>JBAMCJ010007278.1:0-11619 GCA_037075205.1 Drosophila prostipennis
AAAATAATATTCTTGGTGTGCTCCCCAGCAATTGATGGCAAATTCTGTTAGTGTTGGACCCCTAGATCGCGAAAATAGCATTAATTTTTTTTTCGATGGCACAGTTTTTTTTTAAAGATTTTTTAAAGTTCGAAATGTTAAATTTCGGACTTTTTCGAACTTCTTCTTATATCTCGGCAGATATCCACCCGATTGGGCCAGTTTTAGTTTTATTTTAAAGTCAATAGATCAAAGCTCAACTTTGCCATACAGATCAATATGATTGGATAAGTAATGGCAGCGTAGAAACTTGACAAAGATGAAAAATGTGTTTTTTGGTCGACTGTAAGTCGGCTGTATATATCGTAAAAACTCGAAATAAATCCGTTGAAAAATCATAATGGGTACAAACTTAAAGTTTACATCCTACCGAATAAAACATGCCGGATATGGCCCAAATCCAAGGAAAACTGGATTTATGGTGGATTTTTAAAGTTCGGATTTTTCCACTTTTTTCGATTGACAAAGTCCAAATTTAAGATTTATCATAGGCGGCGACATGTAAACAAAAATGAGTGGTGATGGCAGCCGGGTCAAAAAATAGCTAAATCAGATATTTAAAAGCTAGAAATTTATAAAAATGAATTTAACTTTTAAAAAATTCTTTAAAAAATATTAAAATTCTTGCGTTATGACTGAGAGTATTTTTAATAAGTAATATCCATCTGGACAATTCATTCTTAAAAAGTAGCTAACCTTAACTTTACAAAAGCATGCTCTTTTTAATAAGTACTGCCTTATCAAAAACGAAAAAAAGAGTACGTATTAGAGAAAAAAACAAGAGAGAACGCTATAGTCGGGTTGGTGTCCCGACTATCTAATACCCGTCACTCGGCTAAAGGGAGTGAGAACTCTGTAGTCGGGTTGGTGTCCCGACTAAAGGTTGTAACTCAGCTAAAGGGAGTGCGAGGGAGATATAAACTTTAATCAGGCTTAACTTTTTAACGAATGGTCCGATTTAAAAAATTTCTTCTGCATTTCGATAGGTATAACTAAACGCAACAAAATTGCATTTATTCTTATCAGAAATATTTGAAAATGTGGGCGCCAGGCACATTTTAGTATGGTTTGTGGGCGACTATGGGCGATTGTGGGCGTTAGAGGGGGCGTGGCGGTCGCCTGAAATAAACTTGCGCTGCGTAGGAAGCCCAAGAATATGTGTTGGTAATCCCAATACTCTAGCTTTTGTAGTTTCCGAGATCTCAGCGTTCATCCGGACGGACAGACGGACAGACGGACAGACGGACATGGCTAGATCGACTCGGCTAGTGATCCTGATCAAGAATATATATACTTTATAGGGTCGGAAAAGCTTCCTTCTAGCTGTTACATACTTTTGCACGAATACAATATACCCTTTTACTCTACGAGTAACGGGTATAATAAGAAAATAATGAACAAGATAAAAGAATACACTTGTTTAAATGGTCCAAACACTTTTTGCAATGTGTGTGGTAAATTTATTATGAATAATAAATTTCAGTCATAACGCAAGAATTTTAATATTTTTTAAAGAATTTTTAAAAATTAAATTCATTTTTATAAATTTCTAGCTTTTAAATATCTGATTTAGCTATTTTTTGACCCGGCTGCCATCACCACTCATTTTTGTTTACATGTCGCCGCCTATGATAAATCTTAAATTTGGACTTTGTCAATCGAAAAAAGTGGAAAAATCCGAACTTTAAAAATCCACCATAAATCCAGTTTTCCTTGGATTTGGGCCATATCCGGCATGTTTTATTCGGTAGGATGTAAACTTTAAGTTTGTACCCATTATGATTTTTCAACGGATTTATTTCGAGTTTTTACGATATATACAGCCGACTTACAGTCGACCAAAAAACACATTTTTCATCTTTGTCAAGTTTCTACGCTGCCATTACTTATCCAATCATATTGATCTGTATGGCAAAGTTGAGCTTTGATCTATTGACTTTAAAATAAAACTAAAACTGGCCCAATCGGGTGGATATCTGCCGAGATATAAGAAGAAGTTCGAAAAAAGTCCGAAATTTAACATTTCGAACTTTAAAAAATCTTTAAAAAAAAACTGTGCCATCGAAAAAAAAATTAATGCTATTTTCGCGATCTAGGGGTCAAACACTAACAGAATTTGCCATCAATTGCTGGGGAGCATTTTGGCTGTAAACTAGTGTAATCGAAAGTTTATAATAAGGAGGGGTTTAAAAACATGCTGCTTACAGTCGATACTGTATTCGTTGTGCTTTTTGGATTTATTTGATTAGTTATGACCACTTTTTACAAAATGTGCAAGGTTAGGAATTTGGTTTTTGATACCCTAAATTTTTTTCGGAAATAAAAAAAACATTTTTTACCGAATACTCATTGACAATTATTTATTGCTTTTTAAACATACATATAAGTGGAAATTCTCCTGATTTCGGTATTTTTTTTCAGTGCATATATGTCTTGGCTTCTGGCTCCATTGTTGTTGTTCAGTCGGTTTCCGTTTGCCGCTTGTTGTTGGAATTGCTGCTGTTTTGCAGTTGCCGCTCATTTTATGTTTACAAGTGAACGAACTTTGACGTTATACTCTCTCTCTCTCTCCCTGTCTATCCTTGTTTCTCTCCTGCTCCCACTCTTTTGTTAGAAAGTGATATTGTTGTTGGTCTTCTTCTGTCGTGTCTGTTTTTGGAATATGTAATTTAATGTAATTAAAATGGAATAAAGTCTAAAAATAACACCCCGAATGCAGATGAACTTCATTAGATAAGCGAAAGTAAAATTGAATTAGCCTCTTCCTTTTTCTCACCTGTTCTTCTCCATGTTTTTGGGGAATAATTGTTTTTAATGACACTTAATAAAGGGTTTGCACAGCATGCTATAAATGAAGCTAACTACTAGTAAAACGAAGAGTATAATTAGATTTTTATATATTTACTGCGTTTATAGTAAGAGTTTAAATAAAATATTCAAAAAAGTTGTACCTTTTTTTAGAATATTTATGGTTTGCAAGTTTTTCGTTTTATGATTATAAATTTGAAAGATTTCCTGTTTATAAAAAATGTAAAATTTCAATACATCTTAACATCTTTCCGAAAGCGAGCAGATTATTGTGAGTTTGCTGATTTTTAATGTTTTATTGTGGTTAATTTGGGATAACGATAGGGTTTTCTCGCTGATTTCCCTCTCCAATTAGACTGATTAGAGTGGCCCTTGTTTCCCTTTCTTATGTAACTCCTCAAGCCTGTGATTACAGAGACTTCTGCGCCAAAGGGTAACCCAACTCATTTGTAGCCAACAAAATACAAGGGATAAACAAATCAATCCGCACAAGTTCAGTCATGTCTCGCATGGAAAGCCAAAAAATAAACAACCCCCCGGACCCACATGTGGGCTAATGCAAAAGGGACTTGGCCCTAAGCCATAAAAAGGGTTTTCAGTTACTTACATAGAAAAATACAAGTATTTACTTTTCGTTTGACCCTCCAAGAACCCACACCCCTTCGAGTTGAGTGGGCGTCTCAAGTCACATTAGTGGAAACCCCGCTCTTAACCCCAGAAAGGTCACGTGGCAGGCGAAAACTTTAGGCAAGAGTCACACACAGAAACCAAAGTGAAATGTCAACTTTTAACAGAGAGACCACAAATACTGCCGGAAAGTATCTAGGTACATTAATCTATAGGCAACTGTACCGTTATTATAAAGTATAGGATATATTAGTAAGGCGTTTATTTCTAATATTATACACACTTTTGTTATGACTAGCATTATTTTATGTCCGCAAGAAGAGTGTAGATATTATATAAATAATACAAAAAAATCAAGAAGAGTGCATACTCTTTTACTATTTTTACTATTTTTATATTATGAGACACCTAAAATATGAGAACTATTTTTCAAATGATTAAAGCTTAGATACAAATATTCAGCTAATATTTATGTATCCTATTGTAATTTTACTTAAATTTAGTTACTTTTGGGAATTTAACTAGTACCTTGATTTAGTTACAAGAAAATTGTTCTCTCCCATCACTGACCTCTACGAACCAAGCCATCCTCTTCTCCACCCCTTTTGGGAGTTCACTTCCCTCTAATTAGATGTAAAAGCTCTTGGAAAAGCCCCTCAAGTGTATCTCTTGATTAAAAGTTTACAGTATTTGGTTTGGTTTTTGTACTCGGATTTTTACAGATCATTTGTTGCCATTTGGGCAATCACAAATGCCTCCGGTGAAATTCATCAACTCCCCCATTTTTCCTCCTGTTTCCAGGACCATCCAGACTGTTCTCATAAATAAAACATTTATTTACTTAAAAACAGCCAGCGGCAGAAAGCTCAATTAAATTTTTTGAAAAATTGCCAGCGTAGACTGGCCTGGAAAAAGGGCCGTGGTGGGGTAAATGAAGGTTTCGTTTTGGAACTGGGCATTGGTCAAGCATCGTTTGCTGCAATCAATCAAAGGGAGAAACGGAATCTCATTAAGTTCGCCGACTGCGTTCAATGCCCCCAACAACTGTTGCATGATATTACTGGATTCAGGGAGGTTTATAAGTTAAAATATGGATGGTATGTACAACTACATAAAAAAATATTACAACAGTTATTTAGAACTCGGGTTATAATTATCCCATAAAAAAAAATAAAAAAGGGTTTAGTTTCACTCGTAATATTTTTTTTATATTCAAATATATATATTTAATATGAATATATTATATTGATTTCAATGTTTTCCTCTCTGAAGCTTGTATGATCTTTACACCGCTCATTTTTAATATCGAATTTGTATAATATTTACAGGGATTGAGCAAAGTTCGTTTAATGTATAAATTTTCCTAGAAAATCGCTTTAAATGCTACCCCAAACTATCAATAAAAACTTCCTGCCACATTTGATTTGCCTGGCATGAATTATAGCGCAGTTCTTATGGGCAGCTACCCACCTCAAAGCCTCAGAAGTAGATTCCATCGCTCCACCATCTTTATGACCTCCCCGACCGCGAGCATAATTAATTGCACACCCCGCCCACCGACCGACGCCCACTTCCCGCCGCCCCCCGAGGCTAAAGGTCAGGAATACCGGAGTTCGCTGCGGTTCTATTTGGTTAAGGCTGCCCCTTGACTGCCTCGGTGGCTTGGGGTCGGGGTTTGGCTTTTGGGCTGCGGAAATTTGCAATTCGCTGGGCGCAGGCAATGCAATATCGCCCGTTTTCCCGTTCTCCCCCCGAGGGGAAAATCTGGCAAACCAGCATACGCTGCGTATGCGTGATAAATGTGCCCCGGTGTAGGCGGGGCAATCGGTGCACTCAAAAGATTCTAAGTATTGCAATGTCGGAACGGGTTACTATATAAAATTTGAAAACAAAGGTGTTTTGTTAAATGCCTTAAATAAATAATAAGGTCAATTAGTTAGTTAGTATGTCGATAAGAAATTTCTTCGTTTTCGGGATAATCTATCAGTTTTCTTCTAACAATAGTACAGCACTTTCAAAGATATTAAAGAAAGTGCCTTTAAAGTTTCTATTAATGATTTGGTCGACCTATTACCATAAATGGGAGGATTTTTGTTGAATAAAAAATGTGTCTACATAAGTAAACGTTATTTAAGAAACTTTTTCTCTAATAAAAACTATAAATATTTAAATTAATTTATATAAATGTGAAATTAAATAATAATATAGGTACAATATTTTTAAGGAATTTCTTTAAAACCCTCATAAACCCAGATCAAATTATTTTATTTTATTGTATGATATTTATACTTATAAGTAATTTGATTTCTTGTGTTGATTTATTCGAGTGTAGAAAGAAAGAGCTGCGGAAATGTGTGTGCGGTTCCCACCTACGCGTGCTCTCCTCCAACGGACAACCGATGGTCAGGGGCGGTGCAGAAATTCGGGAACAGGGGGGTCTTGGTTCTGGCCTAGGGCGTTATTTATGCGATTTGGCTTACGAATTTTGCCGGCATTTCATGGGGAAGAGCGTGGAGTGGGCTAGTGGCGGAGAAGATTTGATCAACTTTTGCTGTGGGAGTCAAAGATTTTTCGCTTTTTGGTCGTCGGCCCATTTTCAACTTTGAACTGCATTTGATTTACATGCAAGGCGAGGGCATCCTTGATGATTTGGAGGGGGTGGCAAAGTACATGGAAACAGAGGTATTGCCCCCTATATGACAGGCGAAATGGAGTGGAGTTGGGGCAGAGTTGGAAGCTGTGCGAAGTTGTCGACAAGCTGGTTAATTGGGCGTTACAGAATTTTCGGTTGGTTTGGTACTGAGATTCGGTCTGGTTGGAGTTCAAATGGCTTCAGTTCCGTAGAAGCCACGGAATGGCGCTATATATGCACTTTGCTACTACTCCTTACATGTTGTTCTGCCTTTGATTAAAAACATTGTTAAGGGATTTTGAGCCAAAAGAAAATTCTTCAAAGGTGTCTGGAAATTTTAAAGATTTCAGCTTAAGTTCAATATTTATTTATTTCTCACATTTAATGAGTATTTGGATTATAAATATAGATTCTTCATGCAGTTTGAAAAGAGTAAGAAATTTAATTTAAATTTAGAAATTTTCATTAGTTGCTGATTACTTAAATACATTTTAATCTCAATGCGAATTTAATTCAAGGATTTTTTGAAGACCATCGCCAGTTCCATTAATCCAACTAAACCTAGGGCCTCCACAGGGACAATAAAATACTTTTGCTATTTTAGATGCACTCTGAACAAATTTGATTAGCATTCCCTTGACCAATTAACACAACTGACCCAACTTGATCCTTCAACCGGACCCGAAAAACCCAAATGCCTGACCCAAACCTGAGCGGAGCCACTTCAATTAGATTAAACTCATTTGCCTCGTAAACAGAAACTGGCCTTAGTTCTCCTTCCAGCTCTTTTTTTTATGGCCCTCTGTTGAGAATTTGCCACACGACTAATTTATGGCCGAGAGAGATTCGTTGTTGTGATGCATTTGCCACCTCGAAAAAAGGGCCAAAAGCACAGCTGAGGCCGGCCGAAAAAAAACAAGAGGAAAAAATAAAAAGTTCCATTGTAAAACGGAAGCGAAGCCGACAAACCCTCCTCCAAAAATAAAACCCCCTCTTAAGCCTCCGGCAAGTTGCAACAAATTAAATATGGCGGCGGCAACATATCGTCTGGAAAAATGGCAGACCAAAACACAAACTAGCAACAGAGGCAAGCAAAAAAGCCAGGAACTTTTGCCAAAGGGTCAGGACGTGTGCTGACTGCGAAATTAACGCCACCTGATGGCCGAAACGTGTGGAAAGAGTCAAACGAAAGGGTCGGCCCTTGGCCAAGGGTTGCGTTGCGCATACGCCACGTGGCCCGGGAAAACATCAAACGGCGACTCGAGAAATGCGGTGAGGGCCACCCACAAAATTCAAGGTAGAGGCTATAACTAAGCGGAAGAAGTCATCCCTATAAAGAGTGTAAAGGGGCAAAAAAGAACCCAGACAAATAAATGCTCTTCTTTCAAAAGGATTAAAACGCTTTAATAAAAAGCTGTCGTTTCACATAAACACAAAAAACTTAAACTATATTTATATATATGTGTGTGTTCTCAATTTAAGACATTTTTTATGATGATGTGCATGCTTTACCTTTTGAATAATTAAAAGTACAAATACGAAAAAGTTGTGTGTATAACAAACTGCGTATTCCGACTTCCATAAAAAAGATAAGAGCTTGTTATTAAAAGTAAATCTGATTATACCAAACATTTTTGTATTGCTTAATTTAAACTATTTCTTTAACATAAAACGCATTCTTTTAAACTACTCAGCGGTTTTTCTAAGTCGAATAATTTTATAAATGTTCTGCAGTCCCCATTAATTATAAAATAATAACCATAAATACTAGGCATTCCTAGTCACCCCTAAATCCTTTTTTTTTGGCCAGGTAGGAACAGTCCTTTGGGTATTCCCGAAGGACTCTGGGAAGTCCCAGCACAGGTTAGGGCATAATCATAACAAGCTCAAATATTTCTGGGGTAGCCCTGCAACATGAGACGCGTTTTGGGTTCGTTTTTCGCTTTTCCCGTCTGGCTTTGGCGTCTGGCAACTTTCGCTGAGGGGCTGCAGCGGGTTAAGGGGTGCAAAAAGGCACAGAGATTGAGGTGAGTTAAGGAAGCGATGCAAAACAGCCGCAGACACACGCACACAGGCATAAACACACTTCCGCATCCGCCGGAAAGTTTCCTTATGTGTATGTGGCGAAAATACCTAAACATAATCGAGGGGTGAAAGAAGGTGCGAAGGGTGGGTGTAAAAGAGACAGGGAGGAAGGCAATGTTCCGGCATTTCCTGCCTACACTGAAATAAAAGAAGTCTTGCATTAACAAATTAAATATGCCATTCAATAAAAATTGATAAAATAAATAAATAATAACGAAGGATTTAATTTTTTATTTTGTGTAACAATATTGAAAAATAAATTCTAAAGCCAAATATGACATATATTGATAATTTTTCTATATATTTATAACTTTTTGAGTTTGAACATTATTAAAAATATTATTTTACATTAAAAGTTTACGAACATATTTTTATATAACCTTATTTTCTAGTTCCTAAGAAAAAACATGTTTTTTAATTATTAAGTATACTCAATTATATCTTTCAATGATTATTCGCTTAAAAAATTATTGATTTTTACTTAAAGTTGCCCTGCGTGAGCTTTAACTCGAAAAGGGGCGGGTGTCAGGAGCAGGGGCGTGGCTTGGCTATCTAGGAATTTGTTGCGTAATTAAAAGCGCAACAGGGAGATTGTGGCGCCAGCCGAAGGGGGTGATATATGGAAGATGGGTAGCCATAACATTTGGAGCAGAAAATTAAATAAATTTGCATGTCAAATGCGCATTAAGAGCAACGCGGGAAAAGGAATTTTCCCCATACCGATTTTGCCACCTCCTCCCTTTTCTTCTTTTCTTTTTTCCCATTGTATTTGTTGTACCTTTTCCTGATTGTGACAACGGGCGAAAAAGGATTTGCCACAGGACGAGACATGCAATCCAAAAAAAGCCGGAGAAATGCGAGAAAGAGAAGTGAAAACAAAGGAATATGCAAACGAGCAATACCCCACATTTTCTACCCACCCGCCGAAAAAAACACCCAACTATCTCTGGAGGAACAACCAAAAACAACAAACAAATGTCAACAGAGACTGAGCTGAAAAAATTGTACAATTTTTTTGTTGTGCGCAAATTAAATTAAAATGTTAAGTCAAGAGGGATGGCGAAGAGGGGACTGCAATTTTGTTGCTAATGATTTTGGCTTGTTTGGGGATTTTCAGTTTTCGCCAACAGCAAACAGTCAACGTAAAAACAAAACCAAAATGGAGCCGAAAAATACAAAATTCTAAAGAAATGTTAAGCCGGCTGGGGAAATGTATTCCCAGCCACTCCCATTCCATCCGCCCACCACAAAAACCACATTCAAAGTAAACAATGCAATTTTCCCTCGACTAAATTAGTTCACTGCTGCAGGGGAGGAAGCGTAAGGAAATTGCTAGAAAACTACTGGCGAATATGTCCAAAAGTGAGCATTAATTGGCCACGAAAAAGTTTGTAAACTCAAGCAGATAGGAAAAGAAAAACGGATAACAACATTTTCCATTTAAGTAGTTAATCACTTGGTGCTTTAGATACTTTAACCATTAGTTTTATATCTATTGAAAAAATAAAAAAATTAAATTATAGATAAGGTAAGTTATACATAAAATAAAAATAGATAGTTGTCACTAAGGTAAGTTCTTTAAAAATTAACAATGAACTCATACTCATTGGTAATAAATCAATTTCCGCTTTACCATTAAGAGACATTTTCTATTAAACTTTAAAATTGATTTCGCACTTCATCAGCCAAAATTTCCTTCCTGTGATTATCCGACACAGTTCATAATCTCAATTGATTGCCATTTCACAATTGATAATTTCCCATAAAAATAAGTAGGTGAGCTCAACTATTAACCGACCATAAATCAGTCATTGAAAATGAATTACATTTAATTGCACATAAATATTCCCTATTGGCCCCAAATTGACTTGTCCAAATAAAAACAATAACAGAACGCATCGTAGCAAAAAGCATGAATAAACAATATTTAATAATAAACAAAGCTGCAAAAAAATACGCCCACATGACAAATAAAATAACGAAATACATATGTTAATACGCTGCCCATCAATCAAACCAATCCAATTCCGACTCAAAGGGAAGCGAAACGAGCGCAAATATGTGTGAGCGAAAAAATATGCAAAGTATTTTTATGCGGAAAGTATTTTTATATTTTGCAAACATTATAAATCAATAAACGTGCAAATAAAAACTCCATGGCTGGCTCCATAAAATCATGCAGGATATTCCCCTGCAAACAGAAGGGAGTAGCACGAAAAATTGTAAACAAAATTTGATGAAGGGCGAAAAAGTGAATCAAAGCTTGAGTTTAAACAAATATTTATGAGCCAGAAAATTGAGTTTTTCCCTTGGTGCAAGAAATAACTACTTGCCACTTGCCCCCTTTCGGCTGCTTGAGGGACAATAAAAAGCCCATTCCATATTGAGCCATTGACATGGCCATGTGTCTATTGCCATGTTGCATTGATAGACTCCGACGTTGTCATGTTCTGGTGGCCCAATTTAATGTGCCATCAATTTTTAGCCCCTCTCCTAGCCGACTCCCCTCGCCCACTGTCTGATGCCTATCACGTCAAGGACCCCGGGAAGGCTGTAAAAAAGGGAGCCTGCTCCTTACAATGCTCCAAGGAGCCCTTCCTCCGCGTCACCTAAAATGCCATCAGCAAAATTGGAAAAATTCCCTCATATATGTATATAATATATATAAACAGGCTGAGAATACGACAACTTCGATTGCGACTGCGATTCTTGGCTATAACTAGCATTGACATCTCGTCCCCTCCTCCACTCCTCGCAGGGAACCAATGTTCGAGGGACGAAGATATCGAAAGGCCTGGCAGTTTGAATCGAGGATATTGAGGCCTTATCTCCGTCTGCATTTGCGAATAAAACTGTGTGCGTGCTAGTCAGGTTAGATGAGAAGTTAAGGAATGCTCCGTTCAGGATTTGAATGCCCCGAGCACAATTGCTGATGAGCATAATAAAAACCAGGCCAAGGTAATGCGTACAGGGTAATATATAGGTTAGTCAACCCAGCTGTGCTCACAAATACTTATGGTATTTGGAAAATCGTTTAAGTAGCCAATTTGACTTGAAGGCAAAGTACACTTGTTTTTCCTTTATTTATCGAATCAAGAAACCACACAGAAATAAATATTTTTAAGTAGGTTTTAGACTTCAAAATTGAATCGTAAACTGAACCTCTTCATATCAGGAGTATAATACATTTCGTTAATAATAATGTAAAGCTTTTAAAATAACTACTCAATGAAAGAGGCGAGGAAGTAAGACCTTTAAGCAAATTAAGATATAGTTACGCCCTTCAAGGACTTCATTTGAGCTTTTCCCATGAAGGTTCGAAACCTTTTCACCCCCCGAAATTCCCTTATCAACTTACACTTGGCTGAAACGCAAAGTAACTCGACAAGCAGGAACTATCTGAGAGTCAACAAATTCCGGCAAGATAT
>JBAMCJ010007284.1:0-12598 GCA_037075205.1 Drosophila prostipennis
AAGTATTTGGAAGTTGTTCCTATTCGCTTCGTAATCCTTATCAGCGAATCGCTTCATCCGGATGAAGGACTTTGCAAACAATTACTTATGATTTATGAACCGTTAAAAACTGCCACTTTCGGAGGCTCCCACGTTAACCTTTTTTCAAATAATCGGTTAAGATTAAGATCTCTTAAGATTTGTTTAATCAAATTACTAAATTAATTAATTTACATATTCAGAAGTCATCACAAAAGTATGCTGCATTAATATTTGTATTTTAGTTCTCATCTTTGATCGATAAGTTACGTAAAAAGAAGATTTTAAATGTTCCCACAGAGCTCCATCCACCATCCAATAACAGCTGACTGAAGAGCAGTTTCTCAGCTCAACATTAACGAAGGGGGATTTCAACTCGGGAAAACTGTCGTAAAAATTGCGTTCTCCTAATCCTTTTGTGGAATAATACAATAAATAGATTAAGATAATAGTTTAGCAAGAGAGAACGCTATAGTCGGGTGGGTGTCCCGACTATCTAATACCCGTTACTCAGCTAAAGGGAGTGCGAGATAGGTGGATATATAAACTTTTGATTGCGCATAACTTTTTAATGAATGGTCCGATTTAAAAATGTGTTCTACATTTCGAAAGACATTAATAAACAAAACAAAATTGCACTTAAAGTTTCTTTAAATCTTTAAAGTTTCCGAGTTCTCAGAATTCGGAATTCGACCCTTATACCGCTTAGATTGGTAGTCAGATGTCATATCCATACTCTTTGATTGCACTTTGCAGACTAACCGAATGGAGCTCGACAATTGCACAGCACAAGCTCAGTTTAATGCTGCGTTTGCCAACAAAGATATATTTACGTTCGTATACGTCCTAAAATGGTGTGCAAGAAACAATCTTCTGGTAAATGGCCTGCAGAATGTCTACGAGAAGGCCCTTCGGACGCCAGGCTGCGAAAATTTCATAATGGCCTTCATCGCTTTTGGCAGTCAGCCAAACCATGTGAGTAGTTCACCAAAAATCTTAATTCGATCTCCGTCTATATAACATTTTCCCTTTGAAGATCAACACAGAGCTCAACAAATCTGCAGTAAGCTTTGCGGCTGATTCGAAGGACCCCGAAAACCTGGAAGCGCTCCTATATTTCGAATGGGGCGAGAGGGACCCCTCAACGTTCATTAAACTATTCGAACAGGGATTATTACCTCTACTAAAAAAAATGGGTCTGGAACGCCAAACCGAAACAGGTATCAAAAATGTTCTGGTAGACGTAATGTACGAGAATTGTACGCCTCTAAACTCGCTGGCCAAGAATCTGTCGGAGGAGAACTCCTCATCGGTAATATCCTGCATAAAGCTGCTGCTCTCCTATGGAGCCTCGCCGAACATTCCCGACCAGAACGGCTACACACCACTGCACCACGTCTTGCTTAGCAATATAAGTGAAGTAACGAAAAAAGAATTGGCTATGCTTTTTCTGAGCAAGAAAAACCTGGACATCGATAGTTATCGCAATGGGGAGGTTCGGGATTTTCTGGTAAATCAGTTAACAGATTTCGAGCTGCCGATACAGCGATTTAATATCGACTTTGATTGGATCAAGTTAACTCTGCATGGCGGAGACGAAGAAATTTTTGAGCAACAGTTCCGAAAGTTCCACAGTAATAATGAAGAGTTTTCCATTGCCGAGTACACAGAACTCCTGCATTTTTGTATAGACCACCATAAGAATAGAGCTTTAAAAGTCATCCTGACCATTTTGTTCAAGGATTTCCCATCCGTAAAGTTTAGCTATCGTCACTACAAACAAGCCTTAGAGCGTGGAAACTGGAATGCAGTGGAGCTGCTGCTGAAGGCGAAAAATGTACTTCCCTACGATCCCGGCTTTCTAGAGGAGTTTGTCAAAGCCCTAGCGGATGCCAAAATAGATAGCTTCCAGAAGGAGTGCTTTCTTGATATGTTTTTGGAAAAATACTCCGAGAAATACTGCCTTACCTGCAATAGTGAGATTGCAATTGAATATGCGGCGACAAATAACTTACCGCTGTTGATGCTTAAGCTCCTGAACTATGGAATCCATATTAGCTCGGTGATAAAGCACATATCGCCCGAAATGCTTCAGAAATACTTGGACTCGTGCATCTTGACATCCAAAGAACCTGGGAGCAATAATAATTTTCCGATTCGCTTCGACCACAAGGGCCTAAGGAATCACTCGTGCAAGAAGGGCAATACGGGGGACGCGTTGGCCACTATTAAGTTCATGGCGAAATCGAAGGAAATGCGCCACCTGTCGCAGCACCCACTAATCCTGAGCTTCCTCCACAAAAAGAAGGATTGTATCGACGGTATCTTCAATCTGAACTATTTGATGTACTTGTTCTTTTTGTTCTTCCTTGCCTTGTACACATCCTTTAAATTCCGGACCGATTATTCAGGACTTGTCACGTTTTCCTTGATAATTTCCTGGCTCGGGATAGTCCTTCAATTTATTTACGTGGTCACCGAGATGGCGATTCTTAGATGGCAGTACTTTTGCTCGCAAACAAGATACATAAATGCGGCTCTGATTTTAGTGGCTTCTTGTTCCTGCTCCGGCCTCAACTTCAGCAACGAGACGCAACGCATCCTGGCCAGCTACACGATCCTACTAATCTGTGTGGAATTCTGCCTGTTGGTGGGCAGCTTTCCGTGGGGTTTTCCTTCGATCTATATGTTCATGCTGCGAGCAGTTTTGAGTAGTTGCTTGAAGAACCTGTGCCTCTTCGGGATCCCGTTGGGGACTTTTGGCATGTGTTTCTATATCTTCTTTGAAGAGCCCGATACGGAGGAGAAAAAGGATCCCTTCGACTTCTCCAACCCCATAGAAGCCATGTCCAAGGTGATTGTAATGATGACGGGAGAGCTGAATGCCGCTGACATCAAGTTTACCAGTTCGTCCACCATCCCTATCTTCGTGCTCTTAGTGATGTTCGCGCCCATTGTGCTTATGAACCTTCTGAGTGCTCTGGCCATAATTGACCCTGAGGTGAGCTTTTCTAACTATAATCACAGCATCCCAACGCTAACCTTTCTTCCGTGTCTGACAGGGTCTCAAAAAGCAGACTGAACTAGACCGCTACATCTGCCAAATTAATGTTTTAAGAAGGTACGAACGAATGCTGACTCCGATGGACGGCGTAGGTGTCCTTTACGATATTCACAGCCATATAGTCGAATTCCTGAATAAAAAATTCAACTACCGCGACCACCAGCACATACAAGCACTTTCCATAAGGCCGAATTCTAAGAACTCTGTGCACATAATGCAAAATAATAATGAATCAGCTCTGATAAACTTGTTCACCGGAAGGAACTCACAAATGGACGACCGGGTCAAGTTGGCCCTTGCGCTTATCCGCCAACGAAGCATTGCGGTGAATAAGAAGATCAACTATGGCAACTGGAGAAATTTTCAATGAGTGCTATTAGTGACAAGAGTGCAGAAAATTATTTTTCTTAAATATAGAAAAAACAAGAAAGGAAGCTAGCTTCGGCCAGCCGAAGCTTATATACCCTTGCAGATAATTCCTATTAATGACGAATTTTCCAATCGTTCCTATGGCAGCTATATGATATAGTCGTCCGATTTTGAAAAAATTTTATTCGAAATTCAGAATTAGATAAAAAATGGCATTTCCAAAAGTAGGAGGTCTAGGTTCCAAAACACCCAAGATATAATTTTTTTTACATTTTTTTGCCGATTATTCCTATGGGAGCTATATGATATAGTTGTCCGATCCGGCTCGTTCCGACTTATATACTACCTGCTGGGAAAGTTTTAGACCGATAGCTTTAAAACTGAGAGACTAGTTTGCGTAGAAACAGACAGACGGACGGACGGACGGACGGACATGGCTAGATCGACTCGTCTAGTGATGCTGATCAAGAATATATATATAACATTTTTCTGTGCTTCAGAAAAATATTTCTATAAAAAGATAAAAAATTCATTAACAAGAAAAAAATTCTATAAAAAATTGAGAAAATCCACTATATTTATACCCTTGCAGAGGCTATTATGATTTCAGTCAGAAGTTTGCAACGCAGTGAAGGAGACGTTTCCGACCCTATATTCTTGATCAGCATCACTAGACGAGTCGATCTAGCCATGTCCGTCTGTCCGTCCGTCTGTCCGTCTGTCTGTCCGTTTCTACGCAAACTAGTCTCTCAGTTTTAAAGCTATCGGGCTAAAACTTTCCCAAAAGTCTTATATCTATTGCAGGTAGTATATAAGTCGGAACGAGCCGGATCGGACAACTATATCATATAGCTCCCATAGGAATAATCGGGGGAAAAAATGTAAAAAAAAATTATCTTGGGTGTTTTTGAACCTAGAACCTCCTACTTTTGGAAATGCCATTTTTTATCTAATTATGAATTTCGAATAACATTTTTTTAAAATCGGACGACTATATCATATAGCTGCCATAGGGACGATCGACAAATTAATGGGAATATAATAGGAAATAAATTATTGCTTCGTTGACTTTTATTGTATTCTCTTCTACTCTGGGATATGAGTCTTTTTAAATGTTTTCGAATTTCGATTTTAATTTTATCAATATCGAACTACTATATCATATAGCTGCCATAGGAACGATCGGAAAATTTGTGATTAATAGGAATTATCTGCAACGGTATATAAGCCGAAGCTAGCTTCCTTTCTTGTTTTAGTATGATTTAAGAACGCTTCTGCCTGAAATTAAGAATTAATTATTTTCAAATTTAGACATATTAATACTTGAAATAATTAAGTTTAATACAAAAAAATAGCCAGTTTAAATAAGTTTAATCAAAAATTCTTAATTTAAGAATGGATAACACTGTGCAGCATTTTTAATGCTTTTTAAATTTACCTCGATGGATGCTATATTTTTGGATTCGTTACGAATTCTCAAGTTAAACTGCGTTTTCCAAAAAGTTCCCCGACGCAAAGAACTTTTTGGAAAACGCAGTTTAATTTGGGAATTCGTAACGAATCAAAAAATATAGCATCCATCGAGATACATTTTTGATGCTGCATAGTGTAATTCTTAATTTCAGTACTTTTGTACTTAATTTAAGTACTTTTAGTTAAATTGTTTTACTAATATATTTTAACGAATGGGCTAGCGTACACTATAGTGTCAGCACTTTGCTACACGAGCGGTCGGCTTGCCGGCCTCGGATAGCTTACGTAAAGTCTTATAGCTTTAGTTCACTTTTGTATTCGATTTAATAAAGACCCAAAGCTCTTAAGCTGAAACTCCGTTATTGTCTTATTAATTCCATACCCCGACTGAGTCTCAAGGCCAACGGGTGAAAGAGGGCAGTTACCCTCTTAACCTAATCGACCTATCTCCAAGTTAATGCCACCGGCCAACCGGTCACCGATCTACAACCACGGGCTACTGACCTCCCGCTACCGACGTGTAGCCAGCAACTATCACCCTCGACACAGAGCACAGCCAGCCGCATACACTGGGTTGAGCGACCCCAAAAGTGACGATTAATTCAAAATACAAATTTTGGAGTTGCTTAATAAGAGTCATATGTGGCGAAAGTAGATCAAATTCTGAATTAGGAAGTGAAAGAATTATGGTCCTAGGTCTTACAGAAACCTCACAATGATAACCCAAAGTTTAAACTTTGTTTTTTCGTTCTTAAAAATACGAAAAATTGATATTTTTTGTCACTTTGAGTGATTATAATTATTTATGCCATAAAAATAAACCGAAACAACTTTTTGAAAATGGGAATAATAAATTTGAACCCTTAACTATTTTTACAAATTTTTTAACTTATTATAATTTTAATATTTTTATAAAAAAAAATTATTTGAAATACCTGTAAAATTAGACGTTTTTTATATTAAATCAGGCCGAAAGTTTCTTCAAACGTAACCAAACGTAACCATTTTTTTTTTGAAAAA
Organism: Drosophila prostipennis; assembly: GCA_037075205.1. Classification (NCBI taxonomy): domain Eukaryota; kingdom Metazoa; phylum Arthropoda; class Insecta; order Diptera; family Drosophilidae; genus Drosophila; species Drosophila prostipennis. The sequence goes on from JBAMCJ010007284.1 coordinate 5,945, forward strand.
TTCTTAAGATATGTACCTAAGTCCCCACCAAGGTGTTCCGTGCCCCGTTCTGCCCCAAGACAGTTATTTTAATTCAAAGTTGCACGGTATTTTACAAAAAAATTCGTTTTTATTTTTGAATGTCAGGTGTTGGTAAGCTGTTTCGGTCAGTTGTTTGGATCAGCTGTGTCGCTCATCTCCTTTAGTCAGCTATTTCGGTTTGCTGTTTTTGGCACTTTTAATACACAATTTTTGAAATTATTTTGAATGAGGTATTAGCAATAGGTCAAATGTCAGAGGAAGCTCAAGAAACTAGGTAAAGGACTTTAAAAAGTATAGAGAATGTTTTTAGAGGAAAATGAATAGAAGAGCAACCAGGACAATTTAAATATGTTTTTGATTAGCTCCGATCCAATAAAAAACACACCTTTTCGAAGGAAAGCAGCCGGTAGTAACAGCGAAAAGAGGGATAGCGAAGGCGGGATGGAATCGGATTAATGCTTATATTATTTAAATCATCGGGTTTCATTTAAAATTATGGTTTTCACTAATAAATTCGAAGTTATACATATAAACTTTTTTTATTTAACAAATACAAACAATACAAGGTTTTTCCCATTTTTAGCATATTATTTTTGGCGCATATTCACTATAAAGTCCATCAATTCTAAGTATTCTTAATATACACAGTCTAAATAAATACATAAACGATTCGGGTAAAATTTCAGCGCTATAAATGAAAAATTACCAATTTTTTGGTACAAATTCCCAAAATTTCGGAAAATTTTCCAAAGAAAAATAATTCCTAAAAAAAAACAATAATCTACGGAAAGTTCAAATGTTATTTTTTTTTACTTTTCTTGATCAAATACAAAATACAAAATTATAACATGTTCAAATTTTTTGTCGGCTGATTTGATCGTCACTATTGGGGTCTCTCACCCCTGTGTGCGGCACTCCAAAAACTTAATTTGTATATTAGGGCGGACTTTTATCTTTAGAAAGAGTTGCATTGTTTAGCCTTTGTCACAATTTCTCGGACGCTTGGCAACGATGCCGTTGCAGTTTTGTTGTGTTTATCAATACCTATCGAAATGTAGAAGAAATTTTTTAAATCGGACCATTCGTTAAAAAGTTATTGCTGATCAAAGTTCATATCTCCATCTCCATCGCACTCCCTTTAGCCGAGTGACGGGTATTAGATAGTCGGGACACCAACCCGACTATGGCGTTCTCTCTTGTTTTTGTAGTATTTTGATTTCCGATTTTTGTTTCGAGTTAAAACTAACAGGAGCTTGGTAATAATAAAAAATGGCAAAAATACTTATTTATGTATAACAAAATAAAATGGACATATTTGTATGTATACGTCATGCGCGGATCCACTCGGGTAAAAAATGAAAGAAATGTTGGTACTCAAAAAGTATGCAACAAAAAAATTGTTCTGATATCACCCCCCACAACAAAATCCTGGATCCGATCCGCCACTGGTATACGTATATATGTATGTATACCAAAATAAATGTTATTTTTCTATTTTCCCCTGTGATGGAACGCATCCAGAAGGGGTGATGGATAGCATCCGAAGCACCGATGCATGCATTCCCGATCGATGAACTTCTCGCTTCCTTTTTACAGCAAAGCGGGACACGATGGGTGCTATCCGATGGAGCACTCCGTTTTCACGCATCGGGCATGGGTGGAAACTTCGGAAACGTTCGGGATTGGTTTCCTTTTTCCCTTCCAAAAGATGCGATCCAGAACGCATCTTTTGGAATGCTTCTGAATGCGTTCTGGATCGCATCTTTGGAGTGCTTCTGGATGCGAATCTCACGAGTGAAAAAAATTAGTTCTAGTCGATTTAAAAATAATTTTTTTTTATTTCATTATTCATTCTTCACTTTCTTAAATCTTTTCAAACAAATTAAAATTAAATTATACTAAATTAAATTATATAAAAACAAGAAAGGAAGCTAGCTTCGGCCAGCCGAAGCTTATATACCCTTGCAGATCATTCCTATTAATCACTAATTTTCCGATCGTTCCTATGGCAGCTATATGATATAGTCGTCCGATTTTGAAAAAATTTTATTCGAAATTCAGAATTAGATAGAAAATGGCAATTCCAAAAGTAGGAGGTTCTAGGTTCAAAAACACCCAAGACATCATTTTTTTACATTTTTTTTCCCGATTATTCCTATGGGAGCTATATGATATAGTTGTCCGATCCGGCTACCTGCAATAGATATAAGACTTTTGGGAAAGTTTTAGCCCGATAGCTTTAAAACTGAGAGACTAGTTTGCGTAGAAACGGACGGACAGACGGACAGACGGACGGACAGACGGACAGACGGACAGACGGACATGGCTAGATTGACTCGTCTAGTCATGCTGATCAAGAATATATATACTTTATGGGGTCTGAAACGTCTCCTTCACTGCGTTGCAAACTTCTGACTGAAATCATAATACCCTCTGCAAGGGTATAAAAAAAGGCGGTTCGAAGATCTTTAACGAAGTCTATAGCCTTCCCTCTTTTGAGATTCTGCCAAATATAGAGTTTTAAAATTTTGTTAGACGAAATTGCAAAATTAACATCAACAATCTTTAACACGTACCGTACATAACTTGGTTCAATGCTGCAAATATGGAGAACCCTTCCTTTTCCAGCCACCGTAGTTTATCTGCATTATCACTTCTGGGCTGATAATGCGGCTAAGGTTTTTGGAAACCGAGTCCCAAATATAGACTTTAAACATCGAAATCTGAAAAAAAAATCAAAATACAGTTTTTGATGTTGATGTTCTTCCGTTGTCAAAAATCCGTCCATGAGGTCATACAAAAAATAAAAACAATAATTAGTTAGTATAATGTTGTGAAAAATTCTTATTCGGCACACTACAGGTACAGTGAACCCAACGCATAATCGGACACCCTTTATTTTTCTATCATAAAACTGCTTTATTTAAACATGAAAATGTTATCTATTAATAACATAAAAAATAATTTAAGCTTTCCACTGACAGCTCTTAATATTTTAACAAAAAACCTCAATATTTAAAACACAACTCATAATTGAATTTAATTGATTTTTTAGTTTATTTTTATGCCTCTCCGATTATGAGTTGAGTTTTAAATATTGAGGCCATTAACATATAACACTAAAAGAGGCCAAAAATTCTGTTTTTTCCTTTTTTTTATGATTTTAGGGCAGTTTTATGATAGAAAAAAATGGTTGTCCGATTATGCGTTGGGTTCACTGTTTAAGGATGCTTTTTGCTGGGGTCGGCGTCTCAGTCCGCCCAGGATCCTCATCAGATAAATTTATTATCTTTGAGACAGTTGAGGGACGGGCATCAAGATGTTTTCTTTGGAAAGTTCTTACTCGGGTCACCGAGTCATGTTTAAAAAGTGGTGGACGGTCCTGGACCTGCACCGGCGGCCACGTAGCGGTTGACACTACAGTGAGAACCCCATGAAACTAACACTAGTGGTACAAACTATGGCGAACAGGCCCGGAATACTCACAGACGGCACTGTCGCGGCTGATCCTACTGAGAAAACCTCGACGAAAATGCCCGGAGTACTCGCAGACGGCATAATCGGAGGTAACCCTGGTTGCACAAAGTATTTCCGTGTTTCGATTTTTGAGTTACTGGTTTTATTTCAAAGTATTTCCTTTCCTAAGCCCTGTCTGTCCCTGTCGCACTCACTATGCTCACCCTGATTGCCGAAGCCAGTGTCCTGGTGTTTCTCGCCAACTTTTTAACTCCTTCGCCACGTGGACTTGCGTTTTCCTTTTCCTTGGAGTTTTCCTTGGGTTCCTTTTCACAATCGCTCTCGACGCGCGTCGTTCCCGCTTCAAGTCTCCGAGCACAGTGTGTTCGTCGCTCTCTAGTCAGGAAAAACTGTTTTTGGGATTTCGTCGTGGTGGTTCGTTTCTAGTATTTTCTATGGCGTGATCATGGTTTGTGTCCTGACTTCGGCGGGGAAACCTAGCTATTCTCCTAGCTTATTCGATAGTTTTGGCGGTCACTTAGGGCTAATTTAAATTATATACTTCAGGATTCATTCCGCTTAATATATACTCAGAATCTAAACAAAATCATAAAACTATATTTAACTCAAAAAGATGTGATTCTTCACAACTGTACAAACACTGTGCATAGGTAAAAACCTTAAACAACGCGATGCTGTGGCCGAATAAGAATTATTTTAGAAGCACTTTGTTTATTACACACACACACAATTATTTTGGTTTGTTTAAAAATTAAATACATTTTTATTTAGTTGGTTTTTTTTACCTCGTTAAGAAGTATTATTTTTTATTTCCACTTATAAAACGTTTAAACTGGTCAAATTCCAAAAAGCAAGTAACAAGAAGTGCATAAGAAACGAAAAAACCGCGCGCGTTCTTGCAATGTCTCTTTTGTTCTTCTCATTTGTTTTTTTCAAAAGTACCGTTTCAAAGATTATTATTTCATATTTTCCATTCCAATGGATGCATTCCGGATGCATTCCGATGGATGCTATAATTGCACCGATTGAAAAAAAAAACGAACGATCGGCAAGCGTTCGGGTTTCGGCAAGGGTTCGGCTGCGACGTAAGAGAAGCTACGATTGAACGGTCCGCTCCCTTTTTGCCTTACAAAAGAAGCTATAGGGGAGTGATGACTTGGGTTGCATCCAGAATGCATTCTGGATGCTGTTCAACATTGTATCGCATTTTTACTGTGGACAAAGATGCGAGCCGGATGCATTCCGAAAACCGACCGCTCCAAAACTTCCGAGTGGGATACCATGCTTTCCTATGGCACACGCAGTCTACGCTTTGCTTCGCTGTCCGTAATAGATAAGAGCGAGCAAAGCCAACAACAATTCCAATGAACATTTTTTTTCGTCTCAACTCCAGTCACCACTCCAGAACTGAAGGGATGTTACAAACACACATATACATTGTATACTCTTTGGTTTTACCCATAAAATTTAACCCCCACTATCTGTACCCTTCTTCCGCACGCAGCTCTTACGGCGGTTGCGCCCTATTGCTCGTCTCCTCGCACATGTTCGAACATATGATTTTTTCACCACACCTTCGAGCACCGGCGTAAGTCTGAGCTGCGGGCAGAGGAAATGGTGGCACATGACAAATTCATTAGGCCAAACGAACGGCCGCTGTCGACGTCAGCAGCATAGAGTAAGAAACTATATAGAGGCACCATTTGCTCTGCCGCTCTCTTCGGCGAATTCGCCAATGATGCCACCTAGGCGAAAAACGATAATTTCCCTCATTTTTAATATGTTCGATTCAAACATTCACTTCAGCCCCATGGTGACCCTGTAGTTCGCCGGGACTGGTCCCGAACTAGCGAAATCGCCATACACTGGGGGCGTGGGACTAACCCCCGTTCATACCACCCGCAATGTAAATTTCTATCCACTTTTACCACGTCATGTCCTAGGCGGTGGTCATATGGCGAAGTTCTGCATTACCTTTCGCCACAAAAGGGACCGATAGGTGGTCCCATATTATACCCCATTTCGCCACAAAAGGGGCCACCTATCGGACCATCTATAAGACCACCTATCGGTCCCTTTTGTGGCGAAAAGGGGTATAAAATGGGACCACCTATCGGTCCCTTTTGTGGAGAAAAGGGGTATGAAATGGGGTTGGTGTTTTCTATACCAAAAAAGCTGAATGCTATGAAACTACCCAAGAAAAAATACTTTTTGTTTTTTTATATTATAGGTAGGCATTTTTTTTATTTTTTAAAATTGTTGACACCTTTTTATTGTGTTCCTCATTGTTATTTGATTTTGATTTGGTTTTAAAAAATCGATGTTTCTGCATTACCAGATTCTGAAACAATATTTAAAAAAAAGTAAGATTTTAGTGTTTTAAAATAAAACGAGAACAGAAACTAACTTCGGCCAGCCAAAGTTTTAATACCCATGCAGAATTCAGAAATGAAATTGTGACTAGAAAAGTATAAATATAAAATAAGAATAACCAACAAATAAATTTAGACTTATTTCTTGCTTTTGAAACTTGGACCGAAAGACAGACGGACATGGTTAAATGAATATACCTTATCAAACCATGTTTTAAAAGTGAAAAGCAGAAAAAGGCAGAAAGAAATAGGATTAAAGACATGACATTCTAAGTAAATATATTGAAATTTAATCAAGAAACTAAGTATAGTATAAAAAATACAGTTATAAAAATAACCTACCTTGAAGTGCACCATAGAAATGTGTAAAGGAGTTTAGGGCTTTTTTTCCAGAAAGGCCTTTAAGATTAAATCCCACAACAAACCCCTTCTGGCATTAACAACAATCTCATGGCTTTAATCTATATAGGAAGAAAATGTTCAATAAAATGTTAAGATTAAGAAAAAAAGACTTACGTACGAGTCCTTTGCACCACAAGTAATATTTGGTTGAAGATACTTAGGGCCTCCTCATCTTTTCTAAGAAAATATTTCGTCACGTTTGTGTCTTCCATTCTGTGCCGACGTATGAGCCTGTTGATGTTTATGGCTGAATATTACATATTATTAGGTATTTCACTTGCACAACATATATGGTGGTACTCACCTGTTAACGACACTTCAGAACACAACAAATTTAAATTAAGAAAATTAATTACAATGTTTACAAAATTTGGCATGCGTG
>JBAMCJ010007285.1:0-17928 GCA_037075205.1 Drosophila prostipennis
ATTTAAGAAAAAAAATCATTTTTCTAAATTTAAGAAAGGTTTTTCATAAAATTCTGTTTCTATGGTCTTTTTTCCTAGATTCAAGAAAACAATTTCTAAAATTCAGAAAATTTTCTAAAATTAAGAAAAAATTTCATTTTATGGCGATTTTCTAAAATTTAGGAAAAAAATTTTTTGAGTGTAGTTTTTCTATTATTTAATCGCCTTTGGCTAAAAATAGAAAGACTGACTTCATTATCGCCCCTTTTGCTTGTAAGGGGCCTTAAACCGATCGGCTCCCAAGCGTTTCCGTAGTGTAGCGGTTATCACGTGTGCTTCACACGCACAAGGTCCCCGGTTCGAACCCGGGCGGGAACAATTGGTTTTTTTTAACTTCTTTTCATATTTATTTTCTTTTTTTTATATTTTTGACATAATAGTAACCGTTTTTTTTTTAATTTTTGGCACGTTAAAAGGTTGGATGTATAAGGTATGTGCTTTAATTTGTAAGGTCATTTGTCTTATTTTCGAACACAATACTCAAATGATGTACAACAAATGATCATCTTCAGAGCTACTACTAATTGGTAATTGGTATTTTTTAGCTGTCAGAACAAACTAACTACAAATAAATAATTGCCTTACAGATAGACTGACAGGCATTAATTACATGCTGTCTCAATTTTTAAACGTATTATAAATTGATAGAAAATAAATTATCTTTTCGAGGAACTATCCACAATTCTCTGAATCATGGTAATATTTTAAAGGTTTGTTTATCATAATCAAATACATTTACAGATACATACATATTATAGTCCAAATCAAATAATATTTACGCAATACGATGTAATAAAGTTAGATATAAATATATAAATAAATATATAATTTATATGTTAAAAAAATATAGGAAATGTTAACTAAGGTAAGTTAACAGAATCATAAAGCTTTCATGCCAGCCTAACATAATGTATGCTAGAGCTTTAAGTTTTTGATTTTACACTATCCAACAAAGATTAACTAAAACTAGTGTCTGATTCACAAAATACCATCTTTTTAATGGCAAATGAAACCCTTTTTAACTTCTAACGTGAGTCAGATATCGAAAAGCTTTCCAGGTTCCCTTGACCTTTTTGACCCTTTTTTTTAGTCATTAATGAGTCATTCTCTTTTAGCCTCACTCTTTTTTGGGTAGAAGAGAGTTTTTCTCTTATTTTCAGGTACTTACCACGCGCTTGTCCAAAAAAAGCTTTGCATAAACAAAACACTCTGAGCTTTCGAACCCACTTAACAATGTGAAATTGGTGATTATCAGCGGTAATTGTACAATATTATGATTTATAAGAGTTGTAAATCTTCACAGCAAGTACATGTTGTAATTCAATCACTCAGAATTCGTTGAGGTAGTCGATTTTATGGGTTGTTGGTAGAATTCCCGAGAAATACGACCGACTTGCCGGTTGGAGGGAAAATTTCGCGTCCGTCAGCTGTGAAAGCTTATTGCCAACTGAGTGTTTGGATAGAGTTTTCAAGAGCAGGGAAGAGATATAAAAAGAGCGAACCGGCATCGCCAGAGAACCTTATGCAATTGCTCACGTTTGTTTACCAAGTATTTCCCCGTAAGTGATAAAAAAAAGTATGGATGAATGAACTTATCACATCCCATTGACAATTTCTAGAATGTGATAGTCTAACCATAATCGCCATGTCACTCTGATAATACACACATATACCCTCCCACTCCCGTTATATCATTTCCGATCGTAAAAACTAGAATTACAAGCTAAAACTTATGGGTATGACGCATCCACTCATCCAAGCCGAAACGATTACTATTGTTTATCCAAACCTAATTAGCTATGGATCATTGGGTACTGTTTGCGTAACACCAATAAGAAAACAATTTCCTCTACTATACAAAACAATGATCAGTTTGTTCTTTATCTATTGTACAGTAAATTCAAAATGATGTAAGTTCCTCGGTTTTCATCGCAGATAAAGGTTTCTGACAAATTCAGCTTGCTTATTAGCAAGCAGTTTATTTGTATCGCCATAAATACGTAATCAAAACTCAAAATAATAAACTTAAAACTTAAAATAAATAATACGATTCAAAACAAATGAATTTTTCACACAGTTTATTTATCAAAATTAAATATTAATAATTTAGTCAACAAATGCCATTCTTCATAGCAAAGGGATGCGGTTAATAAATAGGGCACTGCACATAGAACAGAAATCGGGAAGGGAGGGGTCATTAAGAGTACATAGACTAGTGCGTACCTAAACCTAGGCTACAGTTACGGCTAAGGTGGTCAGGTTGGATCAGGAGGGTGATCAGTCCCTCGTGTGATCGCGTATCCAGTCCAGATATTCAGTGACACGAGTGTAGACACCTGGTGAGGGTATACAAATCAATCAAAATCATTTAAGAGAGTATATCTATAGGTTAACTTACCAGGGTAGCCAGGTTCGCCACACTTGTTGCCGAAGGAAACCACTCCCAGTTGCACCCAGTGGGAGTCATATCGCATCATCAGAGGACCGCCAGAGTCGCCCTAGAAAGCAGTAAAGTAAACTATAATCATATCCCCTAAATGGAAAGTAATCCTTTAAACCCACCTGGCAGGCATCCACTCCGCCATCCGAGTAACCGGCGCAGATAAAGTTCTCGTTGATGGGCTGGAAGTAGCTGCGATCGCAGTCCTCGTTTCGCCAAATGGGCAGCTCCGCCTGCCGCTGGCTGGTGGACTCCTTGCCGCCGTAATAGGTGGTTCCCCAGCCCACGACGGTGGCCCTACGACCCGGCAGTCGCTCCTTGGGCGGCATCCGAACTCCCTTGGGCAGGCAGACGGGGATCACGTACTTGGACTTCCTCACCGGTTTGTCCAGCACCAGAATGGCAATGTCGTTGTAGAAACCAATGCGGGAGAAGCTAAAGTTACAGAGAAAATTAAAATATAAACATTTTAAGGGCAGACCTTAACCTACCGCTCATGGGTCCGCACTTCCTTGACGGCAAAGGTCACGGGATCGGAGGGTTCGGCATCCGTGGAGAGATCAATGTCACCCAATCGCACTGTAAACTGACGGGCAGCAAATCTGAAATGGATCAAAACTTAATACCCATGGAATAGAGGTCCTAATCCTGCCCTTACGGTTTCTGTCGCGAATCGCGGGTACAATGGGCCGCAGTGAGGATGTACTTGGAGCCAATCAGGGAGCCACCGCACCAGAACTCCGTGCGCTTGGGTCCGTGGAGGAAAATGGCCGCCATCCAAGGCCACTGACCATTCGGCGCCTCCACTCCGCCCACAATCCTGCCCGTGGAGTACTCCTGCTGGCCGCACTCATCGGGATCCACGATGTTGTTGCCGATCTCATCCAGACCCTCCGGTTCCAGTGGCACCTCCGTTGTCGTGGTCGTCGTGGTGGTCGGCGGTTTCTTCTGGGGAATCAAAACAAGTCCCGAAGTGGGTCGCGTGGTGGGTCGAACGGTAATCTTCTTGGTGGGCAGCGTGGTGGCCTTCGTGGTGCTCGTTGTGGTCGTGGTGGGTCGGGTGGTCAGTCTCAACGGTTTCTGGGTGGTCAAAACGGTTGAGGATGCCGAAATGGGGCAACACACGCCCGGCACATAGAGGCTCTTGAAGCACAGCGATTCCCGCAGGCTGCTGAGATTGAGCAGCAGGGCGGGACAACTGCTGAGATCCTCGCAGCGACCTCTCCTGCCACTCGGCGTCTTGCAGTAGTTCTCCACATCCTTGCCAGTACCCGCATCTTCGTCATCACTGGCCTCCTGATCCAGCTTGTCCAAGGAACTCAGGGTAATCGAAGCCTCTGTGGTAGTAGTGGTGCTGGTTGTCGTGGTTCTCGGAGTGGTGGGTATCTTGATCTTCTGCTGCGATTGCTGAACTCCCGTCGGAATTTGGACCAACTCTTCGCTGGGCTTCTTCACCTTCTGCTTGTTCTTGTTCTTCTTCTTTTTCTTCTTCAGCTTCAGCTCCTTGTTCTCCACAAACATGGGAGCAGTGTCATCGATGCCGATTCTCTTGGTGGCCACTTGGATGACACTCAGATTGGCGGGCTTGCCAGCTGGCAGCAAACTATTGGCAGAGAGTGTAATGGGCAGGGGGTCCATCAGTTTGCCGGAGACTCCGGGAAGTGGTTCCGATTTCCCCAGAGGAGAGGATGTGGAAGAGGGTGCCAACTCAGTGGTGCTGGAAGCACTCAAAGTTGACTTGCTGCTGTCCTCGCCCGTCTTATCCTCACTCTTCTCCAGCCCCTCCGTTTTGGCCTGATCCTGACCACCGCGCGTGATGTCCACCAGCATGTGACCCACATGATTGAGGGCTCCCAGGGTCTCCGAGATGCGATTGAAGGTGGACTGGGAGAGCAGGCGGGGCAGGGACTCGTTGCTGCCCTCCGACTGCTCCTCATCGCTGTCGTAGTATTCGCTGGAACCCTCCACGTCATCGTCATCCTCATCCTCGTACGTGGAGCTGGACTGACTGCTTCCACTGCCACTGCTGGCGGAGCTCTGGCTTTGGCCCAAATCCTCAGTCAACTGGCGACCCAGTCGTCGGTCGTGCAGGTGCGGCTGAAAGAAAGACGCTGCCTTAACGGTTAAAGTTGTGAATGTCCGTGCTCAGCGTACCGCATCTGATCACACTTACCGTCGTTGGTCAGGTGCTGGGGCTGCTCCTCATCGTTGGCGTCATCCGATTGCCCTCGAGCCAGAGTTCCCAAAAAGAGTACTGAAAAGGAGAAGAAGAATTGTTAGTAAAGTTTTCATTAATAATATAATAAATATAATAATAATAAATTATTCATAATAATAGTTTAATAAAAACTAAAATATGTTTCCACTTCATATGCAAAATAAAAACTATAATTTGCAAGACATGTTTTTCCTAAACTCTTAATAAATTCCATGGAAAATAATAATTGACTTTCAATTAAAAATCAATAATAAATAAATCGATACATACATATTTGAAAGGGAAATATTATCACACTATTGTTCTTCGAAATCTAATTCTAAACAATTCAGATAAGATAGCTTAATTGATCATTTATTGATTTTACTTGATAACAACGATTCACTGTATAAATTTTTTTTGCACCAGAAATTATATCTCCTTTAAAAAAAAAGAATATGCATATAATAATTATGATAAGTTTTTTTTGATAACAAAATATCCAAACACAAGTATTAAAGCCTTTTGTATTATTCTCCAACTTTAAAGCCATTGTTCAATGCACTTGCAGTTCGCCACTTTTGAGTTATGAAACGCACTGTTTGGCTTACAATTTGGTTAAACAGTTTGAAAGCAGGAAGCACTGCAGATCCGCGATCTCCCGACTGACCCAGCTCACTTCAAGCCGAACAATAGCCCCATGCAAAGTCTCTCGCTGCGTCGCCGGTTGAATAATGTCACAAATTGGCATTACGCATCTGCAAGGCGAACCACCGCCCCCGCCTCCCTTGTCCCTTAAATGAGAAAGTATGTCGTTGTTCAACTGAAGCATTTAATGTTTATTTAGTTTTGTGTTTATTTTGCTTGGCTGCCGTGACATAATCTCGGTTCGTTTGGCTTGGATTGCTTGGGGTTTTTTCTTTTTCTGGTGGGCTTGTCTCTCTTTGCTTAATGACTCGACATTTTTTGTGGTGGAGAAGATCCCTCCGATGAGGAACTTCCTCCCGGGTGATTCTTTATGTAAGTTAAAAACGCCTTCAAGGTCGCCAAGAGATTTCACCTCGCAGCCAAGGAAAACAAAATTGATTATCTCGCAGTGATTTGGGTTAAGCTGCTACAGTTTCGGCTTTATTTCGCCTCTGTCTGCTTTATTTTGATTTTCTTGTTTTGCTTTTATGCCAGATTCGAAGGCGGCTCATTAACATTTTTCGAGGTGTGCACTGCAACTTTGCCACTTTCACTTGGAATAAAATTGCCCATACCAAATGGCAATGCTTCATTTTGTTGCTGCTCGCCCCAACACAATGAAATATTGGCCAATTATAGGGCTTATACAGAAATGATTTCTTGGGAAAAGTGAATGCCCCTGGGGCCCTAGACAGACTAAGCACATTCGCCATGGATATGTGTGCTCTCTTTTCGGTTCATTGTTGTTCGGTTCGGTTCGGGCTTTTGTGCATTTTGACCCAAAAAGATGTCACACATTCCGTTCAAAGGAAAAAGTGAAAATTGTATTACCAATTCTTGAATGAGGTGCCAAAAATGCAAAACTATTGACCGGAATTGGGTATTCCAAATTTTTTGAAATTTAAAAACATTTTTAAACCAATTTTTGCATTTTTGAGCTCAAAATACAAAATACAATTACAAGCTTTCAATAATATCAATCAATTTATCCATCGTGACCTACCAAATATATCTATAATTTTCCCCATAGAACATTTTTACTACTCGAAAGTAATACCTCCACTACCCTGAAAGCTTAAACATAAATTCAAGGCTTAATCCCATTAAGACAAGGCCAGGAATTTCGTAAGCTCCGACCAACCAATTTTCCCGTAATTGCGCGGCAAACGAAAGTGAAAATCCCCCAAGAAAGCAGTTGAGATGTCAACGCTGCAACGGCTGCTGCTGGAAAATTACAAACTAATCCCCGCAGGAGGAGGGCAAAAGAAACGCAGCACAGCAGCTGCTACTGCATTAACTTCCGAAGCAGTAGAAATAACATAAAATTGAACACTTCATGGTCAGGCCTTCGTCGGCAAACCCGCCTGGAGTTTTGGCACCGGCAATGGCCAAAACGACAACCAAACGGCCAACAAACAGCCAACAAACAGCGGCGTTGACAAGTTTTTTCTCTCTTTTTTTGTTGTTGCATAATAGATGGTCAAGCCTTGCGCGTTGCGGTAATACCAAGAAACACGTACACAGGTGTAATGTTCGGGCCAGGGGAGATCTGCGATTGGCCTTGGTGTCCGCATCTATGTGATTTGCATGCCAGCTGGTTTTTATCCGTCGCTGACGTCACCGAGCGGAAGTTTTATTGGCAGTGGCGGGCAAGCAAAGAAAGTTGCAAGCCACCTCACGTTGCACGAATCACGATGATGATGATGACAATCACAATCACACAAAAAAACAAACCCCAATCATCAGCTGCATTCGGACTTTCGTCGGATGCGCAAGTTCGTTGCCTAAGTCTTTTGTTTTCCTTTGTTACTTTTTTGCGCAGCACATTAGCACAAATTAACCATAAGCCGAACATAAATTGTTACCAAATGATTTTTCGGAATGCCCAAAACTAGGTTAATTATCTGTTAATTTCGGGGCCTGATTTTGTATCTGTTTGTAATTTTAATACCAACCCAGGCAGAGCAGAAACACCTTCGTTTGCATCTTGCCGAACATCAACTTGAAATGCAGTTTCCGTTTTCAGTTCACCAAGCCGTTGAACATTTGCCGAAAAATGTGGTAGTTTCGTTCACTTTTTTGTTTACTATTATTTAACACACTCGACGAAAGGCGATCGCGCTGGTGGCTCTGCGATGACGAACACGAACCCAACGAAAACGACTCTGAACGAAAATGAAAGTGTTAAAAAGTGTTAAGCAGCGGCGACGTTTTTCTTCGGTTTCGTTATCTCGGCTTAGCTGAACCACAATTTAGCCTTGGTGTAAACTTTTACGAGCTGCCAATTGGTTTAATTGAATTTTGTAATATTTATTTATATTACGCCCCGAACAGATTGCGAAACGGCTGTATAAAGTGCACGGATTTCACTTTTTTACTCCCTGCTCGAATTAAACTGCAGCTTATGATCGGTTTATTTTGGGGCCTTTTAAAGGGTTTTTTGCGTTTTTTACGATCTCGATGCTGGAGCGGAGTGCGGCCTGCTTCCGTGTGCCGTTGCTGCCCGAGTTCGACTGAAATTGAAACTGAAACTGCAAAAGCCGAAGACAACATCAGGCCAGCAGCAACAACATAACATTTTGTGGCGTCGTTGTCAGGCAGCTTTAGCTTTGGCCTTTATTGTTGTTATTGTCGATGGAGCATTTCGTTTCGTTTTCGTTTCGGCTTTTTAGGGGGGGTAGAAAAGGGGGAACCTAAGAGCCGCGACGGTAGCCGTGAGGTTGTCAGCTGGATTTTTACTTTCTTCAGACTCTGGGCATTGTCTGTGCAAGAGGTGAGACTCTGAGCACCCAGCGAGTCACTTTAATTGGTCATATTTCTTCTAATAAACTGAAAAAGTAATTTCCAAAATTTGACCAACTTAGCCAACTCATTGAACCCTCTTAGCCTTTGAAGCCGAGTCAATTTGCATTGAGCACGCCCACATAATGCTCAACCTCAGGTATTCCCCAGTCCCAAATAAACACTGAATTTGCGCAACCTTAGCTTATTTTTCCGCTCTCGAAGCCTCTGCCAATGCAATCCACTCCGATCGAGTACTGGGCCCGTGTTCGATGTGGTTTTTGGGTGATTCACGATGGTGTGGTTTCCCCAAAAACGAAGCGAGAGGACAAAGACTGGCCTACTTCAAATGCAAATGGTTTAGCCGCAAAACATACATATTCACACAGAAACAGATGATTGATCATCGAACGACATGGAGGAGAAACCCGAAAAAAATTTTGAAAAATTTTCAGTGGAAAAAGGCTGTGGCAAACAATTACAAGGTTTTAGGATTAAATTATAACATCCATCTGTGATCTTTTAGAGCTACCATCTCTTTATCTTATCTTTGGCTCAATTGGTAAATTTTGTTTTCGTTTTTTTTTCTTCAACCCTATATCGGTTTTTGCTCGGGCGTCACTAACGACCGTGAAAAGGCAAAAGTGTAGAGCGTGTGACCAACATAATTAATTGGGTATTCATAAGACCATCTCTCTTCACCCTGCAGCTGTTTGACAACCGCCAACGGTAGAAACCCGAGCAAGTTCCATTGTTCCATCCAATGTTGGCACCTTTAAAAGAAAAAGCAGCGCGAAATAAACATATAACTGCTGCTCCATAAAAAGCAGCAGATGGAGAGGTGTTAAAAAACGAATGGGCTGAGAAGTTGTTATGCGAAATAATAAAGCAAATGGGGAAGGTAACTAGCATTAACCTCAAAAAGTATCCCTTTGCAAAGCCCACGACTAGCTTTTGCAGTAGGAAAGCTTTTATTCGACTTTAAGGTTTTGATACAAATTATTCAATCAAAAGTTCCCCAGAGGACTTTTATCCTGATACTATAAAAAGCTTACTTTTTTAATTTTTATTTAAAATAAATATAATAAATACCAAACAACCAATTACAAACTTTTTGTTAAATGGATTCTCAATTTATTTACAATTAAAAGCATTTGTTTGAGACATTAAATTACAATTCACTTAATCTACATCAGCTACTACGTCACTTGATTAACTTTAAGCATTTTTAGGAATTTAATAGATAATTTTTAATTTATCCTGTATCATAACTCCTTCCTTTCCTTTCCTTTCCGTTTCCTTTTTATTTGTGGTTCAACAATCATCTATGTTTAAAATTCATTGACATAAAGCTTGTGCGTGAAAGCTTAAGAGTAAATTTGCGATATACGTTTCGATATATGCGAACAATCAACATTTAACACTCGGATGGAGCGCCAGAGAGAGCTAGCGAAAGTGTGTATGTACAGGGCCGAAGAGGTCGTAGTTCGTAGTTCGCGGTTCGCGGTTCTTACAGATACTCGTAGAACACACACCAGTAGATGCCGTTGAGGCTGGCGAAGAGGGCGGGGAACAGGACGCGCGAGGAGCGGTCGATGTAGATGGCCCGCTTGAGCCGCTCCTGGGCGGGGGTCAGCTTGGGCTTGGGTAGTTCCGGTTCCGGTGCCGCTGGCGGCGGAGGCGGTGGCGGCGGCGCAATGGTCGGGGTCAGAATTATCCGCGACTCCTGCCGCGGAATCCACGGACCGTCGGCGTCCAGCGGCGGACGCACCACACGTCGAGTGGTGGTCACAATCTGAAAAGTATTACGTTTTAAATATTATTTTTGAAAAGTAAAAAAATATATAAGTAAGATTTGTTGAAAAATAATATTTTAAGGCATTGGTTAGTTAAATAGCCCTGGTGGGTTGGCAAGAAAGTCATGTCGTTTTTTTCAATATTTTCAAAGATTATAATCTTTATTTATTTACAATAGAAAACATTTTTTAGATAAGCTTAGGCTCACAAAATGTTAGTGGAAAACTTTTAAAATATTTAATATTTTTTCAACAGCCAGAAAATGATGTAAAAATTAATTTATTGGTTATTAAAAAACTAGAAAATTCATAAAATTCATAAAATTCAATTAAATACCGTATATTTATACATTAATGTCTTTTTGAACTGTAAATAAATAAATTAAATTTTCCTTAATTTAAACTTTAAAAAATTAAATTATATAATATTGCTTTTAAAATTTGTTGACCCTATTTTTGCTCTCCAACTTCCCTTTTCAGATATCTCATGTTAATGTCATCAAAAATTCAAAGGAACTTCCACTTACCCTCCTGTTCTTAGTCATCTCGTCAAAGATCTTCTCAATCTTCTCGATTTTCTCATCGGCCAGTGGCAACATTGTGGCCTGCTGTTTGCTGCCCACCGAATTGCTGCCCCCCGGAGGAGCCCCTCCCTCTCCTTCCTTTTTGGGTCCATCCCCCGCCACAGGTTTCGGAGGATAGGCCATCGGCTTGGGAATGGGCGTGTCGCTCAGGACGATGTTGATCAGACAGTACTCCATGAGGGCCATGAACACGAAGACCGTGCAGACGGACATAAAGGCGTCCACGGCCTTGAGATAGGAAACGGGTGGCAGGGACGACTGCGACTTGGCGTGCTGCGTGGAGAGGGTCAGCAGGGAGGTGACGCCCAAGGTCACGCGGGCCGGTGCCGCCTCCGGCTTGATCCAGAAGGATACCCAGGACATGATCACGATCATGCAGGTGGGTATGTAGGTGTTGAAGACGTAGTAGACCAGGCGGCGCTTCAGGGTGAACACCACCTCCAGGCAGGTGAAGTTGCCCGTGGAATAGACCTGGGTGCAGTCCGCCGTCACGTTCCGGATGAGGGCCACCTGCGGCAGCTCGATGTTTTCGTCCACCACCAGGGGTGTGGTGGGATCCCATTGGAATACCAGGTCGTCAGTGGTGTGGGATACTACAAAATAAGTAATTAATTCCTTCAGCCGCTTCATCGTTTACAACAGGCAGAAGAAATCTTACGGCTCTCCATCTGCAGCTTGCATTCCTGTGTGTCGTGTGGATAGATGGCAAAGTTCATGATGCACGACAGTTTCAGTGTCAGCTTGACCATGTAGAGTATCGTCTTATCCTTGTACAGCCACATATAGTGATTGGGTATGGTCATCGTCTGAAAGGTCACCGATTTGGCGTTTTTGAAGAACGAATCGGGTCGCCACATGTTCTTCAGCCAGTCCACCTCCAACAATCGGTACTCCTGTGTCATATTCTCCGGCAATCTCAGGCGGTGATCCTTCCAAGTCTGGGCGAAGAACACGTCCGCCACATAGGTCATCGAGTTCTCATCGATGGAGTCCAGTCCCATCACCGTCACATGGAAGTAGACTATCGTCGGCTGGCCCTCCTTCTTGGGCGGTCTCATCTTATCGTAGCGCTTGATGTCCTCGGGCAGGATGTCGGTTATGGCCAGACTTTGTCTGGTTTTAAAGGAAAATATTGATTCGATATTTGGGTTGGTTGTGTTTTTATACTTACTGAAACTCCCCTTTGGCATAGTGCTTCAAGCAGATGGTGCAGATCACCAGAATAATTATTTGGACCACCATTTCTAGCTGAGCTCTTTCTGCCTGTCAACTGGAACCAAATTTAAAAATAAAAGGTAAGCTATTACAACAAAATTTAAATAAATATTTTGTACTGAAATATTTTCGTAGTAATTATAAAATTTATGATTCCACATTAAACAAGAAAGGAAGCTAGCTTCGGCCAGCCGAAGCTTATATACCCTTGCAGATAATTCCTATTAATCACTAATTTTCCGATCGTTCCTATGGAAGCCATATGATATAGTAGTTCGATATTGATAAAATCAAAATCGAAATTCGAAAACATTTAAAAAGAGTCATGTTCCAGAGAAGAAGAGAATACAATAAAAGTCAACGAAGCAATAATTTAGTTCCTATTATATTCCCATTAATTTTCCGATCGTTCCTATGGCAGCTATATGATATAGTCGTCCGATTTTAAAAAAAGGTATTCGAAATTCAGAATTAGATAAAAAATGGCATTTCCAAAAGTAGGAGGTTCTAGGTTCAAAAACACCCAAGATATAATTTTTTTAAAATTTTTTTCCCTGATTATTCCTATGGGAGCTATATGATATAGTTGTCCGATCCGGCTCGTTCCGACTTATATACTACCTGCAATAGATATAAGACTTTTGGGAAAGTTTTAGCCCGATAGCTTTAAAACTGAGAGACTAGTTTGCGTAGAAACAGACGGACAGACGGACGGACAGACGGACAGACGGACATGGCTAGATCGACTCGTCTAGTCATGCTGATCAAGAATATATATACTTTATAGGGTCGGAAACGTCTCCTTCACTGCGTTGCAAACTTCTGACTGAAATCATAATACCCTCTGCAAGGGTATAAAAATTGTTCTGAGAGTTTTTGAAGAAATTCTTCAAATCGTTCTTGAAGCCTATTTTCGATGAGAATTAGTTTCATGGTTCTTCCTGCCCAATGTGTGCCTACAAAAGGTCGTCGTCGAAACAAACAACTTGAAGCGATTTCCCGGTCTGTGACTGTGTCTGTTTTTTGCGACCTTGCCACCAGGTGGAAAGGATCAAAGGCTTTCGAGGGGTCTGTCCTGGCATTGACAATGCATCGAGAGCGATTGGCACGAAAATAGCAACAATTATGCCGCTTAACCAAGTAAATAAAATGGGGGACGAGACTGGAAGAGAGACAAAAGGGCAGTTGCCTTCGACAATGCCTCGATAGCCTCGGCATTGGGAGGCGTCGATTGCGAGTCCGAATGCGGGATGGCAACCCTGGCCGCAGGACACAAACAGCAATACCTGCCGTCGTCCCAGTCGCTCGCTGCACACAATACCGTCTTAATTCACAATTAAAGCCACTCGAAGGGGCGGAATGCAGTCGGTGGGCGATGGGTGAACCGTGCCTTAAGTGGCCCATGCGCCTTTTTATGCGCCCGCGAGGATGCCACGCCCCCTGCTCCTGCTCCGCCCCCATCCCACATGACGAAGACCGAGAAGAAAGCGGGCAATGAAAGAATCCTGCCAATGCTGCAGAGCCCCCATTAGACAAGGACAATTGCCACGGCACAAGTCTGGGGCTCTCCTTCTTCTGGTTGGCAAATTGGGACAACTTAAAGCATCAGCGATTTTAAATAATGAATTCATTAATAGGCTTTTATGCTTTTAAAGTGTAGTTGGAAAATTATTTAAAACATATGTGTGCATGTGATCTATTCACTTTTACTGGTGACTTTATACCGAAAATATAGTTTTTAAGATGCACTTCTTATAATGATGCAAAAGTTTAAAAGTCAAGTCATACAAGCATAAAATTAACGTAACTTATAACGAATGTTGAACACAGATACCTTTAATTGGTGTTGCTTATGGACTGTAAAATTTTGATTTTAAAAGTCTTTCATAGCAGTTGTTGGATAAAACTACACCCAAAAAAAATCGATATGAATCGTAGTCAATTTGACCTTTTTTAAGCTCATTTTTAACTTGATATGGGGTCAGGTAAATTTGACCTGGTCGAAAAGAGTACTTCATGTAAAAACGATATGGGTTTTGCAAGACCTGAAGCTTACATGGCCATATCGATTTTACGGTAACATGCTTTTTTTGTGTGTAGAAAAAATATCTTGTTTTTAAACATTTAAAAGCAATCAACTTTCTTTAGGTTAAAATATATTTATTATTTAAAATGACTTAAATAAATAAACATTTCTCAAAATAACATTAAAAATAAAATTGTTATTTTCAGCTTAATTTTCAACATTTTTTACACTCTTTTGCCTAAAAAAATGTACTTACAAATATTTATATTTTAGGTACTCCAAACTTTGGAGTCCAAAGAATGTTAAATTTAACTAAAATTTGTTTAAACACTTTTAAAATTTTGAAAAACTTTAGGATTTTTGTGTGAAAGCTCTAAACAGTTTTTCATACAATATTTCATTGTATGTTAACAAAAATAATTAAATAAATAACTTTGAATTTGTTTAAGTTATAATTATTTACCAAGCACTTGTAAACTGAAATGATCTTGCAATTAAATTGTTTTGACAATCCTTACAAACTATAAATTGAGTCTTGAAAAGTACCAAAAAGTTGAAACATCTTACACAGTTTTTGGATGAATTCGATGCAAACGGTTCTCTAGAGCAGTCAACTGCAATTCGAAGCAATAGATTTCTGTTGGATTTCTGGAATCTTCACAGAGATTACATAACCATCAGCTTGTCGCACAAAATGACATGTTTAAGAAACACCACTTTTTATGAACTTTCCGGAATAATTTAAAATGTTTACAGAGATGTCAAATATGTAGTTTATGTTCGAATAAATATTTTGCACACTTTAGCATTTAATAGTCGACTGGTTTTAATTTTTAAGATTCGGTTCTTTCCGTTTTGAACGTCTTAGCAGTTCAAACTTTCGCTGACAACTGACAGTTGGAGGCGAACAGATTTGAATTTAAAACGTTGCCAGGCACGAACGAAAAGTTCACCAACGAAGGATGCAGGATGCTTGACGCGATGCTGGTGTAAGTGATGCGGTCGTGTGGGTGAGTCCTTTTCCGACTGACTGGTGGGAAAAAACAAAAGTGAAAGCCGCCAGAAGCGTAGTCTTTAATATTTGGGAGAACAAGGAACTATCGGCGCTGAGGAAGCCCTTGGATGTTTGTGTATGCGTCTATATATAGGCCAGGCAAATATCCTTTCCCCAAACGAGGGCTGCATCGCCATGGGCCTGTGTGTTTGTCACTTAACATAATTTCCTCGAGTACTTTGGCATTGCCTCCATTTGCCACATAATCTCGGCTCGGCTCTGTCGTCATCGACATTGTTATCATCCCCCGCCCACGCCTCTCTCGCCCAGAAACTAGATGATGCACTGCCGCATGTGGAGGGCAGGACCTTCAATTTCGCATCATGGCAAGATGCGACATTCGTCTATCGATTCGACTTGTTTAATTCGAGGGAAAATTCTTGAATATGTATTGCAGTTATTTCGTTCGTTTTTATTTGTTCACACTTGGACTCTTAGGTTTTGAGCATTTTTCAATCAATTTCCTTGTTAGTCCTCCCCTAACAAGTGCTCCGCAAGTTGGCAAGTGGCCCCAGAAGAGGCATTTGTCGCATCAAAAGTTGGGGCCAGTGGCATCCTCGAGGGGGATACGACACTTGGAGACCCCGGGCTAATGAATGCAGCGCCACGGTAATCCTGTGATCCCTCCTCTGACGTCACAAGGAAAGCGCAATTGGAATAACAAAGAATAGAAAATAAAAGCCAGGGGAAAACTGCAGGCAAAAATCAAGTTTAATGAGATGGATGGAGAGCTTTGAGAAGTGGGAAATTGTCCAGTAAATACTACAGAGGATATCGGAAATAAATAGTTGTTTATTTATCGTTTGTGCTAGGTTTTTGTTTTCCATTTCTTAACAAGGCTTCAAAAAATATTTACAATAACATTATTTCATTAAATTTTTATACTTCAGAAATAGAAACCAGTTTCAAATAAATATAAATAAAGTTCAAGTGAATTTATTCTTCTATCAGTGATTTCCACCCTTATTTATATCAAAAATATGATAAGGCCTATTTGAAAATATATTTTCTGAATTCCTATGTTATAATAAGTGATAGTTAAATCTATAACGAAAGAATCATACATAATAAACACATTGCTTCCTTCTTCGAATTCCTGGCGACCTTGAGGTATACTCACATGTAAGCCAGCTCTATACACACAAAAAAAAAAACTATGTAAAATTAACATAGAAAAATAGTAGTTCACTATTTTCTGAATTTTTCATGTATTTTGTTGTTTTATTTTTTTGTTCATTGAATAGTATTTAACAATTAAAATAGTGAAAAACCTATTTACGAAATTTTCATGTATTTTGTTGTTTTCTTCATTTGGAAAATTAATAGTAACGTCTTAATTAATATCGTAGCAAAACTATTTTATTTGTTTGCGTGTATTTTGTTGTTTTATTTTTTGGGGCATCGAATAGTGACACCACAATTAATATCGTAACAAAACTATTTTTTTCCTTCATGTATTTTGTTGTTTTAAAAATACAATTATAAATTGTAGGTCAACTATTTTTCTGGACTTAGGGTGGTTAGAGTATCCGACTCATAATCTCTGGGTCGTGAGTTCAAATCCTGCTTTTGCAGATGATGTTTTTCCTTTTTTTTTTTTTTTTTAAATGTTGATTTCAAGTCAAAAGATTTTCCTCTACGAAAATCATTCTTCTGTGGCCTACTGGTTAGAGTGCTCGACTCCGACGATTGCGGCCCCGGTTCGATTCCCAGCGGAGGCAAGAAACCTGATTTGTAAGTTTAAGTATCTGTGAAATGTAAGTGTCTATAAATAACAAACAATATACATTAATATAACAAGTTAAATTAAAAATAAAAATAGTTAAAAAAATAAATTTAAAAAAACTACAATATTTTTCGGGTAAAATACTATTTTGTAGGTCATCTACTATTTTTTAGGTAATCTACTATTTTTTGGGTCATTTTCTATTATTTATGGGTTGGGGCAGTTTTCACTATTAAATCGTTGATTTTACATAGTTTTTTTTTTTGTGTGTACGTATGTGTACCTGCCACGCCCACCCCTCGCGCCCCTAAGCACTACTCAACGCCTTGCCGCAACACTCTTGAGCGGATTCCATACATCCTTTCTGCCTTTCTGGCCTCCGACCGAAGAAGAAGAAGAAGAAGACTCGTCGTTATTAAATTATCTCTGATGCGATAATAGCACACTTAAGTCACCACCTCAACCCCCTTCCCCTTCCCCATCCCCATCCCCTTTCACTCCTCTCTATTGATGGGGCAGCTATAAAAAGCCGCTGATTTTTCTATACACACAAAAAAAAAAACTATGTAAAATTAACATAGAAAAATAGTAGTTCACTATTTTCTGAATTTTTCATGTATTTTGTTGTTTTATTTTTTTGTTCATTGAATAGTATTTAACAATTAAAATAGTGAAAAACCTATTTACGAAATTTTCATGTATTTTGTTGTTTTCTTCATTTGGAAAATTAATAGTAACGTCTTAATTAATATCGTAGCAAAACTATTTTATTTGTTTGCGTGTATTTTGTTGTTTTATTTTTTGGGGCATCGAATAGTGACACCACAATTAATATCGTAACAAAACTATTTTTTTCCTTCATGTATTTTGTTGTTTTAAAAATACAATTATAAATTGTAGGTCAACTATTTTTCTGGACTTAGGGTGGTTAGAGTATCCGACTCATAATCTCTGGGTCGTGAGTTCAAATCCTGCTTTTGCAGATGATGTTTTTCCTTTTTTTTTTTTTAAATGTTGATTTCAAGTCAAAAGATTTTCCTCTACGAAAATCATTCTTCTGTGGCCTACTGGTTAGAGTGCTCGACTCCGACGATTGCGGCCCCGGTTCGATTCCCAGCGGAGGCAAGAAACCTGATTTGTAAGTTTAAGTATCTGTGAAATGTAAGTGTCTATAAATAACAAACAATATACATTAATATAACAAGTTAAATTAAAAATAAAAATAGTTAAAAAAATAAATTTAAAAAAACTACAATATTTTTCGGGTAAAATACTATTTTGTAGGTCATCTACTATTTTTTAGGTAATCTACTATTTTTTGGGTCATTTTCTATTATTTATGGGTTGGGGCAGTTTTCACTATTAAATCGTTGATTTTACATA
>JBAMCJ010007287.1:600000-990584 GCA_037075205.1 Drosophila prostipennis
AGCCTTCGCGAAAGGCAAAAAAAAAGAGGAGGTAGATAAACAAGCAAGGCAACAACTAAAGTCATCTCTGGACCTTGTGTTTGTTGTAATTCCTTTTTTTTTGCAATTTCTGTACTTGTTTTTGCTGTTTTTGTTGTTGTTATTGGAGCTGCGCTTTGGCTGCCTTGTCATTTACACGCGTAAACGTCCGTGACCCTCTGGCCCGGCTTTCAACTGACTCCGCCAACTCGGAGGCTCCGAAAGACAAAGACAACACAAAGAGCGAAAGACAACGAACGAAAGAGATAGCGGGCGGCAGTGGGAAAGAGACGGGGATGCTAACCAGCTGTTGACGTTAAGTTCAAACTTTTGTTTTGGGCTTTATCAACTTGTTAAGCAGCTCAATCGGAGCATGAGAAAATCCACAACATGCTATATTAAAAGCCAAAAGTGACGCTTTCAATAAGCGTCATGAATGGCATTCATTGAATTCCAATAATTGCATAAGTAACTAATTGAAAATAATTTGTTGCTATCTATTATCCCCAATTAACAATATTTTAGCAAATTAATTTTAGCATAAAATCAAAAAGTAAATGGGTTATCGCAAATCAAATTTATGAAACAAATTATAAAAGAAGAGAAACAAAATAAACGAAAATAGATAAATGCTGAATAGCTTTAAAATACAAGTTAAACTGTGTTTTTTTTTGTAAAATTAAATATGATTACTAATCAAAAATGCTTTATTTGAGTGACCAACAATATTAAAATTATCTATATCCATTTTGGATAATTTTGATGAATAATTAAATAAAGAGAGCAGCACACAGATAGAGAATATATGTTCATAAGTTATAATTTATTTAAATATCTTATGCCAATCTTGCAGACTCTTCATAAATTATTAAAACAGAGTAAACAGACAAACAAAGCTACGAGAATAGCGAAAATAACTAAAGCTTAAAGTTTCGCTGCGCCTGCAGACAGTAAGCACTTAATATAGTGGATTTGGTAATCCATATTGACTTGAATACAAACAAATTTGTGACACATTTATTTAAAAATATATTAAATGATATAAAATCATTGTAATGTGAATCATTAATTTTTAGGTAATAGCTAAGGAATTTCTCATAAAAACCTCAACCTCAAACTCTTTTAATAGCGCGCTCTGTAGTTGTCGTTTTGTTTTGTCTTTATGAGCTCGTTGAACAGCTCCCAATAACCATGTGAAAATAAACAATATTGTATTTCGTCAATCGAGCTGAATTAAAGTGCAGACGCTTCCTAAACAACGAATCGAATTACGAATTCAAAACTCGAACGCGACACGTGTGTGTAGGTGTTCCCAGTTCCAAAAGCCAATGCGAATCGAAAACCAATTCAAAATTCGATTGGCAACGGTGTCATCGCACCACGAGCTTGTCTAGTCTGTGAGTCAATTAAAGCTCGTGATTAGCATTCGGCTTTCCAGCGAACCCAAAGCTGACTCAAAGCCAGCGACTTAATGACTCACTTTAATAGACAGATCGATTAGGCGACGTTTGATTACAGAATAACCCAAGCCTTTCTATATTTTCTACTTTTATTTTCCCGCCATGGCTGATTTGTTTTCTTTCCACTTGCAGATACACCGCAGACACAGTGAATGGGCCGATTTCATAACAAAGAATCGCAACTGAGGCAATTCAATTTGCCCAGCATCGCAGCGCCGACCGCAAGCTCATAAATTGAGATTAAGCAAGAGCTCAACCGAGGGTCTTTGGCCAACAGCAATAGCAATAGCAATAGCAAATCAATCACAGAGCGCTCGTCGCCCCACCACAATTTGCATGAGCCAACTCGGAAGCAGCCAGCAGAATCCAAATCAGGCTCAAAATCAACCGACACAGATTCAGATACAGAGCCATAGCCACAGCCATCATCCCAGCCAAAACCAAAATCAAAATCAAAATCAAGCCAGCAGCCAAAGCGTCGGCCAAGTGGCGTTTTATGGCAATTGCGCCATCAGTTGCACAAGCGTAGCACGAGGAAGATGAAAACCATTTCATGATACTACAAGTGGTCCGAATCGGTGCTATTGAACTATCTGAGAATGCCGTCGACGCCGTACGATCTGGTCCAGGATGACCAGGATCTGCGGGTGCCGCTGCACGCCGAGCAGGCCTTCTTCCACGGCATCACCTTTCAGGCCAAGGTGAGTTCGGGAATCTCCATGTTCTACATATTATATATCGTATGGTAAATTTATTTCGAGAGGAGTGGTCGGTCTCTTTATCTCTTTGCGGGCATCTTGCGAGCATTCCTTAAGAGATCTATCTCAGTTAATTGTGTTTTTATGTTCCAATAAATTTGCAATAAAATTGATCTTATGGGTACCGCTGGCAGCATGGAAAACAAGCAGATTTCCTTTAAAATATTTATAAGGAAATAACTTTTGAAATACATTTGGATTTCTTTGTTATGGTTTTAAAAAAATATTAGTTAGGTAAATTAACCTACATATAAACAATAACATTTTTTTTGTATTATTAAGAAGTACATTTTCGTGAAAGTTACTTTACTGATCTACATTGAACTGTAATTGAACCATATTATTATAGTTAACGAAAAGAGTTTGTAAATAATTTTATGACAGTCATTTGCATTCATTTTTATTTTGTGGCAATCCAATAAACTCCAAGTTATCTTTACATAAATTAAATGAAGTATCATTAGAAATTAAGAAGTGGTCCCATTAAAATAGTAGTAAAATAAATGAACGCTTTCCAATAGATTGGAGT
Organism: Drosophila prostipennis; assembly: GCA_037075205.1. Taxonomy (NCBI): domain Eukaryota; kingdom Metazoa; phylum Arthropoda; class Insecta; order Diptera; family Drosophilidae; genus Drosophila; species Drosophila prostipennis. The sequence goes on from JBAMCJ010007287.1 coordinate 602,766, forward strand.
TATTGCTACAGTCTTTTTAGATTATATTAGATTTCCAAACAAAAACCCAAGTATTTCACTTTCTTTATATGCTGGTGAGTCTGGAATATTCTTCCGCAGAATTGTTTACATTCCGCTGTGAAATACTCATTGTGTAAACTGGAATCTCCGCTGCATTAGTCATCCAAAATTTGTGGAGATAAATATTCAAACATTTCACGCTGCCCGGCAATTCGGTTTGTCATTGTTTTTGCTAAAACAAAACTTCAATCATCTCGCATTTCTGAATTTATGGATTTTATATTTTTGTGGTACTTGGGCGAGTAAACGGTTCTAACCATTTTGTAAATGCAATCAAATGTGTGTTTGCCATACATTGGCTGTTGGTTTAATTTATTTCCATTGCTGCTGCGGTTGACGGAAGCGGCAAATAAAGAGTTTTCAACGCTAACAGGCGGCAAGCAAAGGAGTTAGTCAACTGTCACAATTACCGGGACTGGTTGTTTTTGTTTTATAGATGCTGATATATATATAGTTTATAAACAAGGGAAAAGGGGGTTAAAATTGTAAACAAAATTTCCATTTCTGTACGGATTGTCTGGGTATCGTGCTCAATTATTCAGAATCGCATTTTGAGCATTTGTTTAGTTTTGTGTGCGTTTTTTCTGCCGCTGTGTTTGCCTTCGATGTTTTGGTTTCTGCTTTTGTTTATTATTTTTGTTCAATGTGTGGAAACTGTTTGTATGCCCTGCTGCTACTGTTTCTGTTGTTGTTATTGTTATTGTTCTTTTGATTTTGATTCGATCAGTTACATGCGGTTGACCAAAATTTCAATTAATTTTGCCTGCAAGATTGATGAGCTTGGGCTTTGGGACCCAGAGAAAGGGTCTAACGTCCATGGAAAATTCCAACCATGTGGGCTGTGGCAAGTTCATGACTGCTTTTTGCCTGGGCATTGACTTTGCCATCATCCCAACTTTGTATGCAAATCATTCGAACATTAGCCGCATCATTCTCACGTATCCCAGGCAACAATGTCTCGGTATCAGAGTCGCCGAGAGACTCTAGCATTTTGCATAATTTTGTTTGTGTGGCCAGGCACTGCACTTGGAGTTTAGTTGCATCGGGCTGTTGCAGTTGCAGTTGCAATGCCAATTAAATACAGTCAATTTTCTATGTCGAATTGTGGAGGGAAGGAAACACAACCAACGAACATTTTCGCTTTGACAACCGTTGAAGTTTTACACAGGAAATTTTAATAACTAGATTTGATTTTTTAAATTTAATTTTTAATACCTCTTGGAATTGTTAATGAAAAATTTGAAAATTTGTATAGTTACTTTTAAGTTGAAATCTTAACTTTTTACCTTAGAAAGCTTTTGATAAAAATAATTCCATTTTTATATTTTTACCTGTTGAAAAAAACAAAAAAAAATTTTTTGCAAGGGCCGAAAATATCAAAATTTCTAATATTTCTTACTTTTGTTAGCCATAGTAGCCAAATTAAAAAATTTGGTTCCATACAAAATTTTTACCTAAAGTTTTTTATTAAAATAATAAGATATATTAATATTAGTAAATAAATAAAATAAAATTAGATCACCAACAGTTGAGTATTTTCCTTGTGTAGAGGAAGTTTTCCCTGGCGTTTTCATGCACGTGCTCTTAGCTGCCTCCCCATTCAACCCAACCACCCCCGACATCAAGTTTACTATTATTTGCATTTTTCCATAAGCAAAACAAAACAAGTGAAAAAAGTTTTGCACTTTGTTATGCTTTTGCAGTTTTCGCTTTGTTTGTGCTTTTGCTTCAGCTGCAGCTTCAGTCGTTTTTCGTTTGTTTATTTGTTTGTTTTGGAACCTGGGACTCGCTTTTGGCCAAAGAGGCGAACGGTGAATAGCCGTACCGTTACCGTACCGATGTGCCATATATTCGATGGCTGCTAACCCAAATAAGATGAACAGCCCAACGGGCCCAACCCACTGCAGTTTCACCCCCATCCGAAAAAAACGCTGTTTTTTTCAGCTGTGTCAGCACCGAAACTTCCTCTGATTCATCTGTCAGAGTGTCCAGCAGGAATTATGCGAGTTATGAATCACCGCGAGTCACTATGGCAATCGAGAGTGTCCTGAAGCCCCCTTAATTCTCATACTGGCATGGCTTTGCTGCTTAGATTAATTGAATTTCACGCTTTGATTTCGCGAATTGCCTGGGCCCCAAAGCCTCGCCGCATAAATCTTTCAAAAGGTGTATAAATTATTTGCTCACGCACAACGCCTGGCGCCGAAAAATATTTTCTTCGCACTTTTATGCGCCGCTTTCGGTGGGTATTTTTTTTTATTTTGCCCCTGGCAACACGGCGTATGCTTAACACTGCTTCTCGCCCTGTGATTTCGCCAATTCTGCAATTCGCTGGATACTGGCTGCTCTATCAAATATTTATGCGATTGCATCCGATTCAAGTCGATTTATTTGGGCTTAACAACTTCCGACTTGCGTATGGGGAATTTATGGCCCTTTGGTTCATCAATTATTTGAATCAAGTGGAATGCCGCTGATGGTTTGGATCAAATCCAGGGGGTGAAAAAGTTTATTTATTTAGTGGCGGCCAGGCAACTGACATTTCCTTTTTGGAGCCGCTTAAAATAACAGAAGGGAGTAAATGCAGATTCGATTTCCATTCCAGAAAAACCAATTTCCGGTCTATATAGAAATCATGTTAATTACCATTTCGCTCATCGCCCGCTGGTCTCTCAGAAATAAATTATAAAATCATTTTCATCTCGCCTTCTTCTTCTTCTATTTTTTTTGGTTCTCCGATGGGAAATTATTTATTTTTGGATCGAAAATTTCTACGCTCGAGGTAAAATTAATTATTATTCACAAAATAATATTAATTAAGGCGAAGGTGAAGCAGCGCATATGTATGTTCCAATTTTCCACACAGCCGAAAAGAGGAAAATCGAGGCGAAAAATAAATCGAAGGAAAAGAAAAACACAGGCGAATACGGGGGCACATAAAAATATTAAAAAACAAATAAAATGGAGACGGCCGCACATGCCAGTGGTCCACGTGCTGCGAAAGTGTGTGTGCCTTGGATTTTCCTCAGTTGCCTCTGTTGTGTTTACCCATCTTCTACCATGTGTACGCAAAATTATGAATGCTGTTCGGGCGGCGTATACGCAATATAGCCTGCCCCTTTGTTTATCTGCGAGGGCAGACCTCGTTTTGTTTTTAGAAGTACGGCTAGAGGACAACTCCGGGCCTGGCCTCGTCATATATCAATTTCAATTATCTGGCATTTCCGTTGTGGCTGCTGGGAAGCTGGAAGCTGGGAACATTTCAAAGGCATTTTGCTATATATAAATTATTGGCAACGACAAAAAGGGACGCCCCGAAAAGGATTATGCGGCCTGCAATTTAACTTGGTCCGTCCTCCGTTTGGTCCTGGCTTTTATCAGCCGCAACTGACACCAGCAGGCCCTCGAAAAGGGCGTGAAAAATGAGTCATAAAATGCAAATAAAAATCAAGAGTCCTTTTTATGTGCTTTCTTAAAGAGTTCCTTCTTCGTGATTTTCATTTTTCGCTCTTTTCAAGTTTCGTGTTCGTGTTTGCTTAACCTTTTGTGTAAAGTTCAATTTTCCAGTTTTAATATCCGAGATAAACATTTGTTCTAGCTGGATTTTCCGCCATTGGCATTGCGCCATTGCCAATGAAAAGATCCTCGCGTGGTGTTCGGGTTTACATGAGATAATTAACACGCCTCACCGCTGCCCGGATTTTATGGCCAACACTTTGCTCCATTCGCAGCTCATCTGCGGGACACGGCACAAATGGCTGGCTGGCTGGACCTCACCGAACTTTTGATTATTCTTGTGGTGGCAAAATGCATTTGGTGGCCATAACATTGGCATAACGCAAACAAACAAGCCGTCACCGGTGATATTGGACTTTATGCATACGGTATAAAGTACGATAAATATTTAATGGCATCCCCCCTTTGATTTTCATCGCTTTTGCAGCGCAGAAAGCTGCCTCGATTTGCGGCTGAAATCCAATAATAAAATTCAATATTTCCAGTTACTTAAAAGTGTTATAAAAATAATAAAGGCCAATGGGGGAAATGTAATTTTCCTTTGGCAGTGCGCGAACCCCAACAAATGGCCTTTTGGGTTATCATATTCATTGCAAATTATCGGCTAAATGCTTTTATGGCTTTATTCCGGTCCCCTCCTAAAGGGATATTCATCGATGTGTGCGTGTGTGAGAGCGGAAATGGATTCCATTTGGTGGCCACGATTGACTGGGGTATTCATTTGAATTCAGTGCGGAGTGCGGAGTTCGCAAGTCGTGGGCAACTCACTTTTTCTTCACCCAATTCCTCTTTCAATTCGGTTCGATTATTACAGATTCATTCCGCTCATTTCTGGCTGATTGCCCGGTTGGGCTAATCGATTTTTCTTGTTTCTCCCTGTTCACCCGGTTCTTGGTTAGGTTATTCCACTTTGGCTTAGCCCACCAGCCAGTAGATAGGGACATTAGTGGCCACCTACTTGAGCTTCTTTTGGACCATAATTCTCGGCCGTATTCGCGTTTAATGTGTGTCAAGTGCCACATTAATGCTGGTCGTCAAGGATTAAGTGGCCATTACTTCTCCGGACTCGGACTTACGGACTTTGCTTTGGCTTATCTAATTCAGGGTGTCACTGGCCAGCTCATTGATGATGATTCATTCAAATGCCGGCCAATCGACGTCGCTGATCATTGGGCCATGAATGCGGCACATGCTCCACTCCACTCAGCTCATTTATTATCTATTACACAATTTTCTGTTGCAAATTGGCTCACATTTCGCAATTACACCTGGCGCAGCTGGGGCAAACGAGTTCCAATGACTGCCAATGAGTCAGGCAGGCTCTCGAAGCCGCGGGAGAAAAATGCTTTCTCACCCACTCCCTCGAAGCAGCTAGACAGCCATCCCTGTTTTGTGGCCAAAATTGGTAGCACACGCAAATGTGCAAACTTTTGGCCCGGCCAGCCGATTGCTGTTGTTGTTGTGGGTGCCTAGCGAAGCGCTCAATGGCGGAAGTTGCAACGCCAGCTGCCGTGGCACGCTCTTTGCTAGCGTTTTCTAAACCAGGCCCATAGTCACCGACCATCGACCACCGACCCTTTCCCAGGCCGCTGACAGCTGTTTGCTGGCCAACTGGGCTTGGCCCTGGCCCAAACAAAGCAAATGAAGCAGCACAATCGAATGCAGCTTGGGTTCAATATTTTGATATCCCACACCCTTCCAAAAGAAGGGTATATTGGGTGGAATAGTCGGCTTTTGACATTTTGTCCGTAAGTTTGTCCGTTCAAGAGAGCGCACATTTGAAATATTGGAATACATATCATAATAATGTAAATATTAAACATGCAGTTTGCCTAAATCCATTTTATAACTCAAAATGAGTAACTATAAATAGATATTTTCCAACTGAGAACTAAAAACAGGGTATATTGTCGTCTAGACCCTTCCCTTTTTCATTCCTTCCTGTTTGTTTTTTTGGTAATGACAAGCGATCTCTGATCTTTTTCAGGCAATTTTCCCATTCGAGCAAAAGCAAATCGAAAAGGGTTCCACCAGAGTCTCGTTAAAGCCGCGCGCTCACGTTTCATTCATTCTTGGAAAAAAAGATGGAAAATTATCTGTGCCGCTGCATCAAAAGCGCCGGGAGCTGCAGCTCTGCTCCTCAGTCTAATCAGTGACAAGCAACGAGAGCTGCAGCCATCGGAAAAACTGCAATTGAATTCATTTCGCTATGCGATCTTTCACAGTTTTCCCTGGGCTTTGACTTTGCCTTATCTCAGCGACTGTCGACTGCTACTGCTACTGCCAGTTCTGCAGATACTGCTGCTGCTGCTACTGCTACTGCTGTCGTTTTGCTGTCAAGTGCAATTATGTGCCACCATTCACAGCGACCTTTGACATTGCCGCCAAAGACACACAAAGAGACTGGCGACAGGGGCAGAGATGAAGTGCAGCGATTGAGGATTGCGGACTGGAAGAGAACGGCAGAAGGGCAGCGCTGAATGGCTTTTTTGTGGCAAGCCAGTCAACTGCTTAAATCAACTTTATGGCCAATTATTAGCTTTGTGGAACTGCCATTGGGTTTGGGTTGAAAAAGTGGTACTTAAGTCTATTTTTTGGCACAAGAAAATGAAATAGTTAACACAACTAGTTTAAAATAGTTTTAAATGTCAAAATTGTTAGGAACCGTTCCCAGTTCTATAAAAATATTCAAGTGTCTTCTTTTGCTTGCTTGTAAAATTAATTTTTGACCAAGACAACCAGTCTTTGCAATACATTTTTAGCTAATTGATTCAACGAACCCCTTCTTCTGTTTATTTTAAAAATATTTAACAATATTAACAAGCAGCTCTTTTGAAATTCAAACGATTTTCCAATAGATACTTATATACTTGTGTAGCTTGACTGAGAAATTAATTGTGTACCCCGAAATATAATCAAAAGACAGCTGAGAAAATGTTGACTGACTGCGTGGGCGTGACCTTAACCTTCAGAGTGGACATTTCAGCGAAAACTAGAGAAAAGCGGGAAGCTGGGGAGATTTTAACATTAATGAAAATGCTTGCCGAAGATTGCTGCTGTCAATTATTTAGGCATTAATTAAACACTTTGACTGGCAGCTCCTGCCGGTGGTCGATCGATTCGATTGACATTCCTGGGGGATGTTGGCCAGGAGTTTTTACCTGCCCAGCAGGAACATAACAAGCCCCCGCACCCTCCCCTTGACCGCCTGGCTTTTCAATTAAGTTTATTTGACCCCATTGTGCGCCTCGACTCTACGTGAGTCTTGGCCAAATGGCAACTAATTTGCATTTTCAGCCAAGGGGGCCGCATGTGAAGTTAAAAGTTATTGGGCCATAAATAACGCTCTGCCAAATTCTAAACAAACATTTCTTCGACACTGTGTCGACGTTGGATACTGTGAAAGTTTTCCACTTGATGCTGGATCCATTCCCGCCCCCGCCCCCCCCAAAACTTCTGCCTTCCCGCTTCGGTGGGTGGAAATTAGCATAAAAGATTTTCGCGGGGGGCGCAGCACTTTGGCATTTTTAGCTCTTGCCGCCTGCCAATCGTAAAATGTAAGGAATTGCACACACGGCACCATAAATGGACCAATTTTCCACTGCGCCTTCCGCCTTTTCTTCCGCCAACTTTTCCCTAACCGAAAACATCAGTGTTTTTCGCCACCCAAAAATCAACTTGTGGAACAATCAACGTTTTAGTGGGTGGCGGGTGGTATGGGATGGGATTGGGGCGGCAAATTGCTTAATTGAAAGCCAAGCCAAATTAATAATTGCCCGCGATTGGCGCCTAATTGTTGCGAATAGCAAAAGGCGTGCGACCCACGCCGCGTATACGCAATGTTTGTGTATTCTTTGCCGCGGCGCTCTTTTGACCTTTTCAGCGGACGAAGCGCGCGTGCTGAAAGCTTTTTCAATTAGCCACCAATTCATTTGCATTCTCATCGAAAATTATTTTCCGCAAAATACTTAAAAAGATTCCTTCTACTTGCCTTTTTCTTGATACTTTTAAATAGCTTTTTCCGTTAATAGTAAGAGCAATCTGGAACTTTGAAGAGGGTTATCGATTATCAAAGCCACTTATTTGAACAAAATTTGTTTTATTTTGAAACTAGTTGGTGGTTATAAAATGAAAATAAATATTTAAATATCATTTTTGGCTTTAAATATTTTTAAAATTGTTAGATTTTAATGCTATCAATTACTTTGAATTTTTATCAAAAATAAATACCCAAGGGAAATTCCCAAATTTTAAAGCTTAAGCAGATCGCTAATAAATATCCACTTATTTATTTGCCGCCCATGGCAAATACTTTAAAATATTTATGTTCGCAGGAGTCTTTTTTGATCTTCAAGAATTTAAGGGAATTTTGGGGTATGGGAACTAGAGCGGAATCTGCTTATTTGCAAGTTTATAGGGCGTGAAGAAAATGTATCCTGCCTTGTCCGGGGCTTGCTCAATTAAATTTGCGTTTTGCCAGAACTTGGGCCTTGGTTTTTTCTTTGAATTTTAATTAAAATACATTTTGTCAGCTGTCGCTTAAAGTTGGGAACTTTTCTGAGGCCGTAAGCCGCCTCATAATTGGCTGGTAATGTGGGTGTGCCCGGCAAGGAGTTGCTGAGCTGTTCGGCTGTTTGGATGGATGAGGGCACTTGAGTGGGATTATGCAAAGAACACACACAACAGAAGGGCCAGGACACTACAACAAACCACTTCTGGCCATGACAAACAGTCAACGGGATGCCCGTTCTTTTCTAGGGTAAATTAAAATTGTGACTTTGGCACTTGTTGGCATACGAAAACAGTGGCTCTCATTTTTAATGAGCTAACCGAAAGCCGGGGGTCTATAGCCTCCGGGCTTCCAAGTCTTCGGGTAACTGGGAAACTGGCTATCTGGCAGCTGGGATCTTGGCCAGCTCTCTTTTTGCCCTTGGCCAGTCGAGTGCGTTTGTCAGCCGGCTTGCCTTTTGTTATTAGTTTGTCAAGCTGTCGCTTCGGTCTATTGTGCGTGGGGGGTGCACTTTGCCGGCCCCCGATTATCTCTGCTTTATTTGTCTGTGCCACTGGCTTTCTCCTGCTTTCTTCTTTCCCCTTTTCTAAATAATCTGGGGACCCAACAGCTTGTCCTGGCATTTGGCGAAAATAAAAGGACAGCTGTTCCGCATCTATTTCAGCTTCCCCTTACACACCTCCTTGCGTGTGTTTTTCTTTGTGGGCCTTTTAATTATTCAAATTTATTTGTCGGCACAATGTGTGTGCTTTTGCCCAGACCTTGACATATTAATAGAAGAAAATGAGGAGGCGGAGTGGGCGTGGCAGCTGCTGGCTTTAATGAAACCACAGCGAAAGTTTTTAATGAGTTTCGATTCATTGCACGACATAGGACAGGAGTTTAGCCTACACAAGCTGTTATTACACTAAAAAAATTGCTTATTAAATTCTAGATTTAATATTATTACTTTGAAAGTGTATAAAAACATTCTTAATAATTCATAAAATATTTTTAAAATATTTAAAAATTGTTTGGAGTTAAGAAAACATTTATAAAGAAATATCATGGGCTTTTCTCTTTACATAAATCTAAATTCAAGAACAAACTTTTCTCCCAGTGCACGCCTTCAATCAGCTGCCTTTCAGCTGCGTCTTCCCTTTATTAATTAAGTTTGCTTAACCCATTCCCATCCCAAGGATTGGCAATCCCAGTCCCCAGGCCACTTTCGCAAGGGCCAGGACTTTTCCCTCTGATCTTTGCCAAGACAAATACGGAAAAAATCGAGCAGCAATCCTTCTTGAAGTCGCCCACCTTGGGAGCCTAGAAGAAGTTTTCCGGGAACCTTTGGCAAACTTTGCACGTGGCTTTAATTGCTTTCGCTCTGTCTGCTCTGCGCTATCTAAAGCAGCCATGTAGCTGTTCTTCGCCTGCGGCGAGGGTTTCCTTTGATTAAAATTACTTTTGATTAGTTAAATGAGTGCGGTTACTCTGGCACTCTGTGCTGGAAAAGTCAATAGTGGCCAGACGAAAGCCAAGGAGATGCCAGAAAGTGAAATAGGAAATGTGTCGATAATTCAACTGCAGCCTATAAAAATGCCAGTCACACTCGACAATCTCTCAGGATTTTCTGCACACAGAGCGTCGCAACCGATTTTTCCGTTTGCTTGGAAAGTGTCCAAAGTCCTTAGGAATGCTCCTTGGAAACGTGTCAAGTGCAGTGCAGTGGAGCCAAAGGGCCCAAAGACCGTTGGTCGAGAGGAACATTTGTCTGCCACATGCTTGACATCCAGCGGAAGTAGTAGTTGCCACATATTGCCCGGTCAGACCGGCCAGGGCTCATAAATTCTTAACTATGCTTTAATGTGCCGGAAAATGAAATATTTAAGAGAAATATATATACACGACCGCATAACATTATAAACAAATGACACCTACATATCGACTGGGCGGGGATGGCGTGTCAGCAGTCGCTCAATGGCAGGCGAGGTACATAAATAAATAAAGAACTAAATCATATTTTCTGGCAATGCCACGAGAATCTTTGAATTTCGATGTTAAAAATAAAGCTGGCCATTAAAACCATGGACAAAGGTGCGTATGCCATGAAAATGTTGTGAAATGGATTACGTATTCCGGGTGGGCTAGTTCATCAAATTGAAAGGGAAATATTCCGTAAAAAATATATTGGGCGGAATAAATTCAGAAATGTCACTTTTTTTAGACCAAAATTTGTAATTTATTTACTTTCTACACTCACCATTAGGCGTTGATATAATAAAAGTCTCTGACATCTCTTTGCGTTCCATTTATCTGCAGCAAATTCAATTTACAAACTGCCCTGACAACCATTATCTAATTAAGAGCTCCATCTCTCGGATCTGTGTCCCATTTCATTGGACTCCGTTTCGGGCTTTTTCTATTTGCCCAACGACATTTTCCCAGCAATTAAGATAAATGTCAGTTTGGTGCAAAATGTTAAGCAACATTTTAATCAATTTTGTCAATTAAAAAGAATGGGCAGACATTCGAAAATGGCTGCAGCAGGGCGAAGGACTGAGAACGCTCTTCCGTGGGCTGAAAAAAATTTAATTAAAAAACTGGCAAAGCATTCGGCATTCGAGGGGCTCTCAAACAATTTAGCTCGTGTTACGGAACAATCGAATTAGCGAGGAACTTGGCTGCAGTTTCAGCCATTCGGTTTGTGAATCATGGCATTCCGTCGCGGTATGTCTTATAAATTATTAATGAGCAGCCAACAATCGAATGCACAATGCCAGCATTCGGAAACTAAATCGAAAATAAATAGCGCGTCGACAGGTATTAATAGAAAATCGTTTCGTACACCTTGACATTGGCTTTTCTCACGAACAACTGGCAAGCAACAAACAACAAACAATTGTTGCAATGTCCTTATGGGGGAATTCAAGTTGCGTGAGGTGGCTTAAAACTGGCCCCCAATCCCAAATCCAAATTGCTTTTAACTTTTTGCCTTTCAGTCGCGAAAGTCGGGCGAAGTTTATTTTATTTTTTTCCCCGTTTTTGTTGCCAGAGCTCACAAATTGCTATATAATGTGCGTGTCCTCGTTTCGAGTTCGTTTCGTTTCTTTGCCATTTTTCTCGCGATTTTCACCGGGAAAGTATCATTAACAGATCGCTACAGGGAGGCAGATATCGCGGCTAGATTTTCTTTCTTTTCATTTTGGATTTTTCACCCAATGTTTTCCAGTTCTTTTTCGACCACACCCTTTTTCTTGTGCCCTGGTCCCATAACTCCTATGTTGCGTGTCATTAGGCATTGTCCCAAAAAAAAGAATAACATAAACAATATTACTCATTTTAATATTTCTTTTACGACCCCGAACATTTCCGCCGGCGGCCACACGTTAGGCATATTGATTTTTGTCTACACTTTTTGGTATTAGTTAAATTAAAGTCTGAGGGACTGGCAACTCAAGTGGAAAATTTTTATAGTTGCCATCGACATTTTTCGGAAACTTTCCCGCTGAAAAACGCTTTTCTTCACACCATTGAGCCCCAAAGTTTGATGGAAAATTGAACAGTGCCTGCAGACTTGCCTTCACATGTCGGCAGCTGTCAAATTTGAGAAAAAGCTGCACATTCGTCTTGCAACTTCTGTGTTTGGGAGTGGATATATGTTAGTTTCGGGCCATTTGTCATAGATTTTTGGGTTCGCCTCGGCGACTTTCTTTTGTTGCTGCAGGGGTCGAAAGCCGAAATTAATTGCCAGGCTGGGATTTGGCAAATTGCATTCCATTGTGAGCTGTTGGAATGCATATATCGCTCATACGCACTGTCATCCCGGCTGCCACTTAACATATTCAAGCGGCCAATCTGGGGTGTTCATATTACGCTAACAAGCACGTGTCCTGGCCCCTTGGGAATGCCATTTGTATGTGTGTGTTAGCATGTTAGCCGACGTGTTTGTGTGCAATCTGTACCTGGCACAAAAGTGGATGCCAAGAGGATCTAAGCTGCATTGTCTGGCCTGCATAAATTGACTTTAACATGCATTTATGCGCTCCACAGCCTGGCTCGGCTTGGCCCGGCTTTTCCGGGCTTTTCCTGGCATTTTTGTTGCCCCAGTTAGCCTTAGTAATTATATTTGCTCTGCTAATGGGCAAGGCGACTGCACGAGAGCTTCTGTACCCGATGCACCACAGATGCCATTGTTCTAGTTGGGCAATTGACGCTTCTTGACTGGGAACAATAACGAAACTGGATTCGAATCGGAGCTCTGTGCTGGCTATCATTTGCTGAAATCGTTGCTGAAATTAGTTTTATACTTGAGTCCAGAATTGTACAGAGAAAAAATTATTATTGCATTATTATTTTAGAAAATATTCTAAAGTTTTAACTGCTTGGGATTTTTTATAATTAATTAAAATTAATAAATATTCAAATGTATTCCTCTTTAAATCTATAATACTGGACATTTTCATCTTTTTTCCCTGTGTAACCTCGGCTAGAATTGATTATAATTGCGGTCCAGTTCGGTTTAGCTATCTGAAATGGCATGAAATTACTTCATAGCAGATTCTTCTCTCACACGGCGGATGCAGTCATTTAGGCTGATCCACCGCCGATTGCCAGACACACGGAGGCCAAGTCTCTGGATTTCACTCGCTCGGGCAGGCGACACAAAGTGAAATGCTCGATGGAAATGGAGATGGAGATGGAGGAGAAACAGAAAGCGAACATGGGACACACGGTCATCAAATCAAAGCTCAGCTGCAGCCGTCGATTTGGCCATGGATTGAATGGCCCAGGAGTGGGGCGGAGTGGGCAAAAGTCAGTCGCAGTCAGTTGCAGGTAGAAAAAGCCAAGATGCACGCACATTGGACATGGCCATGTTTGCAGGCTTAAGCCAACATTTGGCGCTGGCTTTGATGCTTTTTACACAGCCTCCAACTGCGACTTCGTCTAGCTATTTCTGGCTGGCAGTCTGTCTTGTCTTTATGCGGACACCTAGAAAAAATAGTATACCTATAGGTAAAATAAACTCAGAAGATTTTGTAAGATTTTAAAAATTTGTTTATTATATTTAAACCTTAAAAAAAGAGAATTAAACTTAAAAATAATTTTATTTTTTTTTTTTGTTTTTATTTATTCAACTTACGAATCAGGAGTTTTTTAAATATAAAACTTCTATACATTGAGATTTTTGTTTGATTTTTCTATTGGTTATAATTATTTTTTTGAAAACAATTAGGATTTTATGGTCTAATTTCGTTTCCAGAAAATCTTTTATTGGGAATATGCTATTTCAAGACTTAAATTCTCTCAGTGCAGCTCTCCATCTGGCTATATGTTTGTCTGTTCTCGGACATCAATGGCAATTGACCAGCCTTGCCTTGCCTTTGCCCGTTTTTGCTGGCTGCCCCGGCTGCTTTTTCATTAGGCAGTCGCGGCAAACACTCTCGGCGCCTTTCCTCTGGCTGCTGGCCAGTGGCCATTGCCGTGGTCATCGCAAATTTATTGCGATGCAATTTTTGCCTTATACGTGCGACGGATATTTGCCAATCGGACGCCTTAAATTCGCTAGCAGGACCAAGGAGTTTTCACTGTTGTGGCTGTTGCTGTGGAGTGAGAAACATAAAACCAATAATGTACTGACTAATTTGCATTTTGTAAGTAGTATTTTCGGTCGAGCTAACCGCTAACCGTTAACCTAATTAGGAGGAGTTCATTAACCCCGGAGTGGCAGTGCTCAAGCCCTGGCAACCCAGCAGGTGGCTAAACAGAAGCTTCTCAGCTAAAAAGCCACCCCCAAAAAGCCACACGATTCATTTCAAAGGCAGCCGCAAGTCACCACCCCTACTCATCCACCCATTCACCCAATAATAAGGTCGTTCAATAAAATGTGTGACCAGGCAATGAGTAAATCCATGGAAATTGAGATGGCAATAATTGGAGGGCGCCAAGCGCTTAAGTCTGTTTAGCACTTGTTTGTGAAATTTACACCCGCCGAATAAAAAGGCAGAGGAGAGAAGCTCAAATAATAACGACATGGTTAAATTGCTGTATAAAAATTAGCGGTCAGCATACACGCACCGAGTTGGGATCAAAAGAGCGGGGGGGACTACATAACGCTGATTGAATTATTAAAGCTGCTAATTAAACGCTTCCGCTCGTTTAGTTGCTGTGACGCATTACTCATACGCCCCGTGCTCCTCGCCCATTTTGCCTCTGCGTTTGTGTGAGGCACGCAATTTATTTATTTTAATTTCTGTTTGCGCTTTGGCTTCATTTTCCTCCACCAGAGCTCTGCTCTGCCACTTTGAAAATCTCATTAAACGTACCCGCTTTTTTGTAACTATTTTAACTGGTTTATAATTTGGCTTAATAGAAAATATTTAATTATCACGTAAAAAACTATACGATCTTAAGGTTTTTACTATTTAATAATTCTTTAAAATTGAACGTTTTCTTAAAAAATATCCAGTGAAAGATAATTTTTTATATTTTTTGGATACAGTGATGAATCACTGATGATTACAAGTATTGTCCAAGCTACTCTTTGATATCAAAATAAACGCATTGTGCTAAATTAGACGGCACTTATTACCAAATGAAAAGTAAGGGATGGAGAAGTGAGGCCTTTATTGTTTTCCTCTTTTTTTTCGACTTTTGGGCTGTTCTTTCATTACTTTGGTCCATTGTTTGCCTAAGTACTTCCAATTGATTTTCTGCTTTGTTATTATTGTTCCACTTGTATACGCTTTGTCGCCCCCAGTACTGGCACTCACAATTGTTTATGGCCAAGTCCGAGGGTTGTTGGTAACTCGGGGAGGTTCTGGGCCCACTGCCCAAACGGTAACTTGTTTATTGATTTTACCTTTGACTCGGAAACTTTGCCGCCTCTGCGGTTCCTGCTCTTCCTTTGAAAACCGAACTGAAACTTTCGGGCCAGAGTTGCGGAGGAAACTTTGCGGAGATGTTATTCCAGCAGCACATATAAATCAAGACGGTGGATGTTTCGTATCTCGACACGATACGCTTGTCTAATCTCGGCTCATTTGATTTGCAATTACATGTGGAGAACAAGGCATGTCCATTGTCTGTGCTCCGCTGTACTCCCCTATGCTCGAACAAAACATTTCACTTACCCACAACACCCACACACATATTTCCGGAGGGATCGGGGTCAGATAGATCCCGACATGGTTGCCTCATCATAATATAAATACTCGCATCATGATGCATTTCTTGCATGCTGTGGCAGCTGCATTTGCATAATGCATTCCGTTTCGACTCGCTTTGTTTAAAAAGAACCGAAATATCTGTGGGATATATACATATATGTATCTATAGATATGGGTCACCGCTGGACAGCAGCCAGCAGAAACTTTTACTTTTCCGTAGGTCCCCGATATGAACTGAACTGAACTCAACTATGGGGCCAATAAAACTTGACACTCCACAATTGAGCGAGGGGAGTTAATGAAGTGAGGCGAAAGTCGTAGCCAAGAACAAACAAAGAATGCAACTGTCCCCTCCACTCATATTTCTTTTATTATCTCCCCACCGATAATAGTTTATCGTTTTTCCCATGTTTCTTTGCCTCACCATTTCTTTCGCATCGTTTATTATTAGCTTAGAGTTTTATGCCTTTCGGAGTGTGAAGTTCATAAAGCACAAGGCATACACATAATTTGTATGCGTTTTTCACCGGAAACTGACTATTACCTGGGTTAGGCATTGATGGATTAGGTGAGTAAGGCCCACCTATCCAATCACACTCTTTGGCAGGGGCCAATCAAAGAGACGATTCCCGGCTTATGCAAATGCAGAGCCAAAGAAAGCAAGTCTTTGGTTTTTATTAACCGTCTGGAGGCAGCACACACACATGCAGGTTTATGGCCAGATGGGGAGAATAAACTTTAGAAAAAGTCTACACTGGGAACTAGAAACATCACTATCGATACTATCGATGGTTTAAGAATTTAGTTAACATCGAATGGCCCCAAACCCATTATCGATAGTATCGCTCAGCTTAATAATAAATTTTAAGATAATAGCCTCGATATTTAAATATTTAGCTTCGATATTCAACTTTGTTTTACAACATTCTATCTATCGATACCAAAAATTATCGTTGGTGTCCACTATCGATGTTTTTATAATCCTACTGGGAACAGATTAAGAATTGATACTTTAGATTGTAAAGATTTCAATAAAATCAGCCTGTATTCCAAGCATTTAAAAATTTAGAATTTTTTTTTAACTTCATCATTTTTTCCAGTGCACTTTTTTGCTCATTTCATTTGCACCTTGAGAGCTTCTTCTTCCTTTCGGTGTTTTTAGCACGGTGGAAATTCAGATGTTGATTTAACTTGCACTTAACTTGTTGCCGCGAGTGTTGGCTAAAAGAAAGCATTTCACTTCACGCCACTTAGGCAGCCTGACTTTGCACTTTACTTTAGAGTAGCTGATAGGAGGGGGCGGGGGGCGCTTCTAACCCCAAATCCCACGACATGATTTATTCGACCAGACAAACTCATTTGTTTGCAGTTTGCATTTGAGCTGCGCATTTTGCCCCGCTTAACGGCCAGCAAATTATCATAGTTGAGATATAATAGGGATGGGCGTGGCATTGGCCAAACGATTTGCATTTTGGCCAACTGCAATTTGGAGATGATGGAGAAAACTTGCAACTCCTCTTTTAGCCCCTGGGTTATCTTCAGGTTTGGCCAACCTTTGATTTGGTTTGAGCCAAGTTGGCCTGCGGCCTTGGCCACTTACAGCTCGTCAAATAATTGTTTTAAATTAAGCACAAGCCAAATGCCCAAAGTTATGCATAACACAGAAACCAGAAAGACAGCCGAAAGTTTTGCCCGCCATCTCATTAAGTTGGCTCCTGGCTGGATGATGCTAATGAAATGGCCTGAAAAGAGGGCTGATGGGTGGTTGGGAGGTGGGTGATGGGTGTTGGTTGTTGGGCGGGGGAAACCCAAAAGGAAGTTAAGTTGCGCAACAGCCAGAAAGGAAGGAAGGAAGACGGACAGGATGGCCGAGACAGCATAAAACTAAAACCCGAGATGAAAGCAAAACAAAAGGCAAGTGGAAGTGCAGAACAGGCCAGAGATGCTGATTATCTGCGGTGGTTTCGTGGGAGTTGGGTAAAGTGGCTGCTGGGTGGTGGGTGTTGGATGGTGGAGAAGGTGGCAATGGAATTAACATTATTAGCGAAAATTCTTGTTGCCGCTTTCCTCTTCGTTTCTGCAGTTTCACGTTTAACTTTGCCACGCCGAGTTTCCATTTTAAATGTTTCCAACAAGTTTTACTTAAAGATTGTTGGTACTACATTTATCAGGCAGTAATTCCTTTTAGGAAATTACAGTACAAGTTGGATCTTAAGATCTTAATTTATTTAACACAATTTTAAGAACCTAATATCTCAAATATTGATAACAAATATATAGGGAATGTTAGGGAAAATATTTTATATTTTAGGTTTGTTTGCACTCAAAATGAAAAACATTCCTCAGAAAAGTTCCTAGTCACACTCACATATGTTTTAGCCATGCCGCATCGATAAACAAATGAAGACATCAAATTCCCAATCAACAATTTTAAAACGAATTTCCATTGAAGAGTTTTCAAAGTGGCCAATTAAATGTTTCAATAAACAGCGTCAATTTACTGCTTATACACACTGTGCGTCTTGATCTATTTTCGCTTTGTCTTCCACATTTCATTTCGCTTTAAATTGTTCCTTATAGTTTCGTAATTAATTTTTAAATTTCTTACACATGTTAAATTAGTGGCCAACACGATTCGAGGAGGATGAAAAGAGCTTCCCGAAAATTTCCCCCACTTTTCTTGTTCTCTCTTGTTTTTCCCCATTCTATAATTTTTTGTGCGCCCCGAAAAATATGCAATGCTTATATTTTATTTCCAACATGTGTACTGCAAATGTTGAACATGAATGTGAGTAAATGAAATACAGCCATTACTGAATTTTACTCTTGGCTTTTCATAATTAATTAGATTACAAATTCCCATTATTTTGAGGTGTTACTTGTGGGCTTTTCCAAAGCTTTTAAGCATTTTTTAAGAACAAATGCCTAAAAGTAGGCTCTTTTAAACGGAGAAATGTTGTGTAAAGTGTAAGGTAAAAATGCTTTTGGTATTATTTTGATGGAAATAATAGTTTAATTATTTAATAATTTTGTCGTAATAAAAGTTGAGTTTAAAAAATCTTAAAAATATGCCAAATCAAATTGAATTATATTTTAAGTTTAGCGCTTACCTCATTCAGTGTCTTCGTACTCATTCGAAAACTCAAACTCCTTCTGCAGACCTACACAAAAACAGGGCAAAATATAAATTGTAATGCCCAGCAGCATTGCGACAAAAAATTGCGGCATTTATGTGCCGGCAGGGTCAGGGGTCATGTGTACACAGAAATGTATTTTATACATTTTTTTTTTCTAAATAAACCGAGAAAAATTATGTTTTCAACGCTTTAGCCCGCCGTCGCTGGAAAGGATGGCTGTGCAAACAAATGTTTCGCATTGTTGAAAGGCAAATCCAAAAGAGCAAAAGGGGCAATGAGAGCCGCACATGAAAGCTGGTCGGGCCTGAAGCGCCATTAGCCGTGGCCGAAACGCTGGCGAAAGGCTGAAAAACTGAAAAACTGAAAGGCGAGCCAAAAACCAAATCCTTTTTCAGATTTTTTACGCTGCGCCAGGGGCTTTCTTTTATTCATTTTTCGCATATTTTTTTGTCGGTCAACTAAGCTGTTCTAATCTGTTTGTCGTTGGCCGTCGGCTAAACGTGGCCCACAACCCATTTGAAGCCCATCTCATTTTTTGTCTTGCTTCCCCTTTTCGTATCTCTTAATTCAACATTCAATTTCATGATGATCTTAGTCAGGATTTTGGGGATGACTTTAAGCGAAGCTTAATTGCTTTTTGCCGGGACAAATGGCAGGTAATATATATATTTCTCGGGAACACCTTGAGCATCCACCGTGCTCCGTACTGACGTCACGCCGACGGGGAGGTCCAACAAACGTGGCCAGCTTTTGACTTTTCACTTGTCTTTCGCCCGTACGATCAAGTATAAATAAACAAATGCATGAAAATAGAACTCGAAGTGGGGAAAATCGATTTCAATGCTCTCACAATTAATCGAAGGGAAAAACGCCCAGCAAAGTGGGAGAGAAGACGTGAGTTGTTTTATAAAACTCATAATCAAAACAGAATCTCCAGCATTGACCAATAAACGTAATGCGGGTCATAAACCTTTGAAGCCTTAAAAATGTTTACACAGAAAAATAAACCTATAACAATTGGTTATTTGTTTATAAAAAACATCAACATTGTTATTTGCTCGAGTGTGCTTAAATAAAAATTTATATTGCAAATAATATAGAAACAAGAAATATATCATATGAAATAAGTAAATATTTTGAAATATTAACGACTTGTATCCAAAACTTATAATGAAAATCGAATTTAATAGCGAAATATGGCTCTTATCTGGATTATTTTTTTCGGTTTTTTTGTATAATTTTAAATGCGAAAATTTTAACAGTGAAAGAGGTTAAAATGAATCCTTATATTTTGTTGTGTACATAGGTAAAGTTATGGCTTAAAATAAAATATTAACTGGGCTGTGAGTAAAGGCGTCTAGACCCACGGAAAGATATATAAAAGTTTACTACTTTAGAGGGTGGAAGGGTCCGCTTTCGGCCAGGGTTTTAATCAAAGTAAATGAATTTAAACGAAGCGACGAACAAAGTCCAGCGGCTATTTGCATAGAGCCGTCGCACTGAAATGGTTTTTAAGTGAAAAAAGGATGCGAATGGCATTGGGGCGGGGAAAACTGAAAACTGAAGACTGAAATGGGGAATGGAAATGGAAATAGGAAAAGCGAGGCAAAAGAGTGAGCGAAACGTTTTGCCAGCTCAGAGCAAGTCTGAAGTTGGTTTTCTTTATTTTATTTGCGCGGGGATTTGTCTAGCTGGAGAGGATAAGCGCTCTGTGTATCCTTTATCCTTTGTGTTTGCATGAATTTAATGCAATCCAAATATTTGTGGGCGAGAGTGAGAGTTTCGCCTCTTCGAGTTTCCTTTTCCCATTTTTTTTCTTCATTCCCCATTTTCTTTTTTTTCTGCTCCATCTTCGGCTGCTTTCCGCTTTGTAAATGGCTTTTTATGGGCTTACTGCCGGATGGCTTTTGTGGGGAATTTAAAGCTTCGTTTCATAACCTTTTGAATGGTAATGGCATGCAAATATCTATTTATATGTCTTGACAGCGAGTATCTTACGAATATTTTTTTTACCATCTGCATAATCATAAGTGTATTCGGGAGAAGTAAACATTCGCCGTTCTGACTAATGAACTGCTTTCCAGACTTTTAGGGCACATGGCCTTCGTCAAAGCGTAGGTGAAAATCAATTAGCGCACTGCCACCACCTCAGTTTCTCTTTTAATAATTTTCTGAATTAATGTGGTAAAATCTATTTTCTGCAGAATTTCGATTTTTGACTTGTGCTATTTTTGGCCTAGTCTGAAGTCTGAAAAATATGAATTCGGCACACGCCATATCCCTTATAGCCACAAACCAGAACATTAATCATCCCATAATTTAGCATTCGCAGAAATTCATCGCAATGTGGCGCAAAAACTTTCGATTTGTTTACCATAACTTGACATAGATCATAGAGAACAGACATATGCTGGATCTTATAAATAGATACCCCCTTTCAGATGAAATATTTCAAAAGTTTAGTTCGAAAAGGATATTCGGCGAGGCGAGGCGAAAGGCTTTTCACGCGAAAAATGAACCCTCTTCACTGTATATTTACTTTTATTGTTCGGAAAAGTGTAAAGTGTATATATAATACATATGGTGGAATGGGGGCTGTGGGCGGTGGGGGCGTGGCTGCTATCTCATGCACATTTTGTCACTGTCAGTCGACGATGGCATCATCAGCGTCTCTTTCACTCTCGCCATGTTGTGGTTGTTGTCATGTCATTTCGCATTTAAATTGTTGTTGTCACTGTAATAAAATTCGCCAATCTAGGTCCATATCTACGCATTTGTTATCCTTGAGCTGCATTCGCCGTAAAACAAATAGAGAAACGCCAGCAAGACTAAAGTTGTGCATTAATATTGCAATTTTTATTTTCAAACAATTGCTGTCGCCGCATTTTGCATTCATTTTTGGCCATAAATTTTCACAGATCCCCCAAGTTTGCATTTTGCTGACTGACAGCGAAATGAAAAATGTGTTTTAGTTTAGTAATTGATGGATCACTCCCCTTGAAGAACTTGGCAAAGGGCAGATCGTCGCTTGTGTATATTTAGAAAATAAAACCAACTAAAAATAGGAATGCAGCTTACTGTGTCGAGGCTGTTGGCAACAGAAACGCTTGTGGTGACTATAATTAAATTACATTTTATTGCCGCATATTTTGGCATATATTTTGGGGAATTTTCCGAGGCAAAAATGTATGGGGGCACTGCAACTAATTTGTTTAATTTAAAGTCTGCCACTCCAGCACTGTAGGGCACTCGAGCAGCCTTTGTTGCCTTTGTTTGGCCAATCGACAGCAGCCAATAACCCATCTTTGTTTTCCCGTTGCAGTTCGTCGGCTGGGAGGAGGTGCCGCGACCCAACACTCGAGCCGAGATCGTCCAGGCCATGCGGCGCATAAGGGTGAGTATTACGCATACGCCGCGTGGGACGCAAATGAATTTTGAGTCCCGTCGCGTTGAGAAGTTAACAGATTTCCTACGCATCTCCGGCTGCCAATTAAAGAAACTTTTATCCGGGCCGCAGGCGGTTTTAAATTTCGAAAACCCATGGTGTGGGGTTTTCCATTCCCCGAAAGGCAGGGCAACACACTCTCTCTGTTTGCCAGCGTCACATACTTTGATTACAGTTACACTCTCGTATATGGCCAAAAGGCAAAGGGAAGCTGAAGCTGGCTAAAAAGAAAAACCATTCTAGTAGCATAAAAAGTAACGAGGCTTGTTTATTCTCTGCCCCTTTCCATCGCCTCCAAAGAAGTCGTGCGTGCCCTGGCTTAAACCGTGTTAGCCCGGCTGACTTGGGGAGTATGTGGGTTATTGTGTATTAGCCCCGTCTGTCAGGCGATGGAGGCGGGGAACTTGGCGAATTCGGCGCTTGTTATTGTCATGTCTTTGCCATTAGGCGAGCCGTCACAGGCAGTCAGATGTTAATTGAAAATTCTGGAATTACGTGGCCCCTTTTGTAGCTTGTGTTTGGCTGAAAAACTTATACAGATATTTGGCCTCCTTTTCAGTACGAGTGCAAAGTGCAGAATCTGAAGAAGCGAAAGGTCACCATCCACATATCGGTAAATGGCGTACGCGTTGTGCTCAAGAAGCGTCGTCGAAAAGTAAGTCAATGTCGGTCTGTGCTTTATTCATCTCGAAACTAATTTATCTATTTATCCGTATAGAAAAAGAACTGGACCAATGACCCCGAGGAAATCGAGTTGCTCAATCATCCCATCTATAGAATATTCTACGTGTCCCACGACAGCAGCGATCTCAAGATATTCAGCTACATAGCGCGCGATGCCAGCACGGATACGTTCAAGTGTTCCGTCTTCAAAAGTCACAAAAAGGTGAGATTCGAGACCCGAGATTCCAATGTTTGTTTTAGGCTTTTCCTTTTACTTCGGCCAATGAAATGTTTATGGCCGCAATTCGCATAATGCGGTCTACATGTGACTTGGACTTACTTGACATTACCCATTCCCGCGGCTCCTCGCACCTCGAACTGCAGCTAAAAATATAACCTCTGGTCTTGTGCAAAATGTCTACTCGCATGCATAATTTTGGCGAGTATCCAGCATTGGAAAACCGAAACGAAAACAACTAGCAAATAAACAAAAAAATATGCGCGCTATAAAGAGCGAAGTGCAGTTTATTAGATGTGCTAAAATGGCGATCTATTTGATCTAGTTTCCATTAATTGGTAATGACTAAAATTCGGTGGAATTAGTTGTGAAACCGAATTGATATTAAAATTGGTAAGAAAATTGGGTATTCAAAAAGTATGCAACACAAAATTTTCTTTCTGAAATCCAAGCACAACCAAATTCTGATATTTAGAAAAAAGGCTGAAATGCAGTTTTTGACGAAATGAAATTAATTTTGACATAGACTGAAAGGAAACTTATTTTTCTTATTATCCTAAAATTCCTATTCTCATTCATACTTTACTTAATCAACCAGCTGACTCACTTTTCCCATTCGCTTTCTATTTATTGAACCAATGATTCCATGGCTATTTTTCATTGTCAATTCAGTTTGGTCTAGACCAATTTTTCATTGGCCATTACAGCGCTTGGGGGTCTAAACAAACCCGGCGAAAAGTAAGGCGCAACTGTCCATCAGGCGGGCCGCCAGCCGGCACATCCATTTCCGTGTTATATGGCCGGTGGATTCTCTCATTCGTTCGCCAGGCGACATCGCTCCCCATTAAGCTAATGCCGAGATTTGCCAAATAAATAAATCAGATTTTACTTTGTGGTCGGTCGGTCGATCGCCTGGGGGAAATGCAATCGCTTTGATTTCGAGCCCAATGCGGTTTTTGATTAATTCCAAGTCAGCAGTGTTCCAAATTTATCTTTTAAGAGCGCAATAAACGCAACCATTTCTTGGTATAATCGTCTGGCCTTCAACTTCAGTCTGTAGACAATGTCAAGTTGGCATTTCTATTTTTTCCTTTCTAATTACCAAGCGGACTTCTGGGGAAAAAATTCCAATACATCAGAGGGGCGGCAGTCGATGTTTTTTCGGGGCCTGTCGAAATGCCTGACAAGTGACATAAGAAATTAAGGCCAGAGGGATGGGGGCGACTTATGGGGATGGGATAGGGGGGCTTTATCTTCCACGACGACGCCTGCACGTGTTGAAAATCGCGCATACGCCGCGTGCGTCAGTGGAAAGCTTCGTTGCACCTGAGGCATGGGCGATACAAGTGCCATTCGGGCATTCGTTCTACAAGCAGCATCCAAATGCAACGCAATTTGGAAGCTGAATGAACACAAACACCGCCGGACAAAGCGATGAAAGGTATATGATTAATGGCTAAGCAGGAGCCAAGACCAAAACGTAAAATGGCCGAAACAAGCGAAGAGCCCCGTTTGTTTACTTCCGCGAAACACAAAGCAATGACGTCACAAAAGTAGCTGCAATCACGCATACGCCAGGTTGGATTCGTATATGGATTCGTTGGAACAGCAAACAGCAAACGGCAAACGGCTAGGAAAACCAAAACAAACGCAGCATGTAGTAGCCAAAAATCGTGCCAGCAGCTGAGCGGAAAAGCTCTAGGGGAAAGCTTTTCCATTTAGCCGGCTACCGAGATCTCAGATCCATCGATCGGCCATCTTCTCTCTCAGTTCAGTCTTTGTCCAGTGCGTTCTAGACGGCGCGCCTTTGCAGACGTGTGGCGAATCAAAAACCCAACAAACAAAGTTCGATCACAGACCCAATACCCAAAATTATGCAATGAGTGCGTGAGTGTCCGTGAAAAGTGAAGTGTTTTCAACTCAACAATCAATAATGAAAAGAAAAGATATTTCTGCCACCTGCAATAAATAAGCCCCAAAATCTCCGATATCAGCCAAATAAATAAATAAATTCAGGCATATTAAAGGAAAATATGTTAACGCACCCATAGATCATCATTCCCGGCGTGGCGAGAAATTAAATGTTTCAAAGTGTGTAGGAAAAAATCAAGTCACAAAAGTGTTTTGTCATTGGTTTTTCTAGCCATTCGGACTGCTGACGCCATTAAATGCTTGTGGCCAGAAAAAAAAACAGAAACCATAATACTTTTAAACAATGCTAAGGATTGAATAATGAGCCACGAGAGCGGAAAATTGACTGGAAAATTAATTACCAGAGAAAAGCCGCAACACAAGCCACTTGAAAAAAGTTTGCAAAGTGCGGACAGTAATACGACTTTGGTAGAAATAAAAATAAAGCAAAAATTCGAGTGCTTCCCTTTTTTGTGAAAGAACAATTTTATGCTTTTTGGCCTGGAGGCAAAGTAGATTCATTCATTTCTGGCCAAACTTAGCTCAGTGACGTACACTCTTCCCTCAAAACTCACTGTTTATGCATATTAATTGTTAATGAGCTACTCGCGCCACAGGTAGTCCGCGGAAATGAGGAGGCTGGGATAAATAAATAGAATTATGGTCAATAACGCGAACGAACACGTGATAATACGGTTGAAATATTTACGATTCTCCACTGCCTGGCTTATTTATTTATATCTATATTTCGTATTGGTACAATAAACAAGCCAAAGCTAATTTGACAGCTGAAAAAATCCCAAATAAACATAAAAGATGGCTGCAAATATTTTCATGAACATAACTTTGTTCTCAAGTTTTTCGAATAGTTCACAGAAAATGGGGAAATATTTCTAATTTACCTGCCAATGCCTCGGGGAAAACCGCAACCCCCTTTTCCATTTGCTTATTCCCAAAAATGGCTGCCCTCATCGACATTCGTTTCGCTTTGTTTTCCAACGATTGTGTTTTATTTTTTTTCGCATTCGCAAGCCAAAATAGATCCATTATTTTAATAGCCTACTTTAAAGTATTTCGAAAATCGAAAAGCGATTGGGGCAAAAGACGCAGGTAGTGCGGGCAGGTGTTTGGCTTTATTCGAGAGGCGAATTATAAATACTCAGGTTTATATTCTTTGGCTATTTTCGCTTTGGCCGAAATGTAAATTGAATTTTCAAGTGCCGCAGCCTGCATGACTAATGGGAAGTTCATTAGTTGCCAAGAGGGGTGAAGTAACACCCATCCTGACCACGTGACAATGTGCAGAATTTACGATCTGCAGTTTTCCCCAAGCGGAATTGTGGTAAACTGTGGCCAACTGCAGCTGCGGAAGTGGCTGCTGCGGTAGGGAGTCCTGCGAATGCCGCGCGAATGCGGCATCCTGACCACCGACGACTTATGGCCACAGTAAACACCGGCCAGATGGCTGGCGGGCCAATGGCAAGGCCATTAAAAACGGTGCTAAAAAGCCTGGCCAGACACAAAAGATTTTCGTGTAAAAATTTTCCCTTATGACAGGCAGCCGGGGGGAAAACAAACAAACTGCCAGATTTGAATGCTCTGTGCTGCGGAGTCAAATGGAAATTAAAAATCAAATAAATACATAAAACAAAGCTAACAAAGTCATTCTTAAGGCCATAAATTTTCAAGTAGTTTTCCACGAAAGGCCACGCAGTTTTCCTCCACTCGCCTTTTTATTTATTTAAGTTTTCATTTCGGCTTGGCTGTAACGAATGTAAATTGCCACACACTTTATCCGTTTACTTTATATAGTTTTCAATTTGATTTATGCGAAGTTGCACAAGCCACACGAGGGAGATATATGTGTAGTGGACTTGGTTGAGATAGACAATCAGTTGGCACCTTTGGCTAAGACGGATTTTCTCGGCGCACGTGGCGTATGCGCAACGCTGGAACGTTGAACTGGCTGATAAAGAGGAACATTCACCCTGAAAGAACTGTTAAATGGCCGAGTTAGTTGCGTAGCCCAGAACACGGAATATACTCAAATATTGAACGAGTGTTGTAAGCATGCTTCCCTTCAGCCAACGATTTGTTTGCCAACTTGCGCAACAAGTGCTGTCACTGCTTGTCAAAATAATTCAAATTGATGTGTTGTTAATGTCGTTCAGGCGAGTGCTCAACCTGCCGCCACTGAAGTAGCCCTTCAAAGTGCTCGAGTGCCGGCCAAGTTCTGCCCGAGAGTCCCCTGAAAGGGGAAACCACAAAGTTATTCGCCAGCTTAGCCTTAATTAGTAATGGCAACGAAAGTGTTTGGCAATTTTGTGACCGACAACTGGCTTTTCTTCTTAATTGTTAGAGATGAGAAAATATTGAAAATTCTCTGGAAAATAGGTATAATTATTTTTAACAGCTGTGCATAGGTAAATAGCACAACAAATGTTGTAACTTAATTTTTATGAATTTTTATTTAAAAAGAATTTATATTCTTTCAAAAATGTTGAGAAAATATTAAAAATTCGAGGGAAAATAGGCATAATTTTCTGTAATATTTGTTATAGGTAAATGACAACTAATTTTTAGGACTTTTAATTCAAAATGAATTTATATACCTTTAAAAATTTTGATAAAATGTTTAATTATAGAGTAGCTCAAGTTTTTTTAAATTATGGCAAATCAGTGAAAAAATTTTAAATCTCTACATATATCGGAAAATAGCAAAAAAAATGTTGTAACTAAAATTTAAAGTATTAAATTATATATACTAAAATATTGTGAGGGTAATAAATTTAATGAGAGTGCAATATTCCTTAAAAAATATTTATAAATATTTAGGGACCTTCGAAATTACATTTCCCATGGAAATGCAACAAGCACACTGATTCACTGACAGCGAACCCATGCGAATCATTCGCCTGCTGATTGACACAAATTTCGCCTGCTGGCTAACCATAACAATACCCAAATCAGATTGACAGTTTCTGTTATTTTTTTGGTTTTTCGGAGGGGTGCGAGGTGAAAACGAGAAATATCGGGCATGCAGGCGGCAGAAATATTCGGAAAATAACCGAAAAATATATTTTTCCGATAGGTGGGCAACATGAAGAGTTGCAAATAATTCAATACACAAATAAATGAACACGCAAAAGCAACAGCAGCAGCAAAAACAAAAACAACAGCCTGGGGGCGAAAGAGAAACATAAACAATATATAGCACCTCGCAGGTGTGAAAAATGGCGCATCGGCGGTGTGTGAACAACCTGGATCAAGGGAGCGAGCCGGAGAACCCTAAGCAATTATGAAATTAATAGCCAACTAATTGGGCGATTCGAGAGCAGTGAAATCGGTATTGAACAGCATTGAACTTAAAGTGAGCAGTGACAAATTGGCCAGCGAGATAGCGAGCTAACGACCTTGTGGATTGCTGATTTCGGATTGCGGATTTTTCGCACCGAACTCTGGCCAGCTGCTGGTGGCCATGAAGCACGAGAAGACCCTCGCCATGGCTGCTCCGCACAAGCAGCGGCATCCGGACAGCTCCGCCCACGTTCCCCGCAGTCCCATAACCAAGGCCTTTGACTTTCTGCCCTGGACGCGGAGTCGCAGCAAGGTGAACATGGCCAAGTTGGCCCAGAATCAGAATCCGAATCAGAATCCGAATCAGAATCCGAATCAGAATCCGAATCAGGTGGCGGAACAGCAGGCCTCTGTTTCCTCGGTGGCTCCGGTGGAAAAGCCCTCGGAGGTGCACTATCACAAGAACATCTTTCGCAGCGGCGGTGGCCTCATCCGGGATATCCTGGTGGGCGACAAGCATCTCGAGCTGAAGAACAAGCCACCACAATCGCCGGTGCCGTCGCACAAAAAGAAACAGAAGCCGTTGTCGCGGAATAAGAGCCTGGATATCCGGGAACTCATTGGTTGTGTGGAGCGGGAATTGGTTCCAGTGACGCCAGGAGGAGGAGGTTCTATAACTCAGCCACCTCGCTTCATAGACGACACATACTTAGATCACAAGCCAAAGCACATACTCTTCAATGACGACGAGAATACGGTGTATATCATAAAGAAGGAGCAGCCGGTGGCCAAGTCCAGTCACAAGGCCAGCGGCAATTCCAGTGGCCAGGCCAACAACAACGGAGATGTGCTAAAGGCGCGGCTGAAGCTCAAGCGCCTGCCCGGCGATCATTACGAGGCCTCGCCGGAGGCCCTGCGACGGGCGCACCTGCTCCACCAGCGATCCGAGCAGCGGCATCAGCTGCAGCGGCGCAAGAGCCTCAGCGATCAGCAGAGCAGCTCCAGCCTGAGCAGTGGCGGCGGCGGCGGCGGGGGTAGCGGCAACGGGAGCATCATGCTGGAGCGCCCCAAGACGGACAAGCCGCGCAAGAAGCTCTCCTTCCGGGAGCCCATCATAGCCGGAGACCAGATACTCCCGCTCATCCTCTCCGAGCAGCGACAGGCGAGGCAGAGGCGTCGCAGCTCCCCCCTGGAGCGCAGCAGAGGGGGCTTCGTGGCGGGAGCAGACTGTGATAATTTATGCAATAATCGCACAAAGGATGCAATTTCCTGCGGCTGTGCGGCGAGCGATCCGGAGGTGGGTTCAATGTGCGGCAACGGGGCGTATGCGTAATTCGCGCTGTGCTCCTTGCAGTGGCGGCTTAATTGCTGTCAATGGAAGTGGGGGGTTATGTCTTAATGGGCGGTTGGGGGGGTTGGGGGGTGGCCATAATGCAATTATATTAATCCCCTTTCCTCTCTCTCTTGCAGTCCCAGGCCATGCGCATCGTTCGCACCGTGGGACAAGCCTTTGAAGTGTGCCACAAATTTAATCTTCATAAGAATTCCCTGGAACCCAATGACGAACGCTCCGACATATCCTCCTCGGAGCTGCTGGACGTGGAGCAAATCAGCGAGCAGCAGCTCAGCGAAGACGGCGAACGCGGTGGCGGCGACAACGAGACGCCCAAGAAAGGTGAGTGCGAAATAATTCATGGGGTGAAAAAGGGGATGGGGTGAAAAATGGGGAAAATGGTCGTTGCCTGGCCAATAAATAAATGAAAAGCCCCCGGCTGTCGTCGCCGTCAGCTGCTTCCTGGTTGAATCTCTGAGTCTCCGGAGCCTGGACGCTGGTCTCGCATTAGTTTCCTATTCATTTCTGCATTCCCATGCAAATGTCTGCTCTTTAATTTCGAATTCAGTTCGATGCGGCGAGCGAGGAGGCATTTGCATTTAAATTGCATTTTATTCCCAGTGGAGGTTTGCAGGGAAAAGGGAGCGATTTTCACTGATGAAGTCTTTAAAATTAACCGCCAAAGAAAACAAAGTAAACTTTAAATTATTATCAAAACAGCTTTTATAAATAAACGTAGAGAATCGGCTACACGTTTATTAAGTTAAAGTTTGTTATTACGAAATACAGGGTACATTTTGGCTCTTACAATATCTTGTTTATTTGGTTTACCATTTTACATTGTTTTCTTCTCCTTATTTCCGTAAATATACAAAATGCAACTGCAAAATATACTCGGTATATTCGGGTATACACACAGCATAGCCTGCTAAAGTAAAAAATACAATACAAAAGATGACTGCGCATATGAAAAGAAAATATTAAACAAATAAAATAAAATTCAGAAGTAAAAATAAAATAAAAGTACCGAGAACAGAAGCAGCAGCTTTCGACATACACTTCGACGCTGTTAAGCAATTTCCACATATTGCTTCAATTTTCAATAATCTTCGTGCGGTTTTCCATCTTGCCAACCAGCACCCTCCCACCTCCCCCCTTCCCCCTCCTCTGTGCCTTACCACCCCCTACCCTCAAACACTTTTACACAGGCAAGGCGTAGTTTGACGTCATCAACGCGTTGCGGCTGCCAAAAATAAGATGAAAAAAAACGAATAATATTGAAAACCTCACGAGAAAAGCAATTCTTTTTGCAATCTTTTGTCTAAAACCATCCAGCGACATCATTCGCAAGAAATTCTGAGAATATAAATATAAATAACGCCCCGAGTGGGGGAAATGGGAATGGGAATGGGTGGCAAGGTAGCTACTTATCGGAGATGGATTATTTGCAGATACCCTACATCATAACCATGGCATCACCACGAGTCATTGGATTCGGGAAAACCGAAACCGAATTTGTTACCAGGCGACACTCGAGACCACGAAACCCTCACGTGGTTGAAAAAACTGTGTGTGGGCGTGCCCTGAAGTCGTGTGCCAAAAATAATTTATTTATTTCAATATCTCATCCTCCGAGTCTGGGGTCTTGTAATTTTCGCTATATAGTAATTTCCCGCCTGCGCTGGCTGACTTTTGAAATAATGAATTATGAACACGGGTGTTTGTCTATGTCTGGGCGACATTCCCCTGAGATTAGGAAGATCAGATTGTCGAGGTTCAAAGTTCAATACCCTAGGCTAGCTAAGAAAAAATATGAAAAATCGTATATTTTACAGAAATATTTGGGGAAATAGTTCTATATTAATTTTTATTTAAATTTCTAAATTACTAAAATTAGAAACCAAACTGTATATACTATACAAACCAGATTGTTTATTGTTCTTGAACTGCCGCGACCACAGGTCTTATTTGTAATAAGCAGGCCATTACGTTAGTCAACACCTCATATATTGTCTTTGGCTAGGCGAATGGCTAGGATATATCCAAAACACAATATAATATAGATTGGCTATATATTTTCTTCCATGTCAGAAGTCGCTTTGCAGCTGTTTTTGTCGAGCTCTCTAATTGAGTAAGATGTGTTCCGCAAAATGGGTCATTTGGGCTGTAAAAATTATACAAAAGATGGTGGCTAAATTTAGCTCAAGAAACATGTGTTTAAGAGTATGGAATCCTTGTTGGATTTTTGCAGGGCATAGAATGGGCAAATTCCAATAATTATTTGCCAAAACACTCGGCATCGGCGAAAACCATCTGAAACGGCAAATTAATTTACATGCTGTGAAGGATTTTTACAGCGCTAGTAGCACTTCATTGGCAATTAACACGTGCCGCAGGTGCGAAACGAGAATTCTGCCGACTGCCTTTATAAAATTATATACGAGTTCTGGGAAGAAATTTCTTAAATATTTGCCAACAAATCAAATTGAAATGGCAGCGCCGAACTTCATTATCCATTATCATCATCCTCATGGGGATCGCGCGAGGTTCTAGAGATAATTGTTTCATTATTTATTGGACAGACAGCATAATCAAAACAAATATCGAACTCTAGACGCTGTAATTAATGGGAAATTAAGCGCGAAAGTGGCCGCCGGAGCAGATCGCAGATCGCAGATCGTGGGGCACCAGGTGGGCCGAAGCCGCGTGGGCATCCCACGACCTTGACTAATTGGGGAGGTCGGTGGGCCGGCCTTACACACCTCACTTACCAGCCACTCAATTCGCAAATCCAATTCTCCACTATTTATAGAGCACTTGGCCATATCGCCCGATCTGAACCACACGCAGCCGCAGCGCCCCAGCCACTTGGAGCTAATGCCATCGCATTCGAGTCTACGCAAATCGAACAGCCTGCTGGTGAGTAACTTATGTCCATCATAATCATTCCGTCCAATTGCCCGCTAATAATAACCGAAATCACAGCCATATCCTGGCAGGGCAATTAAAATGCCGGCGCTGGCGAATTTTAATGAGCCGAAATGAAATCTCCGAAATGAAATCAAAACAATGTGGCCCATTGCTGGCGTTTCTGTTTAGGCCATAATGTATAAAGTAATATTTCGCATTTGTTTACCCAACAACGCGGTCAGTAGAGGGTAAACATTGGGGAAAACAATAATATTCCGATTCAATAACATTTCCATTTGCCCCCGAGAACTGTCAAGGCTAAACGGTGAATAAAAGAAAGGAAAATCGGTTGTAAAGGGGCAAAATGGCCCAGTTTCACAATTAAATATGTCAATTTAATGTCTCATGTTTGTTTTCTTTTATGGGGGAACCACATGACAAATATTTTTGTTGTTAGCTTTAAGAATGCGATAGTCAAATGCGGCTATTAATCGAAAGTATAGGCTCGTAAATAAATTTGCAGAAACTGTCTAGAACACGATTACGTTTTCAAAGAAGATATAAACATTTTTATTATATTTTGAAAACAAACATTTTTTCTAAGAACCGTCTTTGTTCATATAGAAAACATGCAACATTTAGCCAATTTAAATTTAAGTAAAGCTGGATGTTGTTTAAAAAAAACAAGTAATTTTAGAAATTGTTGTTCTATATTCTAACGCCAAGAAGAACATTAAAAAAAGCCTGGCGGCCACTCTTTACAGATTTTGTAAAAGTGTAAATGCCATTTTGTTGTGTTTATTAATACCTATCGAAATGTAGAAGAACATTTTTAAATCGGATTATTCATTAACAAGTTATAAGCAAATAATGAAATGCAAGCAGTTTTTATGAAATTCAATATCTCGCCCCCTTCTGCTTGCAGTGCGATGTGGACGACAAGTCGCCAGGCTCACCTTCCTCTCCGCGCTCTGAGATCTGCCAGCTGAAGGACCAGCTGGAGGCACAGGCTCTGCAAACGCGCCAGGCTCTTGGCCAACTGATGATGGTGCGGGAGCAGCTCATCTCGGAGACCAATGCGCGCATCGAGGCGCAGGTGGGTGAAATTCCCTTCTCCCCCAGGAGATATTATATATTTACCCATTTAATATATTTATTTAATATATGATACAGGCGCGCACCCAACAGCTGCTGCAGCAGAACCGGGAGCTCCTGGAGCACTTGGCCTCCCTGGGGGCCTACAACGAACAGCAGAGTGCGGGCCTCACGTCGGCCAATATCGGAATGGCGCCACAGGTGAGGGCTATGCCTTGTACTATATATCTATATATATGCTCTATAAGCTTTTGAGTTATGCGATCGTAAATTTGCGCTCACTGCGAGCCTTTCCCAGCTGCGAATCCTTTTTGCATGTTTGTTCGTTTTCTGTTTTTCCCTGGCTGCCATTTGTTTTTGCACGAGTGTTTATAGTTGTTCGCCCTTTTCGTTGTTTTGTTGTTCGTTCTCGTTGTTGTTCATTGATTGAGAGTGAGAACTGTAGTACTAAATGCCCTGTGACCTTTCGCCCCGTCGATTAGCAATCGCAGCTGCAAATGCTGCTGCAGGCCACCAGCAACAACAACAACTTGGCCACGATCAATCAGCAGATCAGCAATTTGGGCAGCATCAATCAGCAGTTGACCTCGCTGAGTCACCAGCTGAGTGGCCTCAATCAGCAGAGCCAGCACCTGCAGAATTTGCAACAGCAGCAGCAGCAGCAGCAGCAACAAGCGGTTCCCAATCCGGCCACGCCCCCTCCAGTGGCGGGGGGCAGCAGTCCGTATCCCTCGATGAGCGCCCTGCAGAGCATCAGCAATCAGTTGCAGCAACAGCAGCAGCAGCAGCAGCAGGATGCCCTGTCCAAGGATCTGTTCCAGGTGAATCAGGAGCTGCTGAATCGCCTGCAGACCCTCAATCTGAATGCCAATCCTGGCCAGAGCCAGCAGACGCCCTCGGCTGCCGGCCACAACTCCTTCTTCTATGTGAATCCATTGTCCTGCACACCGGCCACGCCGAACAACAATGCAGGCGGAGGAGGAGGAGGAGGAGGAGCTGGAGGAGCTTTCAATTTTCTCACCTCGCCGGCGGCCACGGGAACGCTGACGCCCTCGCCGCTGGGCACCATGAATCGGAACTCCTTCGCCGGCAGTTCGTCCTTGAACGAGGATATACGGCTGAGCATCGAGCAGAATCTGAACAGTCTGGAGGAGCAGCTCAAGGCGGCGGTCTCGAATGGCAACTTGGCTGGCCTGGCCTGCGGCGGATCGACGAGCACCCGGGACACCAGTCGCAGTTCCTCCACCTTGGACTCGCCATCCTCGCCGCGTTTGAGGAGCAGCAACAACAACATAAGTCCCGGGAGCAGCAATGGCAACCAGAGCCTGAATCAGAATCAGAACAATAATGGCAACAGCAATGGGAGCAGCAGTCGGGAGACGCGATTCAATACGGTTCTGCTGAGGGTCACCGACGAGGCGGGTCACCAGAGGAAGCTATCGGCCACGCCCAGTTTCATAACGAGGAGCACCAGCGAGAAGGTGCCCAATCGCAGCCAGATGATGAGCCAGGTGCAGCGGACCACCTGGGCCAGGCATACCACTAAATAGATTATGTTAGAGGTTAAAGAGGAGAGCTTGAGGATCGAGTGAATGAGTGGGTGGAACAGTATTAATTTAGGAACCCTACTTTAGTTTCGCATTTTAGGTGCCAATTATTTGCCCAGCTCAACGTCTATTTAAGTGTAAAATATATCTAAATCTATGTAGCATTATCTTCTAGCTCAAAGTGTGTGCCAAAGTCAAAGTCTATAGCCCTTTGGAGTTTGGTTTACTTAGGTAAAAGTATTTGTGAAACATAATCCTAGCATATCAGCAACGAAGAAACTTACGCAAAAAGTTCACAATAATCGTTTGAAAGTATTTTCTCTCCCCCAAAATGAAATCTATACACCTAGTGTTTAAGCTAATGAGTCTAGTCCTAACTGATTTAGTTGTATACTGTTATTTTTGTAAATTGTTGTATTTTAATTCGATTTATGCGTGACCCGCATTGGCTTCACTCCGCAAAGGCAAATATTCGGCTGAATATGAAAATTCAATGGGCAGCAACAATGAACGGCAAACAACAGAATAAACATTAATAATAATAAAAATCGGATAATTATGTAAAAACAAAACCCTTGGCCTCTCTTTCGATCCGCTTATATATTGTCGTTAATAATTGAAAGTTAACGCCAGGCTGGGCAATTTCCCTAATGACTTTGCCGACAAAAACATGCAGCACACTTTTAAGCGCATTAAGCATCCGCCCCTTGGGACGCTCGACGGTCGACGGTCAGTGTATGAATTTCCACCCCCTGGATAAATGAAAAACGATGCCGTCGGCCCAAGGAGGAGTGGCAAAAAACAAGTGTCGCCATTTTTCACTCTACTCGGTAGTTGGTTTTCTTTTTCTGTATTTTTTTTATTTCGTTTTTTCCCTACTGCCAACGGATTTCGCTGGTGGGCAGCAATTTGCGCACATAACTCATTTGCATAAATTTACACACTGACTTTACGCTTAACTCACACCCGCCCACCAACCGCCGATTCTCCATTTCCCGCAGCTATCGTCGACGGCGAAAGTGGCGCGATGGTTCCAGCAGCTTCCCTGGCACACCGCCTCCCTGTCCCGCCCAGAAAGCGGCTTCGTTTCCGGCGACTCGCGCTCCGAGAAGTATCAGGAGGATCATTTCTACGGCATCGGAGCGACCAAGGAGCCGGATGATTTATGCGACGAATTCCTGCTGGTGGAGGGCAGCAGCACCATTTGGACAAAGCTGAGCGCCAAAAAGCGTCGTAAATTGCTCGGCATGCGGCTGGGCAAAGTGACAACGTTCTGAGGTCGCTACATCGCCCCTCGCATTTGCGTAATGTGTGCGTTTATTAGCTGTTAAGTGAGTTTTTAGCATAGCCCTAAGTGTAGGTTTGATATATTTACCAATTTCCATAAGCCTAGCTAGCTAGTACGAAAACCAATAGACTAAAGGACCAAATTAACGAACGAACAAGCGACATGCTCATTGAGATGCCATGCAACAGGCACATAGAACACACAACACACAAGACACAAGTCAATTAGGGAGCATCAAACGTAAGCTCAATGTGTATTTAAGTATTAACTGAATGGCAGTATTTTGGCCAGTTAGCCTGTGGTTATGGTAGCCAATTCATTAGGCGAACAAGCCACGCACATTAATCATACGCCACGTAGCCCCGTACCACCCACCCACCTACAGCCAGCAGCCAGAAGCCAAAAGAGCATTTACTGCTTAACTTGACCAACTTTTCGTGTACGAGAAAAACTGGTTATTAAGCTAAGCAAACACGGGGTGGCGGAGACAACACAGGAAAAACAGAGAGCTTTTCCGGCAGTCGGAAAAACCAGGACCAAAAAGATCAAATGTTTGATATTCATAAATTTCTGCCGGCTTCACCGTTTTTATGCATAAATCGATTCTACTTTTACGCTTGGCAGTCCCATTCCCTCTTCCTTTTTACCTTTTTGTTGTGTTCATTCCGGGTAACTCTATAAATTTAAGTCAGATGCTGTGGAAAGTGCAAAACCGAACTTGCGGCATACGTGGCGTATAAGCGATTTGCTCGAAATTTATGGGGATTTGCTGGCTATAAAGTGTGTGGGTTTCGTGAGGTAGCTAGTAGATTGCACTTCAAGTTTGATGGGTTAAGTTAGGGTTAGTAAAACCAGATAGCTCTTAAGGTTAGTTGAATATGCAGAAACAACTGCGCGAAACACTGTGACAATCTTTTTGGGGAAGGATAGGTGGGCGAAATTTTGCAATTCAAATTTGAGTGGAGTTAAAGCCGGCCAAATGGTTTTCAATCATCATCAAACTCAGTCGGGTTTTTATTGCATTATTTGGTAGCCTCCCCGTTTATTGCCCGGCATCACAATGAAAAGACGATTTTCCTAACGATTTTATGACATTTGCAATTTAGGTACGAAATTTATAGATGCCAGAAAAAAGCACAAATTAATTTACGTAAAATGGTTTTAGTTAATTTATGCAAACGATTTTTGAGACTGAAACTGAAATTTGTACTAAGCATAAACCAGGAGACACAAACACACTTACACACATCCATGCATTCCACACACACACTCACACACATTTGCGACAAATAGGAAAAGTTTTTTATAAGCTACTTTAGCGAGTACCAACATACCCGTGTTGAATTAATATTAGTTGCTCTGGTTCAACGCAATAGAATAAAGTGAAAATAATAAAAATTAAATGCAACATGCTGGGCCACATGTCCTTATCCCTCTGCTCCTTCTGCCGCTGACACTTTGCAGTTCAATTAATTTAACGCGCTTTGCATGTAATAGAAAGGCATTGCATATCAGCAGGGGCAGGACATGCGGATGTGCGAGGACATGCCGCAGGGGGTGGAGGAGGAGAAGGAGGAGGAGCAGGAGGAGCACATACCAACCAGCAGGTGGGCTTGGCAGCTAACAAGCGCATTCTGGCCAAGTGGGAGCGTCGTGGAGCAGAGATACCATCACCATCCATGTGTGCAGCCGGCATTCGAATCGACTTGGCAGTACCCCCCACTGGGAGGAACCCGTATTTTCAGCTTTAGTAAGTATTTATGGGGAGTTTGAAATGGAAACTTATCTGCCAGCGTAAAACTATTTATTGCTACCAATCGACTGGGGGTTTCCAGCTTAAATATAACCATTTTATAACGCAACCAATATTGCCAGTAAGCAAATGTAAAAAGTCAAATAAATCAAATTGAATTGCGTTTTTATACAGTCGAAAACTAAATTAAAATGTGATTAGTCGAAAATTGATAGTTTAGCAGTATCTTTTCTTTTTGTTTGCATTATTTTTCAGCTGATTCCAGACTCAAAATTTGTTTGGTTTTATAATGTTTTAAAAATTGATTAAACAATATTTTTTGTAAAAGGAGTTAAGTAATAACTTTTTTTTGACAAGATGGCAATTTGCTTGTGATTTTCTTATACTAGTTCAACGAGTTATGACTTTCCATTTCTTTTAATTAACTATTACTATTAATAACCAGGATTAGAATTTTACATTTTATTTATGCTTTTATTTATTATATTTTAGTTATTAAAAAAAATGTAGAAACACCCAAAAAAACCTTTGACTTTAATTTTAGAAATAACAGAACATATTTTTTAAAGAAAAAAATAAATTTTAAGATTTTTATGTGGTAAGTAAAAAGAAGCGAATATTCCCCATCAAAAGTGGGCACCACAATTAGAAAACCCAGCGAAGGCTCCTTTTGTGCGCTCATAATTAAGGACACGGGGCAACGCATCGCACTAATGGAAGGCGCAAAAATATAAAAATGAGAAGCGAAAGTGAAAATGAAAATGAAAATGGCGTTCTTTCACATGGCGAATGCGACATGCGATATTTAGTGCTCGCTGCTTTTCGGGGGCCGAGCTGTTGACACTTTTTGGGGCCGCGGCAGACATAATTACACAGAGGTAGGCCGCGGTGACCCTGAAAGCAGGAAGTTCACTTTGTGTCATGTGAGCCCAGCCGGTGACAGCCAGGAGAAGCAGTTGAAAGTGGCGCGTGTCCTGTGCTGTCCAACGTCATCCTCGGGAACTGGCAAAGCACAGGACACGGGAAAATGGAGACACAAACACACTCTCGCATGGCACATTCATTGACACTTATCGCGTGGGTGGCGCGTTTAATTCACATTTTATATCCAGTGCCCGTTGGCAGCGCGCGTAATTGTTGCTTCAAAGTCCTCGGCCAGGACATCCAGGATGTAGTCAGTTCGCGTTGGCGCTGCACGGCGGACGTGTGTGAGCGCGGTGAATAAAAGCGCGTTTCCCAGCTGCTTTCAACTTTGGCAATGCAGAACGACGAGGAGCCCAGTGGAGCTGGAGCTGCGGGGCTTAGTGGCCCGCCGGCCGCAGCTCCCCGGCGACCCAAGCCGGGAATCCTGCGCCTGGACATCGGCAAACCGCGACGCTCATCAGGTGGTTCCGTCGACTTCCGCTGCGTGGGCGGCAGCAGCAGCAATGGCAACAACAGCAACGTGGCCACTGGCGCCAGCAGTGAGGTAAGTGAGCTTGATTTACGGCCCGCCCGGGAGTGCTTACGATTTGGCCTGGCCAACGAGACATGGTCAATGGAATGGCTCTGGACATGGCCCAGCTGCTGCAAGTGCCTCGTCCTGGGCCACCGCCAATGGCCATAAACACCAATCGCACTTAACTGCCCGTCGCTTTTGGCCCGGTCGAGCAAAAGCAATGCAGCGGCAGCCAGTTGGCTGTTAAAATCATTTTTTACACCCGTCAGTGGACAGGTGGAAGATTCCTTTGGTCGAGGTGGACATGGGATACACTGTAGGGGTTCCTAAAAGAAGAAATTCATCTTAAGCTTGAAGGTTTTTCCAAAAAATTTCTATTAAACATTTTTAAGAATTTTTGTTTATGCTTAGTTATTTGATATATTCAATTTT
Source organism: Drosophila prostipennis (assembly GCA_037075205.1). Lineage (NCBI taxonomy): Eukaryota > Metazoa > Arthropoda > Insecta > Diptera > Drosophilidae > Drosophila > Drosophila prostipennis. The sequence continues at coordinate 642,484 of JBAMCJ010007287.1, forward strand.
GAAATTCCGAATTTTTTGTTACCATTTTTTTACTACATATTTTTTACTTTTTCTATTGGAATATTGGTTTTTATTTAGTTTTTGAATTTACATTTTAAAAGTTGCATTTTTAATGTTTACTTTTAAAAGACCTTTTTCGTTAATTAAAACGATTTTAATGGAATTTTTGTTTTACTTAGATTTTTTATATTTAATTTTTTAATTCGGAATTCTTTTTTATATTTCACATTTATTTGATTTCCTTTGCATGTTTACGAAAAGCCTTTTGCCTTAATTAACAGTTTAGTTTTCTCTTGTAACCTAATTTCACCAAGCCTTGATACTTATCTATCTATCGTTAAAATGTTCCTAATTATGAGTGGCTTTAATGCTAAAACTTTAACCTAATTGGAATAATTTCGCAAACCAACTCCACACGTTAAACTCGAACTAAGCATGCAAAATCTCAGATCGCTGTAGGTCTTCTGGTTTACGGCAGTTAATAAACAAGTTAAATCACTTGGCTATTTGGGCAGCAGGTACACAAGACACAAGAGTATCCCCGTGTTCATTAGGCCAGACATGCGACAGCGGCTGAAACCGAGTGGGGATGTGGATGCGGATGTGAATGTGGTTGCGGTAGACACACCCTGGACTCTGCCCACTTGACCAGTGGTTTTTGGGAATGGCAAACATTTATTTAGTCATAAAGCTGATGCGTAATCTCAACAGGCCAGGAGTTTGTCAGTTGGCACGTTCGAGTTGGTTTTCAGTTGCTTCGACTACACAGACACCCAAAATTACCCCCAAAAAGTTGATAGAATGTCGACAATAGGCGCCGAGTCCAAGCAGAGGCACTTCGTCACGCGCAGCAGCTACGAGGGCGCCTGGGACAGGCTGGTGAATGTGATGGACGGATTCGGAAGCTATCGCTATCCGGATGGCAGCGAGTATCGCGGAAGGTTCCAGCAGGGCCAGTTCCATGGCTTCGGTCATTTGCGGCTGGCGCAGCCCTATCGTTTTACGGTGAAGGGTGAATTCGAGCATGGTCGCCTGGTGACGGTGGAGGACATGTGGTTCTCGGACGGGCTGCATGTCGAGGGCCGGTTCAACGAGATGAAGCTGGAGTGCGACAACTGGGACTACCTGACGCCCGGCGATCGACGCTATCATGCCGAGCGTCGTTATGGCCAACAGCCAGTGGGACCCACGGCCTTTATTACGGCCAAAATGCTGCCGCGGGAAATACCGCCGGATTGCTACGATGTCGAGGAGGGCATCTTTAACAGCAAGACCTGCTGGATGACGGATCGACCGGGCCCGTTTCGCAGCCGTATGTACGTGGGCTGTCAGCAGGATAAGGACTATATCAAGCGTCATTGTCGGAAGGCGCGGACGCCACATGTCATGGAGCCGCCCTCCGACTTCTGCCGCCGCATTATAGCCAACAATTTGGCCACGGAACGGGCTCAGCTCCGCAGGACGGCCATATATGCGCCCAATGGCGAGGTGAATCGCAAGCGCTACTACCACAAGCTGACCAAGAAGCGGGGTCAATCGACCAAGGAGCCGCTGCAAACCACTCGCAGGAAGTCCATGCCGCCCAACGATCCCGCCTGGGATACGGAGATGTGTGTGCGGGCCTACGCCAGGATGCTGGACAAGCGCCAGCAGGATCAGCAGGATTACCTCAAGCTGCATCCGTGCGCCAAGATGGAGAAGGTCGAAAGACCCCGCGAATGGACGAGCACCTCGGATGTTCGCAATCCGGACTCGGGCGGCGCCTCCAGCTGCCTGTCCGATAGCTTCGGCGAGGACCCACTGCCCCTGGAGGTCACGGAAACCTATCGATCGGCCCTGGCCATGATGCAAAAGCGGCCGGCGGACAACATCAACGTGGTGCAGTCCAATCTGATACGCCACAATAGCTACTTGGAGATGACGCGTTCCATTTTCGAGCTGTAGATCTCGAGGACTATCTTGTTTATATGTATTTTCCAATTTAAAATTTTAGTTAACGCCACGTAGTAGGGACAAATAAATTAATCCATTTTCTATGTTATGAACGAAAATTAGAAACATTTTACTAAGAATTCATAAATAACATTATTTTACAAAATAATATTCTTGGAGAGCTCCAAAGCAATTGATGGCAAATTCTGTTAGTGTTGGACCCCCAAATCTCGAAAATACCAGCAATTTTTTTTTCGATGGCACAATTTTTTTTTAAAGATTTTTTAAAGGTCAAAATGTTAAATTTCGGACTTTTTTCTTATATTGCGGCAGATATCCAGCCGATTGTGCCAGTTTTCGTTTTATTTTAGAGTCAATAGATCAGAGCTTAACTTTGCCATACAGATCAATATGATTGGATAAGGGATGGCAGCGCAGCAGCTCGACAAAGATGAAAAATGTGTTTTTTGGTCGACTGTAAGTCGGCTGTATATATCGTAAAAACTCGAAATAAATCCGTTGAAAAATCATAATGGATACAAACTTAATGTTTACATCCTACCGAATAAAACAAGCCGAATTTTGCCCAAATCCATAGAAAATTGGATTTATGGTCGATTTTTAAAGTTCGGATTTTTCACCTTTTTTTGGACCCTGATCCCAACTTTTTAAAATTAGCCGAAAAAAAATGAGGACGGATAATAAGCTAACTCCTTATATTCAAGAAAAGTTAGTAGCCTAAAAAACTATCCTAGTTTGGATAAAAGTATAGAGAATTGAGTTGAATCAAATGAATCCCCAGAAGAACCATCACAAAAATTGCTGTGCAGGCATAGGACATTTTTATTTTGTTTTTCTAATACATGCCCCGCTTAGTAGGAAATGCCGGTCCTCTGGCGGATCCAGTCCAGTGCGCTGGTGATCCTGGCGAAGCCAGCAGGCAGTCCCAAGGTGCAGCCGTTGGAGGCCACGAAGGCGGAAATGCCCACCAGGGTGGATCCCTGATTTGGTGACCAGCGGACTGCCAGCGTCGCCGTAGCAAGTGGATCTGCCGTTGGGAGTGCGGGTGCAGAGGATCTGATCGGAGACGGTGGTGGATCCGTAGAAGGCGACGCACTCGGAGTTGGGCATTACCTGCAGGTCGACGCACTGCAGCGGATCGGTTAGCCCGTTGTTGAAGGTGGTTACTCCCCATCCGCAGACATTGGCCCACCAGTTTTCGTAGCGCTGCGATCTATCCCTCAGCGGTGGAAGGGCCACCTTGTTGACCCGGTTGCTGAAGCTGATGCGGGGAATACGAACCAGGGCGAGATGCTGACTGCCGGTCACGTAGTCACCGGTGCCCACTGTCACTGCAAATTGGGCCTGACTTAGCCGGGTGGCTCCGAAGTAGATGGTCACCCCGGAGCTGCCCGATAAGCACTGAGCGGAGGTGAGGACCCAGGAGTCGCCAATGATGGTGCCACTGCACCACAGGTTGCTCTGCCCAAAGGCCATGCCCACAACATAGGGCGCCTGTCCCTCGTAGGCGGGGCTTCCATTGGTGATGATGTGATCGGGATCTTTGGGATCCTCCTTAGCAGCTCCTCCAGCGGCCACAGCCAAGGCCAAGAAAATCACCAACTTCTTCATCATTGCCAAGAAAAGTTTATTACTGACTGGTTTGCAGCGGGCTATTTATATAGGAAATGGAACATAGGGTAATTAGGCTCAAGTTTAGTGGAAACATTAGTGTGATTACCGAAGTTAGTGATTAGCTCGTCATTAATATCGAATATTTTATACAAAATGTTGTCGTTGAATAATCACTCACCTTTCAAAACGCCTTGAAGGCCAATCATTACTTTCGAACTTCTCTGTTTCGGTACACAAAATACCCCCAAGTTTTTAAAGTGAAAATGGAGCATTACCAGAGAGCCACGAAGGCTTCGACCATCACGCAGGTGGACATCCTGATGACGGGATCCCGGTATATTGGTCCCAGCGATGAGTTGGGCATGCAGGGATTGGGTGTCTACATCTATCCCGATGGCACCCGCTACACGGGAGAGTTTAAGAACAATCGATTCCACGGGAGGGGCACCATTCAGACACCAGATCCCTCGGGCATTACCTACCAGGTGACCCATAGACACGGCAAGCTAAAGGCGATTGATCAGATGAGGTTCAATGACTCCCTGCCCGTGGACTTTGAGTTGAAGGATCAGGGATCGCTATCCTTCGAAACCTGGTCGTATTGCTCAGCGGAGGATCGCCGCTTCCACCGGGAGACCAAGGCACCCCTGGAGCCCGTCGGCCCCAAGCTGTTCAAGACCAAGGACGGACCCCATCCGCTGGCCATGGGCCGCAATGTCTTCGACCTCGGCTTCGGACTGCTGGGCAATCGTGGCTTCATGCTGGACACCAAGTCCTACACCCACCAGAGCTTGTATGTGGGCTGTCGGGAGGCGCGTCGCTGGGTCCGGGAGAACTGTGCCCACGGGCCGCTGTGGAATCGTCACCACAAGCAGAAGGTGATGGCCCGGTTCACGCGGGAGATCATCCGGAATAATCAGCAGAATGCCGGCTGCAGCCGCAAGCACTACATGCCCAAGATGCACATCTGTCGACGCTCCAGCAGCCTGCAGAGCTTCCCCTCGGAACGCCTCCACTTGGCCAGCACCACGGACTCCACCTCCTCGGAGATCCAGGCGATGCGGTTGCGTCACCGCGAATTCCGCAGCAAATGGACGCGCTCCAAAAGCGAGAGCAACGTGTGTCGCATCAACTGATGATCAGGCATCCTTTGAGTTCTTTCGGTTATACTTTCTAGGTGGCTTCAAATTAATATATATTGTGTGTAGTTGACCCACATTCGATGATGACCAACGCCTTGGGCCAAGTTAGGCCCCAAGATTTATGGGCGAATCGCGAAAACTGCAGCCGAACATGGAAAGCCACTTAGGCCTAAGGAAAAGGCGTGGGCTTTTCACTGGGTCATCGGTTCGGCATTGAACTTCGGCTCAAGTTTACCTGGACCTCAGCCTGAAACTGAAATTTAGGCCTAGGCCACTGGCACAGCGGGTAATGAACCCATAATCGCCGAATAATGAGGCTACACGTGCGCGTGGGCGTTGGGATAAATTTGATGTTAATTAAAGCCGGGAAAGCCTACGAGAACTCCATTTAATTAAAAGGGACGAAAGTGAAATCAGAGAAAGCTGAAGCAAAAGCGAAAGCGAAAGCGAAGCACAAAACACAGCGGAGAGCGCCAAAACATATATTTCAATAGAGGGCACTCCCCTGACTAAAACCCGGGGAAAACCCTGGAATTTCGCGATTTCCCTTTATCAACCCTTGCATGTTTGATTTTCATTTACATGGTCGGGCCAAGAATACAAGGTGACTCAATATCATACGAAGCAAACACCCACTCACATTCATACACCCACTCACATTCACTCTCACATTCGCATCGCCATCTAAATGGACATTCGAAGTCCTGGCTGGTTACGCCCGGATACGGCGTTGTTATCACATGCCGCTGGCGATTTTTACACTCATTCGTCTTCGTTCCAACTGGGCGAGGAGGTCCTGTCCTTTTCTATGCCATACCATACCATTCCATACCATCCTGCCATGTCCGTGTAAATTCCTTGGCGCCGCATTGAGTGTTTGTGTGGGTTTTGGGCACGTTTTGGCTTTGATAAGTTGCCCATCGCCGGTGGTGTTCGTCCCTCGGTTCCCTTGGTTCCCTCGTTCTTCATTCATATTCATTCATTATTAGAAAAATTTAACTTTCGCTCGCTGGCTCGCTCGTTCCACCTGTGTCCGTGTGAGCTCCTTGGTGCTGGTGTTGGTCGATGTCCTTTTGGAGGATGGTCTTTTGCGCCTTGCTGGCCCGGCCAGCCAGCTAAGCCGTTCAGTCTGCGCACAAGGCTGCTCCAAAGCGCTACGGGCGGCTAACTAGCTAAAATCAGGAGCACAAATTGCTGACTACTAGTCCATTAAAAGGATTTTCCTTGAGAGCACTAGAAGATATAAAATAACTCATAGTTTTACCAGAGCTACTCGGCAGTGAAATTACTAAAAATAAGCAATTAAGAGTGAAGGTCTTGCTACACGCAAAGAGACTACCCGTGTGATTTGAGTAATTAGCTGTCCCGGAACAGCACTTGAAAACCAGTTGAGTTAAGCTTCCACCATCAATTCGTAGAACAACTCGGGAGTCACCTCGCCCCATCAACTATCTGTGACCTGGGCACCGCCATGCGACTTGGATAGAGGTGGCTGGCAAATGCAGAGCAGCGCCGATGCCAAGAGGGAATTCTACAAGGGACAACGGGGCAGGAGGTGAGTGCTGCGGTGCACAGGATAATTTAAGGCCATGGAGCACTATCTGTCCTTTTGCATTTTTATTACTATCTTTAACATTAAAGAGCTGCATCACAGGAGGACCACAGATCCTACGAACTGAACGGTATGTACAATCTGTTTAATGAAAACTTTAAGGTGCATTTTATGGAATGTTTATTTAAAGTATGGCTAAAACCTTAAGGGCCTTTTTATTGCCCGTTTGTTAGATAAAAAGTAGAGTTGAAACCTTGAAATGTATGGGAAATCAGAGTTTTAACCCTACTTTACATTTAACAGGCGGTCCAGAAAACGGCCCTAAATATGTACTGTAATTTAGAGTTTAAAGCATACTTTAAATTTAACACAAGGGCGAGAAAACGCCCCTAAATGAATTTTAAAATGGGGAGTCATATTCGAACTCCACTAGTTTCCCTTTAATTGTATAAAACGATTCAATTAGGTATCAAATTAGTTAAATTCGGTTATTATAATTTTCTATTTTAAATTTATAACAATTTTACTCAAAAAGCCTAAGAAATAAAAGTAATATTACAAAATATCTTAATTTTACTCAAAAAGCCTAAGAAATAAAAGTAATATTACAAAATATTTTTCATTACGTTTTCTGCTTGTTATTTGAGTATAGAAATTTTATACTAATCTTTGTGAAATATAATCTTAAAATGCTTTATATAATGACAACAACATTAAAAATGAACATTTGCTGCCTTTAAGAATTCTTTTTGAATTTTAAACCCTTAATTTAAATGTAAAATTTTACAGAATATAAATAAGAGAAACGGAAGCTACAAATAGAGTTGCCATCCAGAGGGAGCTTATATTGAATATATGTTTTTCCCAAGCCAGTTTGCAATTTTCTTCGATTGTTGTATATAAGGTAGCCAACCTAATGACCTCCTCCTCTGCTTCTCCCCAGCAGATTTCCCATTGCAAAACCAAAGCAGCGACGCCGAGAGCAGCCACCACGAAGCCCACTACGGGCAGCATCCGCCATCTGGGAATCGGAATCGGAATCGGAGGCGGATTCGAGGATGGCGGCGGTGGCGACATTGACGATGAGGAGAGCTACACAATTTCCGTATCGGCAATAATGCAGAGACGTGCCAGTGTGCGCGGCTATCGGGGCAAACGAGGCAGCCGGAGTTCGCGACGGGCATCCAGTCCCATGGATCACGTGCTGGATAGTGTGGAGCGGCGACGCTCCAGTGTCTATACGACGAGTTCAGGCAAGTGCGGGACCCATAAGTGTCCAGAACAGATTTCGCTTAGTTAACGAGCTAGTGAGATGGAGGCGGTCCTCCAGTGGCAGCTAATCAACGTCTGGGGGCCTGTTTTCCGTAATTTTTCATGCTACGTGCGGCCTCCGTTTTGATGGCGCGGCATACTGGGCGTATGTGTAATCTGTTTTCCCTTGCCCTGGCCTTCTCGTTTCATTTCGCAGAGGAGGGCACCAATCAGGAGTCCACGCAAGAGCAAATCTTTGAGAACATCCGCCTGCACAAGGAGGTCATACAGTCGGTGAAGCTACAGCCATGGCCCATCCGCAAGAAGCTCAAGTTGGTTCGGCAGGTGGGTGTGGGTGGAGTGGGTGTGGATAAAGCCATGGCTTTAAGAAATGGGAACGGGGATTTGTTTTTGGGTGGGTGGAGAAGTTGGAAGCCTAAAACTGGGCGCGTTCGTTTTCACGCCGCTTGTCAGGTCGTTGAGAATGTTACGACAACCTCTCCGCCTCCCCCCGTGGCAATCCTCCAGCTGGGGCAAACTTTTCGATTTCATTCACACCACAAAATCAACCACTCTTTATCTCCCATCTTGCGCTACACCCTGGCATTTTTAATGATGTTCTGGACTTTGGGATCCTGCGGCCCTCGGATGTGTTGACAGGCCAAAACATATGTGGCACGCCACGAAGGAGCGCTGCAGGAGCGATTCGCCATGTCACGCAGCACCAGGGACTTGTGGGCGAGGTTTAAAATTTTAATGGCGGCAGTAAGTGATTTTCGTACCCCTTTCTTCCGTGTTTTTTTCCACCGGAAACGCCTGCAGAATGCGGAATGCAACAAGCCCAAGGCAAAAAATATTTATGTTTACACAATTTATGGGCCACTTTTCCGGCGCTGGACGGACATTCAATAAATCCGCACTCGCATAATTCACAGAGTTATGTGAGCTCGGTTGCCCGGGGAAAACCAATTAAAATACGAACTTGCAGGCTGCAATTCCTCCGAGACATAAATCGTTTTTCTGCTCCCCTTCCTCCAGCGATGGCGACACTGGAAACGGGAGACGACCAGCTTCCTCACCGTCCTCATTCCCTGGGAGCTGCGCATCAAGGAGATCGAGTCCCACTTCGGCTCCGGCGTGGCCTCCTACTTTACATTCCTGCGCTGGCTCATGTGGGTCAACATCATGATTGCCATTCCGCTGGTCGCCTTTGTCATTGGCCCCGAGGTGAGTGTCCTGCAAAGTGGCCAATTCGTTTTACAACTCTCCTCCTGTTTCTTGCAGTATTTTGCCACCAAACACGGCGAAACGGATCCCAGGAAAATGATGTCCGACCCGGAAGCGCGGGTGGCCGGCAATCTTTTCACATTCTGGGAGTTCGAGGGCTACCTGAAGTATTCACCAATGTTTTATGGGTAAAAACAAATGTTATCCTTTAAGTAGGTCATAAATAAATAAGTTACAAAATAAGGAAATCATTGAATCACTTTAAAATGTCAAAATATGCGCCTAAAAGTATGCAGTGAATTAAGGATAGTCGTCTTTCGGTACCTGAATTAATAACACTTTTGAATTACAAATATATTGTTGCATACTTTTAGACACCTACTTTACTTTTTTTAACATTTAAAAGTGATTTAAAAACCCAGTTGTTTCTTAATTCTCTTTTTCAACTAAGAAGAACCCTATTGGTTTCTATTTTTATGCAATTATTTAATGGTATTATTAGAGTGGGGAAATGAGATCTCTATTAATTGCTGGCAATATCCTCATTCCATCATTCCTGCTGTTTTCTCTCCCCCAGCTACTATTCAAGCACATCCGGCATTAGCACGTCCGGATATAAGCTGCCCCTAGCCTATTTCCTCACCGCCGTTCTGGTCTATATCTACAGCTTTGTGGCCACGCTGAGAAAGTGAGTATGAGTATAAGTAAATAAGGTTCAAGGGCGGTTCAGTGGGGATTCGGTGAGGGTTCAGGGGGTGGGGTCATGGGTCCCAGTGTTGGCTAGGCACTTCATTAAATCCCTGGCCATCGAAGCCGCAAAAAGCAAACTAAATGTCCGAATGCTCGTTAATTAATTAAACAACACTGAAGCGCTGATTAAATAATACAAATCTTGGCACGGGGCGTGTCTGGGGCCGAAAAACTTTCTGCTCCTAACGAAAGAGAACAGAGAGCATTGGCCATTATGATTTACGCACGCACACGACACGCAGACACGTGCAAACGGAAACGGGGGGCAGGAAACGGAAATGGCAAAACGCCATTTTGACCGTTGGGCGGCTGGCTCGCTTTAATGGCTTTGTCGGCATTATGTTGATTTCGTAATTGAACAAAGCAGCAATGTCAACAGTGAGCAGCCGGCACTGACCTTTCCGGTGGCCACTTTTGTTTTTGCTTAGCACGTGCTCGGCGTGCGTGAATTACTCCAATTGGCAAAAGCTATCCGGGATTCAAAACGGGGATTGCCGGGGATTTTCAGCACAAATTATGGCTTGTTCGGTGGGAGACATAAAAGCAAGACTAAAAGTTTTCTCGCTCTGTCGACAGAATGGCGGAAAACTCGCGCAACTCGAAACTTTCCTCGAAGGACGACGAGTGCGTCTTCTCGTGGAAGCTCTTCACCGGCTGGGACTTTATGATTGGTAAGTGGCCAGTTGCAGTTCGAGTTCCGCCATCCAACCCATCCCATCCCCATACCATTACCATCCCATCCATCTCCCACAGGACACGCGGAAACGGCCCACAATCGCATCGCATCCGTGGTCGTGGGCTTCAAGGAGGCCCTGCTGGAGGAGGCCGAGAAGAAGAAGGATAATCGCAAGTAAGTCGCGGCCAACTGAAGCTATTTACTTACCATAATCGATGCGCCGTGTCCTTTCAGCTGGCGGGTGATACTCCAGAGGATACTGGTCAATATCCTGGTGATGGGACTGCTGGGTTTGTCGGGAGCGACGGTGGTGCTGCTGGTCAATCAGTAAGTGGATGGGGGAAATGGGAAAAGTGGCAGAGAAAACATCCTTATTTACTTTCAATGGTGAAAGCTGAAATGAAGAGCCTTGAAGAAGCAGTATTTTAAATATTTCTTAAATATTCTTCCTGTAAGTTATGAATTTAAATTCAGTTTTAATTTCTTATTGTTCTCTGTGTAATACCCCTTATTTACAGCTCTGAGGACTTGGCCAAGCACGACAACTGGCTGAGTCGCAATGCGGTGAACGTGACCATGACCCTGCTCTCCTTCTTCCTGCCCATGATTTTCGAGGCCCTGGGATTGTTCGAGAACTGGCATCCCAGGCAGCAGCTGCGACTTCAATTGGCTCGGTGAGTTAAACAGCGATAATGGATTGGATTGAATTGGTAATAACGAAAGCCCCCTCACTTTGCAGCATTATGATCCTGAACATGTTGAATTTGTACTCGCTGATGTTCTCCTTCATCTACAAGATCAACAGCAAGGAGAAACCGCTGCAGGCGTTGAAAATGGAGAACGAGACGAATACCATGGAGCTGAAGAATCTTCTCAGTTCGATTGAGGCCCTCAGAGCCATGGGCCCCACGACTTCGCTTTATGGCGAAAGCACGTCGGATGGCCTGTTCGATGACTCCACCTCGAGTTCAGCTTGGGGTGAGGATAGTGGTGGGCTCTTCTCGACCACAGCGGCTGCCACCTTAATCGCCACCTCGATGCAGCGTCTCAAGTGCTACAACAAGACCATGAAATGCAAAAGAATGTTCTTGGGCAACATCATCAGTGGCAAGAACTTGGCCACCGCTTTGATAGTTCTAAATGTGACCACGCCAGCCATGATGCCAACAACGCTGCCCACGACAACACCCTCGACTTCGAGTACTTGGACTACCACGGAGGCAACCACTACTACTAATACACTTTGGACAACTTTACCGCCGCCGACGACAACAACCACGGAGGCAACCACAACAACGACTGAAAGAGCCACTACAACCACAGAGGCCCTAACAACAACCACAATGATTAGCACCACTGCCAATTCAACAATAGCCTCAACCAGCATGGCGATTCCAAACTCAACCACCAGTAGTACAACTATGAGTACAACTATGAGTACAACAATGAGTACAACTATGAATACAACTACGAGTACAGCGTCAACCACTGCAAACACCACCGTTTTGCCATCTAGCACCACTGCAAACCTAACGACAACCACAACCACCGAAAGATCCCAACAAGAGGATAACTTTTCCCCCACCTCAGGCGATGATGAGGGTTCCTACGACTATGGCAGCGATGCCACGTCAGATGGTCCGGAAATCAATAGCTACTCCGATTCTACAGACCTCTTTTCGGAATCCTCGGATATTGAAGATTATGATGAACAGAGGAGTACTGATCAGGCGGACGATCCACTGGCCAGGGTTCTGGAGCAAGTGGACGGAGAAGAGGAGCCGAAGAGCCGCAGGAAGAGGGCCATAGGCGAGTCACCTTTTTTCACCAGCAAGTACAGCAGGCGACATCGCAATGATTCCGCCGTTTCCAGTGGTCAACCGGGGGAAACCACGGAGGCGGCAAATGCCATTCCCAGTCGGAGGCCCCTGAATTGGCCAACCCCACCGAACACAACCAAAAGACCACCGAATAGGATTCTCAGCAAGGAGGAGTGGGAGAATCTGAAGGCGACTGAGGAACAGGCAATCCTCTACTACTACTACTACTACCCCAGCCTCAACTACAACCACCAGAAGAGCCATAAGAAGAACCCGACCAACAACAACAGAGGCCACAAGCACCACCGAGGAGGAAACATCCACAACGGAGAGTTCCACCGAATCCTCGAGCTCGGAGAGCACCTCAAATCCCTTTGAAAGCAGCAGCAGTAGTAGTAGCACCACCGAGGAGGATGAGTACTCATCAACCACCGAGGAAGCTCCAAAGACACCCTACTACATGGGCATTGTGGATGTGTCGGAGTTCAAGAGCACCACCTATATGGATAGCGATCAGCTGGAGGACTGTGTGGTAACCATTTGCCCCACGGGCAACAACATCTTCGGCAGCACCACCGAAAATCCCGATTTCACCACCCAGAGCAGCGACTCCAAGCAGCTAACCACCGTGAAGCTCACTCCGCTGGAGCGGAAGCAAAAGCGACTGAAGGAAGTGCAGCTGGCGATTAAGCAAATACAAACCAATCTGACTACCATGTGCTGGGAGACCTCCTTGGGCCAGGAGCTCTCCAAAGTCATCGTCTTCGACGGGGTGAGTGGTTACAAAAGGGGATTCTCTCTTCAGCTGCTAAGCACTGCCAAAGTTGCCGCAGTTTAAAAGCAAATTTATCACCATGAGCTGCTATCAATTTGCCTGGGCTTCCAGCTCGGAAGCAACTGCTTCTGTATCAAAATCTATTTAGCCTTAAATATGATTGAACTCAAAAGGGAGTAGCTGAGGGCTTGCTGGGCGTGAAAGCCCGTTTAGCTAAATTATCCGGAAAATTTAACGCAAAATTTGTCTTCCGCTTTTGTCTTCCCTGTTATTTTTTTTCCGGCGCTTTTGAAAATCAAATTTTTGCCCTCGTCTAGCAAAACCAAAATCCACTTGACTTAAAAGGCCAAACGATTCGAAAGCAAGGCATTTTATCATAATAATCGCTCTCGGGAGTCCTTTGCCATTGATGTGAAACGCAGCTGGTAGCCGGAAAAGGAATTTCGAGCGCTCTCTCTTCGATTTCCAGTCAAAAATTTACATAAGCCATAAGCATGATTGTGAACTTTTTGCCCTCGAATGCCAACTTTTATTTGGCCATTTGCCACGTCGAGTGTCGATTGGCATCCCATTGGGCTGCGAACTTTCAGTCTAATCGTAAACAAATTCATGGAATGGCCAAAGTTTTCAAGGTCGTCGAGACACTTTTGACTGTTGGTGAGATGAGCAAACGGTGTGGATATCCGGCCAAGTCAATAACCCTACTGGTCGTCGGGGTTTTTTTAGAAGACATCTCAATCCGGGGATTACTTGCCCTTTTATTTCGTACTTACCATTTGTCCGACATTCGTGTAAACTGTGTGTAGGCCTAGGGGTCTGAAATCCCAACCAAAAAAAAAGAATAAGGACATGGGTCTGCTGTCCCGATTTGATTATGCCCCCTCCGACATGGCGTACATAATCTGCATTAAACGATTTAAGCACATAAATTAGGCAAGTTACGGGCCGGGGCTTAAACGCATTTATGCTTTACGCATAACCAAATACCCTGGCGATGGAGGAATTGAGTTTGGTCATGTGCGGTTTGGGCTTGCAACCGATTCAAACTTGGATTGGGGCACGTGTTCGTGCATGAATTGGGGAGCACAAAATCAGCCATAAACTAGGATTCAAGACGGGAACAACCCGGGTTACGTGTGGCAACTTTTAAGCGCCAGCATTCGGTCCATCCGAGTTCATTACAAAGCGCTTATTAAACCCCACTTTTCTCAACCTCATCTCATCCGAAAAGCTGATGTCCATTGTGGCGCCGCTCTGCATCGACTTTCTGCGCGCCCTCTTCGTGCGGTATGTCAATCAAAACTGGTGCTGGGACATGGAGAAGACCTTTCCCCAGGTGAGCTTACGGTTTCGGTGTTTCACCGTCCACAGGTGACTAATGCGAGGCTTTGTTTTCGTCGCTTTTCGTCGCAGTACGGCGACTTCAAGATAGCCGAGAACATCCTGACGTTGATTAATAACCAGGGCCAAGTGTGGATGGGCATATTCTTCTCGCCGGGCCTGGTGCTCATCAACCTGGTCAAATTGATGATCATGATGTACTTCCGTTCCTGGATAGTGCTCACCTGCAATGTGCCGCACGAGGTGGTGTTCAAGTGAGTGGTCCTGGTGGCTCATCTGGTGATGGCTCTTTGTAATTCCGAATCCTTGCAGGGCCTCCAAATCGAACAACTTCTACCTGTCGCTGCTACTGACCATGCTCTTCCTTTGCGTCCTGCCCGTTGGTTATGCCATCGTCTGGCTGCGTCCTTCCTGGCATTGCGGACCCTTTTCGGAGTACAACAGGATAGCTGAGTTCATCACCAACACCACCAGGAATGCTCTGCCCAAGTGAGTTGTTCAAACTAAAGTTTAAAGTTATGGTTTAGAAGATATAAACTCTGCTAGACAACTCCATGAGCCGCTGGACTATCTGACCTCCTCGAGCACTGTGATTCCACTGCTCCTGCTGCTCATCCTCATCATCTACTACCTGGTCTCCCTGACTGGCGCTTTGCGGGAGGCCAACCAGGATTTGCGCACCCAGCTGCAGAAGGAACGCGAGGAGGAGCGCAAGAAGATCTTCAAGGTGCCGGAGGTCAAGCAGGCGGAACCGACGGCCACCACGCTGACGAATCGCTGGCGCAAAGTCCTGGAGGCCAGCTCCCCGGTTACGCCCACCCAACCGCCTGATTTCGACACGGAGGAGTACAAAAATCAGGCCCGCAAAGGTAAGTGAAGTCAAGTTAATACAGAGATACTTTCAGTTCACAAGTCATTTGCTTCTCAGAGCTAATCTCACGCATCATGAAGAAGGCGCTGCGCAAGGGATCCGCCACCTCGGACGAGGACTCCTTCGTGCGGCGGGATGACGATGACACGGACACCGAGCACCAGGACTCCCTGCCCCACGACGAGGAGGCCAAGGACAAGCGCTTCGGCCTGACGCGATTGCAGCAAATCCGCCGCACCCGCAAGCCCTCGCTGGTGGACATCGTGCAGATTGCCAAACAGGAGCGGGCACGGGCTGGATCCATTGTGGGCGGGACTAACTCCTCGGCGAACTTCCCTCCAAAGGAGACCCATCCCAAGAGCCGCTTCAAAGTGGAGAAACACGAGCGCAAGGACAAGGATAAAAAGGACACCAAACACAGGCAGCCGCAGCAACAGCAACAGCCGCCTCCCCAAGAATCGCCCAAGGACAAGGACAACGAACATGATCCGGATACGAATTCAAGGATTGTCAGTGAACGCCGCGCCAGTTTGCTGAGGCGCCACAAGGAGCAGAAGGAGGGGGAGGATGGGGAACCATCGCCAGAAACACCACAAACACCCAACATGCCAGTTGAGTCGGTGGAACCGAATGCCGAGGAATCCACAACCATTACCCCCAAATTCCACATAGTTGATGAAAAGAAGGAGGATAAACCCTTGCCGACAAATAAAGAAAGTGGTGGTGGTGGTGGAAGTTTGGGCAAGTTCAAGTTCCGCAAGCACAAATTCAAGTCAAATAATGCGGCTGCCAAGCCGGAGCCCGAAGTGTTCAAGTTCGATGAGCGTAGTGTGGAAAGGAGCTCGGATGTGGCGGCCCCTCCTGCCGCGGAGCACCTGACTAGCGAGCTATCCGGCGGCGAGGAGCCGGACAGGAGTCTGCCCTCACCCACGCCCAGTCAGGGTCACCAGGGTCAGGGTCAGGGTCACCACCAGCGGCAATTGTCGGTGCTTTCTCGACAGGGTCGCAAGAAGATCGGCAACCTGTTGGCCCTGGTTCGCGAGGCAGTTAACCTCAAGAAGGACGAACCCGAGCAGCCTGTCTCGGATGAGTCGCCGGGCCCGACGACACCCACCTATTTGGCCTACACGCCGCCACCGCCGCCCTCAGTATTGTCCAGTGTGTCCAGCTCCACGGCCCTGGAAATGCCACCCACCCCGGAACCGGAGTCCCCAACGCCCAGTGCACCACTGCACTTTGGCAGCAGCAGCACTTCCTCTCGTCCGCCGACCAAACCACCCAAGCCACCCAAAGTTCCTTCCACTGGGGGAGCCATAGCCCCAACGGCCACCGTGGATGATGACCTGGAGGAACTGGACATGGCCGGTCCCATTACCTTTCCCAAACGCAGCGATTCCCATCGACGCCGAACAATGCGACAAGATTCGCAGAGCTCCATTTGGTCGGATAATATACCCACCATCACGATCAGCACCACCGGCAGCGATGAGTGCATTGTGGATGCAGCTGCTCCACAAAATGGACTGCCCGAATCGCGAAGTACTTCTCCGGATCCTACGGTCAACATAGTTAGGATCGACATCGAGAAGGATCAGGAGTAATGACGTGCCTACTGAAGAAGTGCCTTTAACGCCAGATTGTCTTCTTAACTAAATAAATTAGCCTTCTTCCTTCCTACTCTACTAACGACTTGGCTTCAATCTTGTTCTCCGACATTTTGACAAATCTCTTGGTCTATATAACATAAGATACTTCATCCATTAGTTTATTTCCTTACGAAGTTATAATAAACCACTCGATTCTGCACTAAATTAAAGTGTTTTATTATTCAGACGAGTTATTGGTTAGTATTTCTTAAAAGAACACAGATATGTTTATGACAAAAGATTAATCTTTCTAAGGGCCGTTTGCTCGTTGAATATCGTAATGATGATAATCAGAGTTTTCAAAAACCCATTTTGTGACACTTATAAACAACGCTCTTAGTATTTCTGAGAAAAACGGATCCATTTTCATTTTCTAAGTGTGTAATCAAATGGCAGGTAAAAAAACCTACAGACCTCTCCCTTTAAAGTTTAAACTAAGTGATACTAAGACATTGTTTAAATAATATTATTTGTATTTCTATAATATTTCTTCTTTTTGTTTTTAACTGTTATAAAATTAAACGATACTCGTAAAAAGTCTTGTTTAATTATTTAAATTTATAAGTTAAAAACTATAAAATTCTAAATTTTCAATGTTTCTTGAATGAAACCGAAAGTGAGGCGTCGATAACCTCCTTATCAGCACAGCCAGCGATAACCTGCTGAGTCCAATAACTACAAACTGAGCGGAAAGTAGAGCACTGAGCACCCCGTCGCAGCTTCCGAGACGGCAGATCTTGGAGCAATTATACTGTGAATACTGTTCAAATATTTGCCCGCCTAAATGAGCAATTAATGGAATTCGTACCAAAAAAAAAACCAAGATGTGGTTTGGCGAAGAGAGGGGCAATTAAGCAGCAGTACTTCCATGAGGAAGATCACCGCAATCCAACTCCCTGGCACAAGTAGTACTCCAACCAGAAACTTGCACTCTCTCACAGTCTCAGATACAAGATACAGTATACCAAGGCACCAGCAGATACAGATACTGAGCGCCGAGCGCAGAGTTTCACTCAACGAGCGCAGATCGAGCGATCGGTGCGTCTGGCTTCGCATTCCTCGAGAGTCAGTTGAGCATTGGACGTCCTCGTTAGCGGTTGCCAGCGTCTTCTGAGCGACGAAGTAAGTGGTGGTGCCACTAGATCTGCTGCCACTGCCTCTAGTGGAACGGAGATCAGTCGAGTGTCTCAAGTTTTCTCGGGTCACCTTTTATTTTGTTTCTCGCCAGGCAGCAAAAAGCAAAGAAAAGCCCCCACCAGATAAAAAGTATCTCGCATGTGTGCGGAGTGTTTACCCGTGAGGTTCTTGCCTTCGAGGTGCCGATACAATTACACGAAAGCGGGGCAACACAATCCCCAACTCAAAACGCCAGTCAGCAGAAATGCAGCAGGGCTGAAAAGTGTGCATAACTGCAGTCGATCGAAAGCCAAGTGACCAGTCATCCTATTACTAAAATAGTAGGGAAATATTTTGGAAATCACCGAAAAGTGCCATGTGTTGTGCTCCTACGTACGGACAGTCAGTCGCAGCGGAAAATGTATCTACCATATAAATATAGGCGATAAATAAACGAAAATAACGCAGTTGCTGCGCCCTGTGTGCATCCGTGAGATACGATACGAATACGAAACGGAGTTCGTAAAAGTATCTGAGTGATTTGTTGATTTTTGAGTGCTTTCCCCGTTTTTCCCTCTACCTGCTGTCTTGTGAGTGTGCGTGCGGCTGAACCAGTGGATAAAAACAAACCGAGCAATAAAGATACAGGCCAAAAGGTGCAAACAAAAACGCATTTAAGCCCAGAAAAAACAAAAAAAATAAGAAAACTAAAAACTGAACCGACATAGAGCTGTGGTCTTTATATAGAGTGTGATATCAGCTAGCCCCAAATTCTTATCGCCAAAGGAACTCGTGTTCATAGGCGCGTATCTCGTCGCAGCTCAAGACCCAGCCTTACATATGTATTCAATACGGGAATCTCGAATCTGAATGGAGCGGATGTTCGTTCCGACCACATATAGTATGTGTTGCGTGTGTGTGTGCCCAGTGTGTAGTTCCAGTATCGGTATCAGTGTTGTGTGGACTGTGTCTTGGCCTCGGCTGAACTCTGCGCAAAGGGTTCATCTGAAAGTCGGGCGGCCTGACAACAGATTTCGTATAGTTTCGATCCGTGAAGAGCTCGACAGGCTGATAAGCCGAGACAATGAACGAAAACGGGATCCCGGGAGAGGAAATAAATGCGGCCATTGATAAAACAAAAATATAATTAGAATCTATGTGCAAACAATCATTAGACAGAAAGTAATCTATATATAACGGAACAAAAATAACGAAACCCTGATCCGCATTGTGATTTCGAGCCAGAATATCTTTTTGGAATAGAACGAGCCGGTGCTTCTAGGAATTCGAATTAGAAACGAGATGGATTTCACTGAATGAAATTCCAGAGGAGTATTTCTTTCAGCTGGATGCCGTCTGGAATTCCGCATCTCACCCACGCGAACTGGTATTTTCCTGTATCCCAGGCGAAACTCATATTGCACTCTGTTCCAGAGGATGTGATATCATCTTCCCGCAAATACCAAGCTAGTATTTGCTAATTAGTGCCTCTAATTTACTGAATTCATAGAAAAGCCAGACATGAATCTTGGATCTGCAAAATCTAAATGAATCCAACCTTGCATCTAGTGCAGTCCATAAAACTGAGACTAAGAAAATGCTCATTACTGAAAGGCGGCCGCTGCAATTGAGAATGGGAATGAATGAGAGGGAGTAGATGAAATCATCGCATGGAATTACTTCGAGTTCCCGAATAGCAAATACACATGGAACTCATGCTCGAGAGTTTATTTATGTCTCCGCTCACACGGCTGCTTGTTGTTTGAAATTTTCATTTGCAGTTTTTGCCTTTCCAGTTTTCAGTTTTTCGTTTTTTTTTTTTCGTTTTGTTTACCCAAAAGCAAATGAACTCATTGCCGGCCCGTCCGGCGGGCAGTAAAGTTTATTTTTCGAGCGATTTGCTGGGCGAACTAATTAAAAATCTCCGCCACAATATGTGCCACACATGTTTTCTGGACTTTAGATACCCAATCTAAACTGAATCATATTCATAATCTCATTTTCCAGCATATGAAGTCGCTCAGGCAGCAACAGTAGAAAGTGATCCGTAATGAATTGAAGAGCGACCATACCACCAGAGATCAAGGAACCACGCGGAAAGCCAAATAGTCTTAGAACTTGTCCACATCCCAGGGACACGGACACCCACCTGTAGCCCGAGAGCTAAGCCCCAACCAAACCCACCATGAAGCGCAGCCGGTGGAGCCACAGTGGCTCCTCCACGGCGCGTCTGCTGCTGATCGGAGTCCTGATCGCCAGCTGCACCACCGTTATCCTCGCCGCCCAGCGTCCACCCATCAACTCCGTCGGAGGCCAGGAGTTGCGCAATGTGAACTACTTGCCGGCCCTGGAGTGCTACGATCCATACGGCAGACCGCAGGTAAGGGGCTTATTTGAGGGGAATGGGAATTCGGAACCGCTTTGTTTGTCTACAAACCAATTGAAGAGAATTGAGAATTAGCTGTTGCTTTTGGGTTGGGTCAATTCGAGTGAGAGATGCAAACTAATTGAGCAATAAAGCGACAGTTTTTTTGGGGGGAATATGAGAAATTAGAGGAAGTTGAGAGAATTAACAAATTGAATGCTATCTAAAAATGAATGTAGTAGTCCATATTAAAGAACTTAACATATAAACGCTATATTCGGGTGCCCCGACTATCAGATACCCGTTACTCAGCTAAAGGGAGTGCGAGGGAGATTGAGATATCAAACTTTGATCGAGCATAACTTTTTAACAAATGGTCCGAATTGAAAAGTTTCTTCTACATTTCGATAGGTATAACTAAACACCACAAAATTGCATTTATTCTTCTCCGACATTTTTAAAAATTTGGGCGCCAGACACATTTTAGTATTGTTTGCGTACACCCAGAGATATGCGGGACTAATTTTTAGGTAATACATGACCTAAAAATTTTTAATAGACTACATTTTCAGATTTAGGTAATGGGTTACCTGAAAATATTGGCATGTGGACTATGTTCCTACTTTTTAGGTAAAGCTACAAAGATTTTTATAGGCCATCGTAACCTTAAAATTGGTCCATAAGACCTAAAATTTAGGAATAGCTTGCAGTTGATTTTTACTCATAATTTAATACAAATAAAGGTCTTTAATATTAATAAACAAATTATTTGATTTTTAAGTTTAATATTTAAAAATATTATTAGAATTAACTTAATGCTAGTGATGGAAAACTTTCAATAAAATAAATCAATACCAACGTGGACTATTTTCCTACTTTTAAGGTAATAGTGAACTATTCTAAAAATAGAATTCGCTTATGCCCCTAGAAGCAGCCTTTGGTTTTGCCGCAGGGCTCTTAAATAGTTCCGTAGGCCAGAGGCTAGCCTATTGGACTCTCGCGCAGAAGGCCGGGGATCGATTCCCACCGAGGACAAAATAAAATGTTTGTTTTTTCAGAACGGTAAAATATTTACTTATCAGAAAATAACAATATAAGCCATTAAAATAAACAAATATGTTAGTATCAATAGTAAAAATTTTAACTTTTTTAAAAATACCTAATATTTAGGTAATTCTGACCTAAAAATCTAGTCCACTAGCCATTTTTTTAGGTAACGATTACCAAAAATAAATCCAAGACTGCGTACAAAATATAGTCCATATGACCAACATTTTAGGTAATGATGGACTTGGCGCATTTTTCTGGCCATGTTTCCTAAAATTTTAGGTAATTAGGCCCCTTTTTAGTCCATTTTGTTTTCTGGGTGTAGGAAGCCCAAGAATATGTGTTGGTAATCCCAACTTTTTAGCTTTTGTAGTTTCTGAGAAATATATATTATATATACTTATAGGATCGGAAAAGCTTCCTCTCTACGAGTAACGGGTATAATAACGTAGGGTATCTCAGGTCACCAAATAATTATAATCATCTCAAATATTATTCTTGTTTAGAAATGCCTGCCCGAGTTCATCAATGCTGCCTATGAACTACCCATTGAGTCAACAAATACCTGTGGTGAGCTAAAGGACAACCGCTTCTGCGTGCAAACGATGAATCAAAATCATAAAAACTGCGAGCTGTGCGGGTGAGTAGAATGATGTTAGTGGCAAAGAAGAGTAAATAAATAATTAAAATCCCTTGCAATAGACGTTATGATCACACCACTAACTTTCTTACCGATGCGCATAAGGCGGAGATTCCCACCTGGTGGCAATCGGAGACCATGTACGAGGGCATCCAGCACCCGAGCTATGTGAATCTAACTTTGCACTTCGGTAAGTTCCCTACATCACATCTATCCAAAGAAAACCTTTCGTTATCTTGTAATTTTCTCAAAACCCCCAGGTAAATCCTACGATGTCACTTATGTGAGCATTCTGTTCCGCTCGCCTCGTCCCGAATCCTTTACCATCTACAAGAGGACCACGCAGAACGGACCCTGGATTCCCTACCAGTTCTACAGTGCCACCTGTCGCGACACCTACTCCCTGCCCGATTCGCGGGCCATTCGCAAGGGGGAGGGCGAGGCCCACGCCTTCTGCACCAGCGAGTACAGTGACATCTCGCCGTTGAGGGACGGAGAGATCGCCTTCGCCACGCTGGAGGGTCGGCCCAGTGGCATCAACTTCGAGCGCAGTGCCGAGCTCCAGGAATGGGTGACGGCCACCGATATCCGGATCACACTGGATCGCCTGAACACCTTCGGTGACGAGGTCTTCGGAGATCCCCAGGTGCTGCAGTCCTACTTCTATGCCATCACCGACATTTCCGTGGGAGCGCGTTGCAAGTGCAACGGACATGCCAGCAAGTGTGTCACGAGCACCGGACTGCAAGGCCAGAGGTCCGTGGTCTGCGAGTGCCGTCACAATACCGATGGACCCGACTGCGATCGCTGCCTGCCGCTCTACAACGACCTCAAGTGGAAGAGGTCCACCTCCACGGAGGTAAACGAATGCAAAGGTAGGTGAAAATCGAGTCAAGAGTGAGTCTATACCTTTCTTCGTAAAAATGTAATCATTTAGCTTCTAAGAAAAAAAATGTTGGGTAATTAAGGTTTTATTAGGGTACCAACAGAAAACAGCCAAGAGAAAACCAAAGGTTTTTCAAAATTCTTATTCATTTAGAAACACAATATGTTAAAATATAAACGGTTTCCAAGTGCGAAAAAAAAATATTTTACAATTTAATTATACAAGTTGGTTTCAAAACTTAGAGTCTAGACGCTAAACTAGTTTCCCCACAGTGAAGAGATGAGTTTTCTGGTTTTCTTCTACCTTTCTTGGTAAAAATATAATAATTTAACTTTTAAGAACCAACAAAATTTTAGGAAATTAAGGTTTTATTAAGGTGCCAACTACACAGAAAATAGCCAAGAGAAAACCGAAGGTTTTTCAAAATTCTTATTCATTTAGAAACACTATATGTTAAAAACCAAACGGTTTCCAACTGAGAAACAAAATATTTTACAATCTAATTTAAAAGATTCGTTCCAAAGCCTTATATCTAGACTCTAAACTAGTTTTCCCAGAGTGAAGAGATGAGTTTTCTGGTTTTCTTCAATCAGCTGGACACAGAGTCCCGTCTATAAGCTCTATATAAGGACAGACCACTTTGCCGTTAGTGGCAGTGTTAGTTGAAAGAAGTAGAGAAGACTGGCGATCATCAGTCATGTTTGTGCCTTGCTTGCCTGCAGTCTTCCTTTTACCACTGGCCTTTGTCCAGGGCTGGTCGCATGATTACAGTCTGGAGACGAATCTTATAGGGCCAGGAGTGCCAAATTGGTACCTGATTAACTGTATAACTAGAGTAACGGGGAAAGCCAAAGGAAAACCACTGAAATATATTACATCTCCGTAGCCTGCAACTGCAATGGACTGGCGGACAAGTGCTTCTTCGACGCCCAGCTCTTCAACCGAACGGGTCACGGAGGTCACTGCCTGGACTGCCGCGAGAATCGCGATGGTCCCAACTGCGAGCGCTGCAAGGAGAACTTCTACATGCGCGACGATGGGTACTGCGTGAACTGCGCCTGCGACCCCGTGGGCTCCCGATCGCTGCAGTGCAACAGCCACGGCAAGTGCCAGTGCAAGCCGGGAGTGACGGGCGACAAGTGCGACCGCTGCGACAACAACTACTATCAGTTCGGAGCCCATGGCTGCCAGCAGTGCGGATGCGACGAACGGGGATCCCACGAGAACACCCCCGCCTGTGACGCGAAGACCGGAATCTGTTTCTGCAAGGGCAACGTGGAGGGCAAGCGCTGCAATGAGTGAGTAGTAAGCCTAAGTGGGTCCACAATTAGTGCCTTAAGGCCCGGTTTCTCAATGTCATGTTAACTTTTGTCATCGAGTTAAATTGATGTTTCCGAAAAGTTTAGTTTCTTAGGGTCTTTTTGTAATGTAAACTTTTGTTTTTGGGTTAAATTAAAATGCTTAGCTTCTCAATATCCAAATATAAACTCTTAACTAAAGGTCAGGTTCTAGTTAAATTGGTCGGTTGACAAATAGACTAATTTTTTCAGGTTTGTTAAACCGAATTACCCATTGAATCGTGTGATAAAAGTAAAGATTTGCCTTTCGTAAAACTAACTTTACATTGAGAAAACGACTTTACCTTCAGGTTAACTTTCTCTGACAGATACCAAACTAGAACCCTAGGAACCTACATAAATCACCCTCTATAATCTCCCCTCCTTCCTTCACCAGATGCAAACCCGGCTTCTTCAACCTGGACAAGACCAACCGATTTGGCTGCACCCCCTGCTTCTGCTACGGCCACACCTCCGAGTGCATGACGGCACCGGGCTACTCGATTGTCTCGGTGACCTCCAACTTTAACAAGTTCAAGGAACGCTGGACGGCCGCCGATCTGAACCAGCGCGAGGTGGACATCAAGTACAACCAGTACAGTCGCAGCATTGGAACCACCGCCCAGGGCAACGAGCACGTCTACTTCCAGGCGCCCGACCGCTTCCTCGGCGATCAGCGTGCCTCCTACAACCGGGACCTGAAGTTCAAGCTGCAGTTGGTGGGCCAGGTGGCCAATACCGGAGTGAGTGATGTGATCCTCGAGGGAGCCGGCAGCCGCATCTCGCTGCCCATTTTCGCCCAGGGCAATGGATTGCCCGATCTGGGGGTCAAGGAGTACACCTTCCGGCTGCACGAGCACCACGACTACCAGTGGCAGCCCAGCCAGTCGGCCCGCGGATTCCTCTCGATCCTGTCCAACCTGACGGCCATCAAGATCAGGGCCACCTACTCGGTGCAGGGCGAGGCCATTCTGGACGACGTGGAGCTGCAGACGGCGCACCGCGGAGCCGCCGGCCATCCGGCCACCTGGATCGAGCAGTGCACCTGCCCCGAGGGCTACCTCGGCCAGTTCTGCGAGTCCTGCGCCCCCGGCTACCGACACAGTCCCGCCCGCGGAGGTCCCTTCATGCCCTGCATCCCCTGCGATTGCCACGGCCACGCCGACATCTGCGACTCGGAGACGGGCAGGTGCATCTGCCAGCACAACACGCATGGCGACAACTGCGACCAGTGCGCCAAGGGATTCTATGGCAACGCGCTGGGCGGAACCCCCAGCGACTGCAAGCGGTGTCCGTGCCCCAATGACGGTGCCTGTCTGCAGATCAACGAGGACACGGTCATCTGTACGGAGTGTCCGAAGGGCTACTTCGGTTCCCGTTGCGAGCAGTGTAGCGATGGCTTCTTCGGCGATCCCACCGGGCTCCTGGGCGACGTGCAGACCTGCAAGAGCTGCGACTGCAACGGCAATGTGGACCCCAATGCGGTGGGCAATTGCAACCGGACGACGGGCGAGTGCCTGAAGTGCATCCACAATACGGGCGGCGATCACTGCGATCAGTGTTTGTCGGGGCACTTTGGAGATCCCCTGGCCCTGCCCCACGGGCGCTGCGATCTGTGCACCTGCTACGAGGCCGGAACCGAGCAGGATGAGCAGAGCATCACGCGCTGCGACCAGGTGACCGGCCAGTGCCAGTGCAAGCCGAATGTGATTGGCCGCGATTGCGGCGAGTGTCAGCCGGGGTACTTCAACATCCGGTCGGGCAATGGATGCGAGAACTGCCTGTGCGATCCGGTGGGCAGCTACAATGCCACCTGCGACCGCTACTCCGGCCAGTGCCACTGCCGCCCGGGGGTGACGGGCCAGCGGTGCGACCAGTGCGAGAACTACTTCTACGGCTTCTCCGGCGAGGGCTGCAAGCCCTGCGAGTGCGACGAGAGCGGCTCCAAGGGCTTCCAGTGCGACCAGAGTGGCCAGTGTCCGTGCAACGACAATGTCGAGGGTCGCCGTTGCGATCGCTGCAAGGAGAACAAGTACGACCGGCACAGGGGCTGCATCGATTGCCCCGACTGCTACAATCTCGTCCAGGATGCCGCCGATCTGCATCGCGAGAAGCTAGCCAATCTCAGCCAGACGCTGGATGAGATTGCCCGCACGCCGGTGACCAATGACGATGAGTTCGAGGCCAAGCTGAAGGCCGTGCAGGAGAAGGTGGCCGTGTTGGCACAGGATGCTCGCGATAACTCCGGCGAAGGTGGTCAGACCTACGCCGAGGTCATCGATGATCTGCACAAGCACTTGGACACCGTGCGGGAGCACCTGCAGAGTGCGGATAAGTTCCAATCGGATGCCAACGCGGAGATCGATAAGGCGCGCCAGAACTACACAATCCTCGACCAGATCACCGAGAATGCCAAGAAGGAACTGCAGCAGGCGCTCGATCTCCTCAACGACGAGGGTGCTCAGGGCATTGGAGAAGGCAAGGGAGAAGTCCGAGGAGTTTGGCCAGCAATCGGCACAGATCTCGGACATTTCGCGCGAGGCACGCGCCCTCGCTGACAAACTGGAGTCGGAGGCTCAGTTCGATCTGAAGAACGCCAAGGATGCCAAGGATGCCGTGGAGAAGGCCCATGAGCTGGCCAAGAGTGCCATCAATCTGCAGGAGAGCATCGGCACGGAGCTGCAAGCGGAGGTGGGCTTGGAGCTGGCCCACGTCAAACAATCGCTGGGTACCGTGGTCCAGACCTCCAAGGAGGCTCTGCGCAAGGCCAACGAGGTCTACGACACCGCTTTGACCCTGCTGAATGAAGTGAACCGTCAGACGCAGCCGGACATCGATATCAGTCAGCTAAAGAAGGATGCAGTGGCTGCCAACGAGCGAGCCGATGAGCTGCTCAAGCAGATCAACGAACTGTCCAACAGCAATGGCGAACTCTTTGCCGATTTCGAAACGGAACAGGAACTTACGGAAACGCTGTTGAAGAGGTGGGTTCCCCTAATGGTCTCCTTAACTTCAGGTTAACATAAAATTAGCTTATTAATAACTTAACATCAACTTAACACTAACGTAACATTACCTTAACATTAATTTAACCTCAACTTAACCTCAACTTAACCCCAACTTAACCTGAAATTATCCTCAACTTAACCTCAACTTAACCCCAACTTAACTTTCAGAGCTGAAGAGCAGCAACAGGATGACATCGAGCTATTGGAGCGGGCCAAGGCCGCCCACGACAAGGCCACCAAGGCGGTGGAACAGGGTGACAACACCCTCAAGGAGGCCAATAACACGTACGACAAGCTGGCCGGCTTCCAGTCGGATGTCCAGCGCACTTCCGAGAGCGCCGAAAAGGCTCTGCAGACCGTGCCCAACATCGAGAAGGATATCCAGAATGCAGAGAGCCTGATCAGCCAGGCGGAGGCGGCCTTGGACGGAGCCAACAAGAATGCCAACGAGGCCAAGAAGAATGCCCAGGAGGCGCAGTTGAAGTATGCCGAACAGGCTTCAAAGGTAATCACAAATCCTGGAAATAAGTTCTTCTATTAATTTTGTAAATTAATTTCCTTACAGGATGCCGAGCTGATCCGCCGCAAGGCCAACGAGACCAAGGTGGCTGCCCGCAATCTGCGCGATGAGGCCGACCAACTCAACCACCGAGTGAAGCTCACCGAAATGGACATCTTCAAGCTCGAGGAGAGCTCAACCAAAGACGACAACCTGGTGGACGATGCCAAGCGAAAGGTGGGGCAGGCCAAGGCCGATACCCAGGAGGCCCAGAAGCAGATCGAAAAGGCCAATGCCGAGCTGACGGCCATCAAGGATGAGCTGGAGAACCTGAAGGACATCAACACGGGCGATTTGGATAAATTGGGTAAGTACAGGAATCTCCTGCAATCTCCTACAAACATTTCGTAACAATATTCCATAACCCATCCCGCAGAGAATCGTTTGGCCACCGTGGAGGGTGAGATCAATCGTGTCAATCTGACGGGACGCATTGAAAAGTACCGGGAGCAGCGAACAACTCAGAAGAATCTGATCGATAAGTACGACGCCGAGCTGAAGGAGCTCAGGGATGAGGTGCAGAATATTCGCAGTATTTCCGAAGCTCTGCCGTACAACTGCTTCAGTCGCAATCGCCTCGAACCGTAGACATCCATAGCAGCCCCACCCCCAATAACAACTACTTCAATTAACACTAAGTACGAGAACGAGGATCAGAACCAGAACGAGACGAACAAATCAGATTTATGATAGAACGTAGCCGTTGAATGAAATTATGTAATTTTAGTGCCTTAGCCGAAATATTCTGTTTAGTGACCAGACAAGTTTCCGCCGCGGAGATCAACTGAGCAACGTTAAGCTTTAACGCATCATCGTTCGCATACTGTATGCCATATACCATAATGATACACGGGGATGCCCACATCGAGAATCAACTGCCAACTGTGCTTCACCAGTTTCAAGCCAGCAACGAACTGTATTATATGTTAAAAGAAACAACAACAAAAAAACACTAAACACTAAACGAACTTGTACTCCAATCCGATAATCCAATCGCATTTCTCTATCTCTGCCGTAGCTCCACCTGAAACCTATTCTAAACACTTATATATTAACATATTTGTCATCTACGTTTAATGTGCCAATACAATTACCATGTATCTTTGTGTATAAGTCGCTTAAAGAGTTTCCCCTCAAAATATAACTTTTCCAACGTTGTAATTTTGTAAAACACCAAGCCTGATTTATTTGTTGTTCATGTTGCGCAGTAGCAAAAAGAAGTTTGCGCTCAGACGAAAGACCTGAAATGGGTCATACCCTATTAATGCAATATATTTCATACATTTTTAGATACAATACCTGAACCAGGAATTTATGTGAGAGACTAGTAAATCCGCCCACACTCAAAACCAAAGTTCGACGAGAGAAAAGCAGCATCATTTTGATCATGAACTTGAATTCCTTGGACTCATTATACCAACTGCAGTTGTACCAATCGTAGAATAGAAGCTCACTCTGAAATATGATATGTTTTTCCAAAGAGAAAAAAAAAGATTTCATATAACTCACCTGGGTCTCCACTTTCTGTGCACTCACGTTGTACAGGCTGATCTCCAAAGCTATGGTCACAAAGTAGACCATTATCATGCCCATCCACACCCAGCCAACTTCCTAATGAAAGAGTTTTCAAATTAATGGATTCCTAAACCATATGGTTAGTCAATCAGCCTACCAAAACTGTGCTGATCTTGTAAAGAAGCATGCAGATCAAAATACTGCTTACAGAACACTGAACCAGGATAATATACTTGAAGAGGTTTTCGATTTGATTATGATGGCTAAAGGATATGTAATTATAAAGGGTTTTTAAATAGAGTTATAACTAATCACCTTGATATGCGTGCAAAAAGCCTCACGCAACATTGAAGATATTTATCTCTCAGATGCTGAGGAACCAGGACATCCGAGGTAGAATTTTTAACCAGAAACCGTAAAACTTTTATTAAACCAGACTCATAACTAGTGAGGATCACAAATAGGCTGTTGAATCCAAACACAGCTGTTAGGAAGAAGTATAAAACTAGTTATTAAACTGATATATTGAATTACCTACCAAAAAAGCACCAAAGTGGACCAGATTGCAGTAGAAAGAAGCGAATCACATAAGAGGGGAATTCATACTTTCCCAGTTGCACATATGGAACAATGGCTGGGTAAGCTGCAATTTTACAATAAGTTATTAGAAAAAGCAAGAAAATATCCACAATTAACTTACTTAGTGTCATTTCACAGGTATCCCTAACGATATAACAATCGTAGATGTACTGAAAATAGGGTCGCATTGTGTAGTATATCACAGGCATGGTGACGATCTTGAAGAAGAACATGACCTGTCGATCAATGATCAACCAATTGTCAAGCAAGATCAAGCTCACTGATCTCAGGAGCTCCTTCTTCTTCGGCAAATCTGTGGTATATTTGTAGGATAAATTAGAACTTATTAGTGATTCTAATGACTTACCCAAATCAAAGAGACCCAAGGACTTTAGGACCTGTCCTGTTTCTGTAGAAAACACCAATTGGGAACAAGATTCCACCTTACTCTGAAAGTGAAACATCTTGACCACACCAACGCTCAGTTGAAAGGTAAGTAAAACAGCCTTATAAGAAAGAGAAGATTTAGGGCAACAGTACTTGGAAAATAACCACATGCAAACCTCAACGTAGGTCTCAAAAGAGATCGTGTAGTTCTCCATAATGAAAGCGACTAGGCTGTATATGATACTCAGGTTAACAATCAAGACCACAATGCGTGTTCTGTGTTAGGATGAAATATCTGTTTAATATACCCCAATAATATAGAGAACTGCTTACAGTCGACAGTACTCGGAACTGCGCTTCCTGGGTGCAATATTAACGCCCAGCGCGTAGGCACTGTACTCCACCCACAGAAGCCCCAATTTGGGCAGCTTGTCGATGCGCTCGAGCTCCTGATCCAGTTGGTCCTGCATTCCCTATTGTGTGTTCTAAGACTGTTTAAGGACAACTCGTATCCTAGGCTTTTATGGCTTTTGCAATGGCTTTCTTGTCTCAATTAGTGGCCCCAAATTATATGGTTCCTTTGGAATAATTTGCTATTAGTTCTGGTTATTGTGCAACTCGGTAGAGGACACAAATAATTATCTAAATTGGATGGGCGTGTCTCAAAAGCATTAAAAATTTAAAACTCATCGAAGGTGTATAGCTACCAAAGTCACAAAAAGCCTAATAATGAAATTGAAGTCAGACTTCATAGGGAAGAGTGCTAAGCATAACTGGAAAAGGGAAGCATCCCCTCGACTTTAATTAAAAATGGGTTTATTACCCATAGTTTAAAGTTTTTCGAATTTTCAATACTCCTTAGGCTGATTTAACTAAATTAACTGAAGAATTTAGAAATTAAATCATTTAATGTACTCGTATCTATATTTATTTTATTCATCTGGGCAACAGGATAAGAAGTCTACCCTGTTTAGTCGATACACATGTAATTTTGGTAGATTACAAAAACGTTTGGTTTTTTATTTTTTTTACAGGCTTTAAAAAAATTGTATAGAAAATTAAAGTTTCCAGGTATCAATTCCTATCGATTGAGAATTCAACTACTAATGGTATGCGGTATGTTCCTCACAAAATAAAGTTTTTTTTAGATAAAAACAAGCAAACCGACTATTTCCAAAATCTATCATTTTGATGATTTTTGAAGGGTAAAAATTGGAATTATTTTGTGTGAGCACATCAATTTTTTTTCCTATTTTATGATTCATCATAAAAACTATTGACAACAATTATTTATTTTAATTGATCGAAATTAAAATTGGTTCTGTCCTAACGCCAATCGATTGGGTTAGGATTAATCCATTAAATTTAGATATAAAAAGAAACAAGTTTCCTTTTACCGGTCTCTTTTAAAAAACTTTTCCGTTATTTTAATTTTTTTCTTTTATTCGAGACTACAACTAAAATACATGGTTACTACATGAAATGTAGTAGATATCTGGAATGTAAATTTTACATTATCAATTTTACATACTATTTGACTGCTGTAAAAGTCGATTTACACAGAAGGCGATTCTGCAACAGCTACCAAATTTGATAGAACCTAATTGCGTTTGAAAAAGACGAACAAAATCACAACCAGTCCCAAGTAAATTGTAATTTAATTGTTATTTAATTTAGTTGCAATTTATCCACAGTTTCTTCACTGTGTAAATGGTGTGCAGAGGCTATAAGGCGCCACCAGCTGCAGGTGTTTTGCAAATTCCCACCCACAGCCACACTGTTGAAATAAGGTAAACAATTTTATTCGCAAGTTAGAAATCGGGTGATAATTTGGAACAGCCTGGTCCAGTTGGCGGGCAGTGACAAGTCACGTAACTGAGAGCCCGCCCTAAAGGGCAGAAATGGACGAACGCAAGCTGCTCCGAGCAGTGAAGGCTTCAAATCCGCTGGTCTACCTGGACATTTCCATTGGCAAGGAGGATGGTGAGTGGATTCTGCCTGAGATCGAGGCCATTGCCATGCCAACCAGTTGAATCTTCTACTTACATACATACATATATCAATCTCACAGCGGGACGCATGATAATTGAACTGCGCAAGGATGTTGTGCCGAGGACAGCGGAAAATTTCCGTGCCCTCTGCACGGGCGAATGTGGTATTGGGACCATGGGGAAACCGCTTCACTACAAGGGAACCCGCTTCCACAAGGTCAAGCGCGTCTTTGCCGTCCAGAGCGGGGATGTGGTCAAGAACGATGGATCCAGCGGCGAGAGCATCTACGGTCCAGTATTCGAGGACGAGAACTTTGAACTCACAGTGGGTGGACATTTTATCCAGGGACACCTTTAGTCTCTAGAGATTTGAAACCATTGAAAGGTGTGTTAGTACCTGAATTCCCAAGTCGATGGTGTCTTGAAATCTCCATAGATTATAAAGGTGTCCCAATACCTTATTTTTATACCCCATCACATAACCGATACTTCATCCCCAGCACAACGAAGAGGGCGTAGTCAGCATGGCCAACTACGGCAAGCCCAACTCCACCAATTCACAGTTTTTCATCTCGGCCGTTGGCTGTGAGAATCTGAATGGAACCAACGTGGTCGTGGGCCGTGTTCTGCGCGGCTTGGGCATTGTAGCTGAAATGGAACAAAACTGCAATGACGAGGGCGATCCCACGGCGGAGATCGTGATACGTGACTGCGGGGAGATAGCTTCTGGCGAGGATTGGGGTCTCGAGTGCAGCGACGAGACTGCAGACAAGTTGCCGGCCTATCCGATGGACTGGACGCGCAAGTTCGACAAGTTTACAGTGAGTCCAGATAACAGTTTCCCTCATGGCTGCACTACTGACCCACTTTCACTACCCACTACCCCCACTACAGGCTGATGCGGCGGTGGAGCTGCTCACGGTCATTCGCCAATCGGGCAATCACTTCTACAGTCTCGGCCGCTATCACGAGGCCCGCGCAAAATATCGCAAGGCCAATCGCTACTATCATTACCTTAGCAAACAGTTCGGCTGGCAGCAGCTTAACCCCTTCAAAAAGCACCTCGTCGACACGGATCTGTTGAAGATCGACGGCTTCTCGGTGGTGAACAACATTAACTCGGCCGCCGTTGACCTGAAACTGGGCAACTATGCTAGTGCCAGGAACGATTGCACCGAAGCCATTCGACTGGATCCCAAGTGCAGCAAGGCCTTCTACCGGCGTGGCCAGGCGCAGCGAGGTCTGCGCAACTACGAGGAGGCCATCAATGATCTGAAGAAGGCTCACAATCTTCTGCCGGAGAACAAACAGATCCTGAACGAACTGAACAGCACCAAGCAGCTCCTGGCCCAGTACAACCGACAGCAACGAAATGCGCTTAAAAATCTTTTTGCCTAGCTGGCAGCCAGTCACCATTTTCTTGGATCGTTTTGAATTTCTTTTAGTTTAACGCGGACCTGAATGGCTTCATTGAATGTAAATACTTATTAATAAATATTGTTGTTTTACCAACAGTCAGTGGTTTACCACAAAAAAAGGTAATCAGACAGCTATTTCCGTTCAGAAGGAGAGAATATGCTTATTGTGCTGTAATTGATAAATATATTGGATCGTATCTAACTCACAATTGTTTTCGCACTCAATAATAATGATCGCTTACGTACACAGCTGTGTCTAGAATGCAGCTTAGGTTCTCTAAAAGATTACATATAAAAGGGAGCTTAATTCTGCGTTTCGCTTAGTCTACAGATAATTTTAAAGATTTGTCACAATGTCCTGTTCGCTGCGATGCAAATTGCCCGATGCGCCGCCCGCCGAGTAGCTCTTCATGCTGATCTCCATGTTGGTCAAAGCGCTGGATACGTGATACAAGTTCTCCGAGAGAATGGCATAAATCTCGAACAGTTCCGAGTCGGATTTAGATACAATGAAGGCTTCTGCTGAAAGAGTGAGACATTTTTAAATTAAATATCTTGAAATTTATAAGCACTTTTATAATGTACCTGTGCGATCCTTCATGATACCATGCGCATATGCATTCAGTATCACCGACATCTCATCCCACTTCTGGCGGTTGTCCAGGCTGCTGTAGCTAAATATGGTCAGGTTTTGATCGCCGCTGGCGTTGAGCGTGGAGATCCGTCGATACTGACGCACATGAGCTATGGCGCTGGGCCACCTCTGCAGATCGATGTGCTCGCTTAGGGCGGCCTCAAACTCCTCGTGGGTCATCGGCAAGCCGGGCGAAGGCGTGGGCGTGTGCTCGCCCTCCGTTGAGGTGGAGGACTCCAAGCAATCCAGTTCAGCCTCGCTGGTATAGCGCACCAGGGCATCGCGAACCAGGGCATAGAGATCGGATATGTCATGCATCTGCAAGGCGGTAGATTTATAATAACTGATTCAAACTGAATTTAAGTCTTTATCACTCACGTCTTCGTTGATACGGAAGTGATTCACCACATTCGAGGATATCTTGTGATTCGATTCGATAAGCAGCAGCAGTTGGAACATCAGCTTGTAAAGAGAGCGGCCCAGGTCAAGGACTACCTCGGTTGAGGCTGGATCAAAGGGCATGTAGGCTACGCTGGAAGAGCTGGGCAGCTCCAGGCCAGAAGCAGCCACATCCGCCTCGTTGAAGAGCGACAGTTTACAACTGGTCTTAACGGCATCCAGGCACTAAAAAGAAAACAATTAAGTAAAACAACTTTATACTATTTCTTTGATGATTTCCTGTACCTCCAAAACCTGATCCTTGCGATCGAAGAAGGTCTCCAGATGCTCCTGCACTTCCAGAACATTAAAACGCAGCGTCTCAAAGAGCTTGGGAGTCGTGGCCTGCAGCTCGCTGCACCAAACCTGTGGCGGATCCGCCCGAGAACTTAGAAGATCCGTGAAAAGGGAGATCCTGTTGCCCAGCTGTGAACCAATGCCGGTGAAGAACTTCTTGGCCTCCTTGGAAATGTTGATAGTCTTGAAGGTAAGCTCCTTTATCAGCCTGAAAAGCTGCTGCAATAGTTCCGAGGTGTGGGCCGAGGGCTGATTGACCAACATGGCCTGCAACTGGCGACGCCAGTTCTCCTCCGCCTCATCGCGAATGGCGGCGAATCGAATGATGCCGGGCAGATGTGGCGAGGCATTGCAGGGTGTGAGGTCACCCAAATCTCCAGCACTGGACCCACTTGTATCGCTGCGCGACACCGAGTTGCGACGCCTTCGCTCCCGCAGGCTCAGCGAAGTGGGAGGCACTGCACTGTAGCCCGACTTCAGGAACGACTGACGGTGATCCTCGTCCAAGGGTGACTCGGATTCAGCCTCCTCGTCCGATGAATCGTCCGCAATCTGCCGTTTCCTCTTGCTCAAAATGGGCGTCTTATCACTGAAGCTGTCCTCCAGGGCTGATGAGTGACCTCCCTTGCTGGAGCCACCAATGCCACTGCCGCAATTCAAACGGTCCTCATCGCCCTCGAAGAGCTGGTGACGCCGGACTCCCCAGTTGAAGTTGTCCGTGGACTCGCCGGCAATACTGTCCTCGTACTCTAGGAAATCAAAGTCCTTGAAGACGGTGAAATCGGGTTGACCATCGTCGCGCCTCGAGCCGCTGCTCAGGTCGCCCTGAGGACCCGAGGTCTCTTCCGTGGAAGAAGCGGCCGAGGACTGGCGCTCCATCAGATCCGAAGACTGGCTGAAGATCACCTATTTGTACAGGTAAGAAGATTAGTTATATTCACAAAACAGCTAGGGTAAACATTCAGATGATAAATATATGTAGAAGAGTAATAGAGATAAAGCTTACGCTTTGTCTGGTCGCAATCGATCCGGTTAGTAGTGACGTGCTCAACGACTAAATGTGTTCGCATAAAGAGTATAAACGAAAAGTACAGTTTGAAACAAAACATGCAACATGCAAACGGAACAACGGAATAGGGAAGCAAATGGCGGTATTTTTGTGTGACTGGAATGTGTGGAATGAAACACAGGCCAACAAAAAATGATGATCGTAATAATTTTCATATCAAATAGAACTTGGCATTAACATATCATACAACATACTAAAAATTTGAAGTAACTCTGTTAAAATATAACGAAAAATATCAATATTGTAGATCTGTTAATATCAAATTCGAAATGATCTAATTTGTCTTTAAAAAGCTACTACATGCGAGAACCTAAATCACACAAAAGCCAAACTAGACGCAGCACATAGAAACGTGTCCTTTACCTTTGAGCAAATTGAGTTTATGAAATCGTCCTAGATATGTTTCGATTTTGGTATCGGATTGATTGGTTAATGATGATAATGCGTGTTAGTTTTTGGTTTGTTTTTTTGGTATTGATATTGGATTTGGTATTGGTATTTTGGTATTGTATACATGAAAGAAAAAGAGTTAGAGGTAAATAATTGCAGAAATGCATGAGAAGAGGGGAGCTCTAGGGGAGCCTAAGGCATGCACCTGGCTATGTACAAGCGGCCGGCTGGGGCAATCTTGGACCATCTCACTTACCGATGGCGATTTGGGCAGCCCGACACGCTGCCCGCAGGTGGTCAGCAGATTGACCAGGCACTCACGCACGCGACACTGCGACATCCAGGGTCGCTTCCATCCGCTCAGCGGCACCGTATCCGCCGGCGACAGGCTGGCACTCCTTCGCGGAGAGTTCGGCGTTCCCACGACGCTGCTTCCCGCCCCAATGGCGTGTTGCTGCTGTTGATGCTGGGCCGCTGCTGCGGCTGCCATGGCCGCCACATTGGTGTGGCTGCGCTGCTGCTGCATCTGGGCATTGGCCTGCTGTTGGACAGCACTTGGTGCCACCGTAACCGTGGTGGCATTCGTCAAAGTGGAATTCAACGAGGAGCTGCCCGTGGTGGAGGCCGCTCCGGTGGCCACCGGCTCCTCTGTCTTCAGCAGGATCCGTCGACCGATCAGAGGCGTTTGCGAGACGTCAAAGGTGAACTCCATGGTGCGACCGGCCAGTTCCTTTTTACAGAACATATCCGAGTCCGGATATGCGCCATAGAAAGAGAACGATAAGCCGGCGCTGCTGCCGTCGCTGGGTGGCACCACCTGCAGGGATGAGCTCCGGGTCACGATCAGCTTCAGAATCTTTAGCGAATCCTTCCAGTTAACCGTCTAAAAATAGAGAGACATTTTAGGTTAACTAGATCCAATTTTATGTCTTTATAGCCCTAATTTAAGTAATGGCAAATCATTATAAAATGTCTATTTATATTCCATTAGCATAAATATTGTAGTAAATAAAAGGTAACTGATTTGACCAAGTTTTCGTTTTTAAGATTTCTTTTTCTACAATAATCTTAAGTAGTGACACAGGCGGCTGTTTAGATTAGATTTTAGCCACAGACGGAATGACTAAACTAATAATGAAAAAATTATAATAACAAAAAATCAATTTTCTTATCGTTTGTTTGGCTGATATATGACCAGAGTGCTTTAATGAAGAGTTTATTTTTTTGTTTGATAACTTTTTGTACGCACTTGTTTGGGGAAACCCATGGGTTTAACTTTAATCTTTAACTTACATCCAGATACTTTCCAATGGCCCGCAGCAAATCCGCATTGATAGTCTGAGCCTGCGGAGCCGACAGATCCACGTAGTGCAGCATGCAGTGAATCACATTCAGCACAGGCACCTGCACCTGTTGCGGTCCCTTCTCCAGGACTTCGATGAGGAACGCCACCATATGGAGGCCCATGTGAGCATAGGTGTCATGCAGATACTTGACCACACACTTGGTCCACTGGAACGACTCCTTGCAGAAGGTCTTGCGGCTGTAGAGCGTCATCACGGTGCCAAGGTTCTCCAGCTTTGCGCCCAGCTCCGTGGACACCTGGGCTATGTTCTCCGCACTGCGAATGCAGATCTCATTGGCGTCCTCGTAGTGCAGCAGCATGTAGGGCAGCAGGGCGATGACGTTCATGGGGAAGGCGCAGCTCTGGGTGGGATCGCAGACGGGCAGGGTCAGCAAGGGGGCAAACTGGGAGAGCAGGGTGATGGTCGGTTCATAGGTGGCACTGTGGGTGCAGCCCTAAAAGAGGAGAAGGCAAAGAACATTAAAATTACTTGAACACATTTTGGTGAAATCCCAGACTTACCTTCAGGAGCAGGGCATGCACACCCGGATAGGCCGTCCACTTGAGCTGCTGCTGCAACTTTTCCACCTTGTCCCGTGCATCCGGGCGATCTAGCGGAAGGCGATGCAGCACCCTGGTCAGCAGGCGTAGCGCCAGCATGAACTCGTGCTCGTAGTCCGACTCCAGCAGCGAAACGGAGAGCCAGAAGAGCTGCGCCAATATGGTCATCTTGTCGTCTTGGGTCGCCGTATCGCCCAGCATCTTGAGGCTCTGGGCACTGCGGGAACGGGAGAGAGCTGATCCAGCTCCCACGCCACCACCGCCTACGCCGAACTTGCAGACGACGCTGCGTTCCAGATCGATGCCCGAGGAACGGTTCCTCAGCTCCACCTGCTTGTCGCACGGCGAGTTATTGGCCTTTCGACCGCAATACGATACCGAGTAGCTGGTGCTCCTTCCGTGACTGGGTATTGAGTAGTTCGAGGATTGCGGCGTCATGCCCGAAGGCGACTTCTTGCCCGGCAAAATGGAGTTGGGTCCGCCATCCTTGTTGTTCAGATTGGGCGTACTCTTGAATATATCCTTCATCACGTCCAGTGGCCGGAAGTCCGAGTCCAAGCTGTCCACAGCAGCCTCCAGAGTGAGCAGCAGTTCCGTAACATATCCCTGCATATCCTCGCCCTGCTCGGCCACCGTTTCCACTAGCCTGGAGAGTATGTCCGACAGCATCCTCGAGTTAATGGGCACATTCAGGGCCCGGAAGATCTGCAGGCAGCGTCCTGCATAATGGCGGGATGAGCAGGATAGTCCCAACTGAAGGGCCGTCTGTGCCCAGCGCTCGGCGATGCGAGCCTGGGGATAGCTATCTGCGAAAACCTTGACCATGTGCTTGAGGAAGCAGCTCAGTTGCTCTGCGGACTTTACGGCCCACACCTTGGCCGTAATATCCTCGTAATTCCACAGCGGCTGGCAGGTGTCCTGGGCGAGGAACTTCAGCAGACTCTTGATCACATGGGCAATGGGCATACTGGGACCCGGCTGTGGAGGAGCATGCTCGTCGGCATGGATGAGCGGCAC
Organism: Drosophila prostipennis; assembly: GCA_037075205.1. Classification (NCBI taxonomy): domain Eukaryota; kingdom Metazoa; phylum Arthropoda; class Insecta; order Diptera; family Drosophilidae; genus Drosophila; species Drosophila prostipennis. Next base: position 681,701 of record JBAMCJ010007287.1, read on the forward strand.
CTCCGAGTTCTCCGAGTTATTCGGATTTATTTGCAGGGCAGCCGGAGTGGTTGTCAAACCAGGCGGCGTGGTATTCTGCCCGTTCTGGGAACTAGCCTGCTGCTGATTCTGCTGCGGCGTCTGCGATAGATTCTGCTGGTGCGCCGCTATGATCGTGGAGCTGGAGAGATTGTGCTGCAGGGCATAGGCCGCTGCCTGGGGACTGACGTGCATCAGATAGCTGTCGAACTGCTGGTGCAGCTCCGTGAAGTTGTTATCAATCACCGGCAGTGCGGGAACCGTGAGTCCCAGGTCCAGTTTACTGGTCTCGCTGTTCAGCAGGATGCGGGCCACCGTCAGGTGATCGTTGTGCTCGGCCAGCACGATGAGCAGATTGACGCACAGCTGCTTGCAGTGCTCCCGCACAATGATGCGCGTGTGGTCCAGGCCCAGGAACAGGATGTGCAGCATCAGCGGCAGGTGCAGCGTCCAGTCGATGCCCGGAATCCCGTCCACCACGATGTCCGTGAGCAGCATTACGGCCACGTTGCATCTGGAAAGAAGGGGGAATATTTATTAATTTAAGTTAGGCATTCAACAACATGCGGAATATTGAGGTTCATAACAATATTATGATAATAAGATTGAGTTTAAGAGATTTTGTGGGACTCCTCAATTGATGATTTAGTGAAAAAACGATCTTAAGTAATTAGTTCTGTTAATTTTTTGTAAGTACTCCTTATGTAGATTTTGAAATATCGGAATAGGAAATTAAAAAATATTATAATAAAATATTATAATATAGTACCTATATATTACTCCTAAACGACGCATGTTAATTTTGAAATATTGGATTTGTATTACCCTTTAAAGAATATCTGAGCTAATTACGACACTCATTAAGTGTCTGAGAGTTCTGATGACTCTTCAGAGTTGCGAAAGTAATTACCCCCAGTAGAATCGGTCGAGTTTCTTCTATAAAAGCAGAGCCCACACCATATGGGGCTCAATTTCCAACATGACCGTTAAGCTTCTGTTGTTGTTACTGTTTGTGGTTACCACTTGTGCCCACAGGAATCGCTCGGCTCATCACGATGGTCCTAAAGACATCATTGTGAACGGATATCCGGCCTACGAGGGCAAGGCTCCGTATGCCGTCGGTCTTCGGTTGAGCAACGGAGCCGTGGGCGGAGGCACCATCATAGGCAACACCTGGGTCCTGACCGCCGCCCACTGCCTGACCACCGACTCGGTGACCATTCACTACGGCTCAAATCGGGCCTGGAACGGTCAGATCCAGCACACGGTGAACAAGGACAACTTCTTCCGGCACCCGGGATTCGGAAACAGTGCTGGCCATGACATCGGACTTGTCCGCACTCCCTACGTGGGCTTCACCAACCTGATCAACAAGGTCTCACTGCCCAAGTTCAGCCAACAGGGAGAACGGTTCGAGAACTGGTGGTGCGTGGCCTGCGGCTGGGGAGGAATGGCCAATGGAAAGCTGGCCGACTGGCTGCAGTGCATGGACGTGCAGGTCATCAGCAACAGCGAGTGTGCCAGGTCCTACGGATCGGTGGCCGCCACGGATATGTGCACCCGGGCCACCGATGGAAAGTCCGTGTGCGGCGGCGACTCCGGTGGCGCACTGGTCACACACGACAACCCCATCCAAGTGGGCGTGATCACGTTCGCTTCCAGCGGCTGCAAGAGCGGACCTTCGGGCTACACCCGTGTCTCCAATCACTTGGACTGGATCCGCGAAAAGTCGGGAATCGCCTACTACTAACTTGGAAACTGGACCATGGCTAAATGGAAATAAAATCTACATCGAACCTGTATATTACAATATAAATGTACCTATCTATATAAATACATAACCACTCTGAAAGCTGCAACAAATTTAACGTTTAACTTTTACTTTACTTCATGATCCTTTAAGGAATTATATGTTCGTTACCTAAAAATCTTTACCAAAAAATAAAGTTCTTATACCTTTGCCCGTTTAAAAATTACTTAATTTTGGAAAGATTGATCGTGATCTGTATTAAAAAAATCTGTAAAAAAAATGAAACACTTGTATTATAATAACATTTATACTCAAATGCCTTAAACCAGACGTTCTTCATATTCACTATGGCAACTATAGCTATTAGAGCTATAAAATCGAATGATTCAATTTTGAAAAAGCACAAGAAATCCGAAACAAATGTACTAATTTTCATTCCTAAAATAATTTAAATTTAAAACAACTGAATATGTGAGGCTAATAAATATAATGCAAAATATTCAGATATTACCGCTTCAAACCATCCCCATCAAAACCCCATAAGAATATCTTAGCTAATGACACAACCCAGTTGATGAGCGACCATCTGGTTACACTCGCGTCACTGATCACCTGGACTGGATCCGGGAAAAGTCGGGAGTCGTATATTACTAAGTCGGAACTACGAGCATAAATTCAAAAAAATGTAAAAATGTTTAACTATTCTTCTAGATCTACAAAATAAAGTGTTCAGTTCAAATTTTATGTAGCATAATTCTGAAAACCATCGTATGCATAGGTTTTTACCCGAGAGGGGCCTGCGCCCTTGCCTACCCCCCTGCTAAAATTAATTTCCGGAGTATGAAAAGTGCATATCAATAAATTTTTCCACTATAAAAAAATCTGGGTTTCATTCATAACAGATTAAGAGTGTGAATTCAAATTTCATTAGTGAATACGCTGATTATTTTGAATTGTTTTCAATATAAGAGTCATTGAATTGATAGCCAACTTTTGAGTCAATCAAAGTGGACTGTCAAAAGTGATAGCGATAAGGTACACAAGCAGACACACTTTACAGGGGGCCCGGCGAATCGTATAAAGGTCCGACTTCTTAGAACGAATATTCAGTTTTTTGTCAGCCATGAAACTGTTCCTGCTAACTCTCTCCGTGGCCTTGGCCTTGGTGGCCGGCTCCCCAGCTCCCGAGGGTCGCATCGTCAACGGCTACCCAGCTCCCGAGGGCAAGGCTCCCTACATTGTGGGTCTGTCCCTCCGAAACGATAACGGCGGCAGTGCCGTTGGTGCTGGTACCATCATTGGCAACGAGTGGATCTTGACCGCCGCTCATTGCCTGACCACCGACTATGTGGTGATCCACTACGGATCCAACTGGGGCTGGAACGGAGCCTACCAGCAGACCGTCCGTCGCGACAACTTCATCAGCCATCCCGACTTCGGTTCCCGCTCCGGCACTGACATCGGTCTGATTCGCACTCCCTACGTGGACTTCAACAGTCTGATCAACAAGGTCGCTCTGCCCAGCATGAACGAGCAGAACGATCGCTTCCAGGACACCTGGGTCGTCGCCTGCGGATGGGGCGGTATGGACAACGGAAACCTGGCCGAGTGGCTGCAGTGCGCCGACGTCCAGATCATCAGCAACAGCGAATGCGAGCGGTACTACGGCTCGGTGGCCAGCACTGACATGTGCGTCCGCAACACCGATAGCAAGGGCACCTGTGGAGGCGACTCCGGTGGTCCCCTGGTTACCCACGACAATGCCCGTCTTGTGGGAGTGATCACCTTCGGCTCTGCTGATTGCCACAGCGGTCCCTCTGGAGGCACCCGCGTCTCCGACTACCTGGGATGGATCCGTGACCACACTGGCATCTCCTACTAATTCCGCAAGGATTATCTTGGTTATTCCTAATAAACTCTTTTCAAAAATGCAATATTATGTTACTTTATTGATCTGTTGCAAGATGATATAGTTTTCATCAGAATTTCTCTATATAATCCCGGTTCTTGATATACACAAGAATACCTAATGAGAAAATTTTAGAAAGAGTAATCAATATTTTGTCACTTCTGATATCAGAAGTTTTTAATATGACAAGTAAAACTATTACATTAAATTTATCAAATAATATATTAAATTAAATAACCGGTCTCCCAAGCTTCAGTTTTCCGAATATAAAAATTAAAAACAAGAGAGAACGCTATAGTCGGGTTGGTGTCCCGACTATCAAATACCCGTCACTCAGCTAAAGGGTTGGTGTCCCGACTATCTAATAAACGTAACTCAGCTAGGGAGATGGAGATAAAACTTTGATCAGGCATAAGTTTTAAACGAATGGTCCGATTTAAAAAATTTCTTCTACATTTCGATAGGTATTGATAGACACAACAAAACTGCATTCCTACTTTTCCGATATATTAACATTTTTCAAATCGTTTATAAACTATTGTGGGCGTTAGAGGGGGCGTGGCACCTTTTTGAAATAAACTTGCGCTGCGTAGGAGCTCCAAGAATCTTCATGCCAAATACCAATCCTCTAGCTTTTATAGTTTCCGAGATCTCAGCGTTCATACGGACAGACAGACAGACGGACAGACGGACAGACGGACAGACAGACATGGCTAGATCGACTCGGCTAGTGATCCTGATCAAGAATATATATACTTTATGGGGTCGGAAAAGCTTCCTTCTAGCTGTTACATACTTTTGCACGAATACAATATACCCTTTTACTCTACGAGTAACGGGTATAATAATACAAGAGAGAACGCTATAGTCGTGTGCTTCGATTATCAGATACCCGTTATTTAGCTAATGGAAGTGCGAGGGAGATGGAGATATAAAACTTTGATCGCGCATAACTTTTTAACGAATAGTCCGATTCGAAAAATTTCTTCTACATTTCGATAGGTATTGATAAATACAATAAATCTGCTTTACTTCTCCGAAATCTTTAAAGGTGTGGGCGCCAGACACCTTTTAAACTCGTTTAACGCGATTGTGGGCGTTAGAAGGGGAGTGGCCCTTGGCTGAGACAAACTTGCGCTGCGTAGGAAGTTTAAGAATATGTGTGGGTAATCTCAAATTTCTATCTTTTGTAGTTTCCGAGATCTCAGCGTTCATAAAGACGGACAGACCGACGGATATGGCTAGATCGACTCGGCTAGTAATCAAGAATAGAAATACTTTATAGGGTCGGAAACGCTTTCTTCTCCCTGTTACATATTTTTGGACGAATACAATATCCCCTTTTACTCTACGAGTAACGGGTATAAACATTATTTGAAGGAATTAAATGACAAATGTGTTTTAAAGGTTTTTCATATCACAAAAACAAAACATGATTGATATAATAATACTTTTAAATGTAAAATCTGCATTACTGAGCTTTGAATCGTGTATAAATTTAAATGCAAGTTCTATTTGAAATTCAGGAAATCGTTTAATTTAGTTTAAGGTGGGTAGGGTCTTGCAAAAAATATCTTTTTTTTTTTTGTTGTAAATTAACATTTTAAGATTGTACAAAAAAGCTTTAAGTCAATCAGACAAAAACTTTGAAAGTTAGGCTAAAATGAGTAACAAATAAAAACACCTCTGAACGAGGTAAAAAACTAGTGACGATCGCACATTGAACATAAAAAAGTTCTGATATCAACATTTGGGACGAAAAATAATTACATATACACATCATTAAATACACTTTCTAAAATTGTCTCATTCGGCCCGCCCTAGCCGAATAGTCCAGCCTTTTTCCCTTTACAGGCTTTTTCTATTACAGCGTGCAAATTACGTTTAAAAGATGTGTAATAAGAATTTTTCTCACCGAATTGGTGTGGCACAGTTGCTGAAACAGATAATGAGGGTTGTAGTTTAGGTAGGTCAATTACTTTAAAACGGTAACTTTTATGACAAAAAGTGTTATATATCCAAATTTAAGGAATCTCAAGAGCTATAAAGGTTTCAAATTATATAAAAAAAATCGGTTCTTCAGTTTAAAAAAAAACGCGAAATAAATGATTAAAAAAATGGTTGTTGTTCATAATCTTGTATCTATTATACAATATTTAGACAATTTCAGTTAAGGCATCGTTACTAGCTGAATAAAAGCAGATTTTCATTTCTTCGTTTATACACAGTAGTCGCCTTCGCACACTCTCTCGTGGTGCGCTTCGTCACTAAGACAGCCGTCTACAGTGATAGAAAAACTATTCATAAAAAAAAATATTTAAAGTTAAAAAATAAAAAAAAATTGTATGGGAAGGTTTTTTCCAGTAAAGAAAAAAAAAGGTTTACGTTTTTTCGAAACCACGTTTTGCAAGTCCATGTTCATCGGCAATGACGCAATTTTGACTTTTGAAAATAAAAAAAAATTGTTACAAAAAAAAATCGTGCCTCCCAGGGGCGGGTTTTTTTTAATTCTTACGCAAAATGTAAAAACAAAATGGAAATCCGATCATTTTTGGCGGAGAAACAGTGATCACCGCAAAACGCCTTTATTTAATAGTGTTCCAGCAATCGCTTTGCCACCGATATATTAACAGATAAAATCGGCTATAAAAATTAGTGGAATTTATTCAAATGACAGTTAATAATAAACATTAGGTTTAAATTAAATCCATCTATTCAGTTTTTATAGAAAATATCGCTCAATTTTGAAAATCATCGTTTGCATCGGTTCTTACCCGAGAGGGTGTCTACGCCCCTGTCTACCCAGCCAAATTTAATTTCCGGAGTTTAAAATCGCATATCAAAGGATTTTTCCACTATAAACAAACTATTTGGGTTTTTCTTTCATGACAGATTAAGAGTGTGAATTCAAATTTCATTAGTGAACACGCTGATTATTTTGAATTGTTTTGAATATAAGAGTCATTGAATTGATAGCAAACTTTTGAGTCAATCAAAATGGACTGTCAAAAGTGATAGCGATAAGGACACACTTTACAGGGGGCCCCGCCGAATCGTATAAAGGTCCGACTTCTAAGCACGAATATTCAGTTTTTTGTCAGCCATGAAACTGTTCCTGCTTACTCTCTCCGTGGCCTTGGCCTTGGTGGCCGGCTCCCCAGCTCCCGAGGGTCGCATCGTCAACGGCTACCCAGCTCCCGAGGGCAAGGCTCCCTACATTGTGGGTCTGTCCCTCCGAAACGATAACGGCGGCAGTGCCGTTGGTGCTGGTACCATCATTGGCAACGAGTGGATCTTGACCGCCGCTCATTGTCTGACCACCGACTATGTGGTGATCCACTACGGATCCAACTGGGGCTGGAACGGAGCCTACCAGCAAACCGTCCGTCGCGACAACTTCATCAGCCATCCCGACTTCGGTTCCCGTTCCGGCACTGACATCGGTCTGATTCGCACTCCCTACGTGGACTTCAACAGTCTGATCAACAAGGTCGCTCTGCCCAGCATGAACGAGCAGAACGATCGCTTCCAGGACACCTGGGTCGTCGCCTGCGGATGGGGCGGTATGGACAACGGAAACCTGGCCGAGTGGCTGCAGTGCGCCGACGTCCAGATCATCAGCAACAGCGAGTGCGAGCAGTCCTACGGCTCGGTGGCCAGCACTGACTTGTGCGTCCGCAACACCGACGGCAGGGCCACCTGCGGAGGCGACTCCGGCGGTCCCCTGGTTACCCACGACAATGCCCGTCTTGTGGGAGTGATCACCTTCGGCTCTGCTGACTGCCACAGCGGTCCCTCTGGAGGCACCCGCGTCTCCGACTACCTGGGATGGATCCGTGACCACACTGGCATCTCCTACTAATTCAGCAAGGATTATCTTGTTTATTTCTAATAAACTCTTTTCAAATATGCAAAGATGATATAGTTTTAATCAGCATCTCTCTGTATAAGGATGGTTCTTGATCTACACAACAATACCGAACAAGAACATTTTAGAAAGGGTATTTGGGGTTATTTTTCACATACTATTTCAGAACTTTTGTTAGTTTTGTAACTTATTAATATGACAAGTAACAAGGAAGACTATTATATACCCGTTACTCAGATAGCCAACTTTAAAACAAGAATTAACCCGATAAGGCAGTGGTACCACTGCGTATGGAATATGGGCGCTAGAGGGGGTGGGGCAAATCGATAGGTATTGAAGATACGAATACATTTCAGTTAAATCTATTAATCTAGCTTCCAATCTGTGGGCGCCGCAGCTTTCCGAAGTTTGTGGGCGTTAGCGTGGGCGTGGCACATCGGCATGATACAATTTGCGCTAAGGAACCTAACCCCAAAGCCGCAACTGTCTAGCTTTTATAGTTTCCGAGATCTCGGCGTTCGCACGGACAGACAGAGAAACGAACAGACGGACGAACGGACATGGATATGGATCGACTCGGCTAGTGATCCTGATCAAGAATATATATTTACTTTATAGGTTCGGAAACCATTCCTTCAACCGTTCTCCGAATACAATATACCCTATTACGAGTAACGGGTATAATTATTTGATGGAACTAAATGACAAATGTGTTAAATAGGTTTTTCATATCACAAAAAAACACTGATTGTAATACTGCACTGGTATTACTGAGCTTTAAATCGTGTATAAAAGTACATGCAAGTTATATTTGTAATTTAGGAAATTACAGCGGCGTACGATTTGGTTGAGGGGGGTTAACCGTAAACAATTTTTGTAGCATACTTCTTTAAGACATATTTTGCTTGGGATATTTCCCGAGAGGAACCTACGCCCCTGCCAACCCCCTGCTAAAATTAATTTCCGGAGTATGAAAATACATATTAAAAGATTTTTCCACTATAAACCAACAATCTGGGTGTTATTCATGACAGATTAAGAGTGTGAACTTAAAATTTCATTAGTGAATAAGCTGATTATTTTGAATGGTTCTTGGCAAAAAAAAGTCATTGAGTTGATAAAAACTGTTGGAAACTTTTGAATCAATCAAAGTGGACTGTCAAAAGTGATAGCGATAAGGTACACTCACAGACACACTTTACAGGGGGTTCCGCCGAATCTTATAAAGGTCCGACTTCTTAAGCACAAATATTCAGTTTTTTGTCAGCCATGAAACTGTTCCTGCTAACTCTCTCCGTGGCCTTGGCCTTGGTCGCCGGCACCCCGGCCCATCTTAACCGCACCAGCCAGGTGACTTTCTCCGAGACTCCCGAGATCTCGCATCGTTAACGGATACCCAGCTCCCGAGGGCAAGGCTCCCTATATTGTCGGTCTGTACCTCGGAAACGATGGAGGCGGCAGCGGTGCCTTTGGTGCTGGTTCCATCATTGCCAACGACTGGATCCTGACTGCCGCCCATTGCCTGACCACCGACTACGTGGAGATCCACTACGGATCCAACTGGAGCTGGAACGGCGCCTACAGGCAACACGTTCGTAGCGACAACTTCATCCGCCATCCCGACTTTGGTTCCCGTTCCGGCGCTGACATCGGTCTGATTCGCACTCCCCACGTGGACTTCAACAGTCTGATCAACAAGGTTGCTCTGCCCAGCATGAACGAGCAGAACGACCGCTTCCAGGACACCTGGGTCGTGGCCTGTGGATGGGGCGGTATGGACAACGGAAACTTTGCCGAGTGGCTGCAGTGCGCGGACGTCCAGATCATCAGCAACAGCGAGTGCGAGCAGACCTACGGCTCGATTGCCAGCAATGACATGTGCGTTCGCAACACCGATGGCAAGTCCTCCTGCGGGGGCGACTCCGGCGGTCCCCTGGTTACCCACGACAATGCCCGTCTCGTGGGAGTGATCACCTTCGGCTCTGCTGACTGCCACAGCGGTCCCTCTGGAGGAACCCGCGTCTCCGACTATCTGGGATGGATCCGCGACCACACTGGCATCTCCTACTAATTCCGAATGGAATCTTTTGTGTATTTTTAATAAACTATTTTTAAAAAAGTAATGTTCTGTACATTTATTAATCTGTTGGAAGATTATATATTTTTCAACAGCATTCTCTATATAAACCTGGTTCTCGATATGCACAAGTATACCGAATAAGAAAACTTAAGAAAGATATCCGAAATTTTGTTAGTTTATTAACTTTTGATATCAAAAGTTTTTAATATGACGAGTTTTTATCAGAAAAAATATAATAAAGCGGTCTGGCAAGCTTCAGTTTTCGAAATTTTATAATAAAATAAATATATTTAACTAATGACTAATGTCTTAAATCATATCACAATTAAAACTTGCTTTTTAAATGTATCATACAGGCTTGTGTTGGTTCTCACAGTTTTGACTCGAACTCGAATTCAAAAAAATCGTGCAATTTGGTTTAACAATCGATGTACAGTGTACAATGGTAGACCCTATTTTCAAGTGGAATGTTTATACCCGTTACTCGTAGAGTAAAGGGAGTGCGAAAGAGATGGAGATAGAAAACTTTAATCGGGCATAACTTTTAAACGAATGGTCCGATTTGAAAAATTTCTTCTACATTTCGATAGGTATAAAATAAACACAACAAAATTGCATTTATACTTCTCCAAAATCTTTAAAAATGTGGGCGCCAGACACATTTTAGTATAGTTTGTGCGCGACTTTGGGCGACTGTGGGCGTCAGAGGGGGCGTGGCGCTCGGCTGAAATAAACTTGCGCTGCGTAAGAAGCCCAAGAATATGTATGGGGTCGGAAAAGCTTCCTTCTACCTGTTAGATACTTCTGCACGAATACAACATACCCTTTTACTCTACGAGTTACGGGAATAACTTATTTTCAACAATTAGTTTCAAGATATGCGGTAAAGAAAAACGTTTGATTTTAAATTCCATAGTTGCAAGCAAAACTATTTAAAATGGAGAAAATTAATCGAATTGAAAGTGAAATCGGGAACAGGCCTGATAATGTTTTATTCATATCTCTCTTGAGTACAATTCAGTATTACTTTACTTTGAAGCACTCTCTTAATTAAGTAAGCAAATAAACTTACGAGTACTTCTAAGAGTGGGCCAATAACAGATTTAATAGTAGCGAAGAAAGACACTAATAAAGTTTTTTAAATACCAATGCTAGTAAAATTCCCCACTATTAGATATCGAACATGTTCAGTAATTAATTTAAATCAAAATAATAGAAAATATACGTTTTGTTTTCCTATGTTGTTGCTGGTTTCTTGGCTACCATATCATTTTTGCGAGCTGACAGTGGGCTCTATTAAGAATAATTTATTGTTGGCTCTTATCACTACCTGATGCTTAAGAGGTACAATAGATTTATGAGGCCTTATGGGGCACAGTATATTTTGCATTTCCGAACTGTTCTGATAACCATGATGAGGAGTGGCCCAATCCCCCCCTGAGATGCCAACGTCATAACAAGTGATTAGAAAGGGGCTTTGCGATTTTAAGTACAAGTCATGAATGAATTTTGCCAGTATGGGTGCGATAAGATGCCATAAACTACTGTTAACAAGAAGTCGCGAATCGTATAAAAGCAGGGCAACCCAACCAGAAGGCTAAGTTTCTTCCTAGCCATGAAACTGTTTCTGCTAACTCTCTCCGTGGCCTTGGCCTTGGTCGCCGGCTCCCCGGCCCGTCTTAACCGCACCAGCCTGCTGCCCCAGGTGACTTTCATCGAGACTCCCGAGGGTCGCATCGTCAACGGCTACCCAGCTCCCGAGGGCAAGGCTCCCTACATTGTGGGTCTGTTCCTCCTGAACGATGGAAGCAACAGTGGAGCCGTTGGTGCTGGTACCATCATTGCCAACGACTGGATCCTGACCGCCGCCCATTGCCTGACCACCGACTACGCTGTGATCCACTACGGATCCAACTGGGGCTGGAACGGAGCCTACCAGCAAACCGTCCGTCGCGACAACTTCATCAGCCATCCCGACTGGCCCAACCGTGGCGGCACTGACATCGGTCTGATCCGCACTCCCCACGTGGAGTTCAACGGTCTGATCAACAAGGTGGCTCTGCCCAGCATGAACGAGCAGAACGATCGCTTCCAGGACACCTGGGTCGTCGCCTGCGGATGGGGCGGTATGGACAACGGAAACCTTGCCGATTGGCTGCAGTGCGCCGACGTCCAGGTCATCAGCAACAGCGAGTGTGAGCAGTACTACGGCTCCGTGGCCAGCACTGACATGTGCATCCGCAACACCGATTCCAAGTCCACCTGCGGAGGCGACTCCGGCGGTCCCATGGTTACCCACGACAATGCCCGTATTGTGGGAGTGATCACCTTCAGCTCTGGAGACTGCCACAGCGGTCCCGGTGGCGGCACCCGCGTCTCCGACTACGTCGGATGGATCCGTGACCACACTGGCATCTCCTACTAATTCCGTGAGGATTCTTTTGTTTATTTTCAATAAACTGTTTTCAAAAATGCAATACTTTCTAAACCTCTTCAACTGGTGAAAATGTGCTAATTCATTTGGGTGGTTTTTAGGGCTAAATACCGTCACTCGAGTGAAAAGTGAAAGTAAATGTGGTATTCAAAAAGAATGCATCAAAGATTTTATTTTAGGTAAATTCAAAGAGAGCGGCCCTAAAATTAAGAACAATTTTCTTATTTTAAATGACAAATTGTTCTGTAAATGGGTGCGTGTTGTTCCAAGCATATTTTATAAATTTCAGTGCAAAACTCTATATGGTTTAAGTCTCAAATGGTAAAGAATTGCGTTTGCAACGTGTTGTGATTAACAAATCAACCGAAAATCGGTTCGCCTATAATGGCGGTTTGGCGTTGTTTCTTCTCTGTATTCTTGTGTAAAGGGACTTTATCGCGAACACATTAAAAAAATGCGATAAAAAGCGAATAAGATCTTTAAGCATTCGTCGTGGCAAATAAATAAAGAACTACTATTGTAACACAGTGTAATCGCCATTGATTCTGGTTTTAAGCAGATGTTCTTCTTTTTATGGCGATAATACCGAACAATTTTTATGAGTGTAGTACAATTTTGTACCTTCAGAAAACTAATACTATTTTAATCAAAATAATGAAAAATGTACGAATTATGTTCTTTTGTAGTTGCTGGCATCTTGGCTAGCGAAAGTTTACCATATCATTTTTGTGAGCAGACAGTGAGCAATATATTTATTGATCGATCGCTTGCCGCTTATCAGTACCCGGCACTTAAGAGGTACAATCAACTTATGAGGTCCTATGAAACGCAGTATATTTTGCATTTCCCAACTTTTCTGATAACCGTGATTTTGAGTACCCCAATTCCCCCCCTGAGATGCGAAATCTATAACCATTACAAAGGGGGATTGCGATTTTCAGTGAAAGTCCGGGTGCGATAAGATGCCATTGTTGACTGTTCACCTGCCGATCAAGCCTCGCAAATCCTATAAAAGCACGGCGTTCTGACCAAAAGGCTAAGTATTTTGCTAGCCATGAAACTGTTCCTACTAACTCTTTCCGTAGTCTTGGCCTTGGTCGCCGGCTCCCCGGCCCGTCTTAACCGCACCAGCCTGCTGCCCCAGGTGACTTTCATCGAGACTCCCGAGGGTCGCATCGTCAACGGATACCCAGCTCCCGAGGGCAAGACTCCCTACATTGTGGGTCTGTTCCTCCGAAACGATGGAAGCAACAGGGGAGCAGTTGGTGCTGGTACCATCATAGCCAACGACTGGATCCTGACCGCCGCCCATTGTCTGACCACCGACTACGTGGAAATCAACTACGGTTCCAACCGGGCCTGGAACGGAGCATTCAAACAAACCGTCCGTCGTGACAACTTCATCAGCTATCCCGACTGGGGCTCCAGGCCCGGCACTGACATCGGATTGATCCGCACTCCCCGCGTGGAATTCAACGGTCTGATCAACAAGGTGGCTCTGCCCAGCATGAACGAGCAGAACGATCGCTTCCAGGACACCTGGGTCGTGGCCTGTGGATGGGGAGGTTTGGACAACGGAAACCTGGCCGATTGGCTGCAGTGCATGGACGTCCAGATCATGAGCAACAGCGAGTGCGAGCGGTACTACGGCTCGGTGGCCAGCACTGACTTGTGCCTCCGCAACACCGATGGCAAATCCGCCTGCGGAGGCGATTCCGGCGGTCCCATGGTTACCCACGACAATCCCCGCCTCGTGGGAGTGATCACCTTCAGCTCTGTTGGCTGCCACAGCGGCCCCTCAGGAGGAACCCGCGTATCCGACTACCTGGGATGGATCCGCGACAAAACTGGCATTTCCTACTAAACTTATTATCATTTACAAAATATTAAAATATTATAAATTTCTACTTAAGGTTTGCCTTGAAATCAAAGAACTTAAACAATCCAACAATACAGATAATCGCTAAAGAGAAACTTTTACAAAATAGTTCTCCTGAAATTACCCACTACTCTTTATTAACTCACCTGTGGAATCCGCTGATGGGCAAACTGACATCCGGAAGGAACTCGGTGAGTGGAGCAAAGTAACCGCCGTATTCCGGCATGGGCAGTGGATGTGGGTGGGCATTTGGCGGGGCATCCGATGTTCCGCGCAGCTCAACATTCTCCTCCTGCCGCAGTTCCGGATCGTTGATGAGTATATCCTCTGGCCGGGGCAGTATGGAAGGCCCAGAGGCGGCGCGAATCTTATCGGCTCCTCGCGGTGGACGATTGCCACTCGATCCGGGAGTGACTGCAGCGGCAGCAGCAGCAGCAGCTGCTTGGGTGTAGGCCCTAATACCGCTGTCCGATTTGCAGGTGCTATGGAGAATACTCAAAAGTTAATATTAGCTTTATAAAAGGCCCTTCGGACTTACCCGATTTTAATGGGATCTTCGCCGCTGTGACGCTTAGTGTGAATGGTGCCCTTCTCGACAGCCAAGTCCTGAATCCTCGAGTCATTAATGCCACCCACAGCTTGGCCTGTTACAAAATAAGTGATTTTAATTTAATTTTAAATGCTATTTATTTCGCCTACCATCGGCACTGTGACTGGAGGCCTTTCGCATGCTGGTCAATCGATAGAATGGTGGCGTTTCCGTGCGCTCAATCAGACAGTTGAGCGTCTCCACAGTCTGCAGCTCGGCCATTAGCTCGTCTAGCAATCGATCCGGACAGCTCCTTACCAGATAAAGAGCCACCCGCTTGGCCTGTTTAAAGTGTGTTAAAGAAAACCATTGTTACTACTTCGGATAACCATCGTAATTCAGTACTTACATAGGGCAGCAGTTCGGTGGGGGCCATGCCACTCATGATTACCAAGTAGCGAAGGATAACCTTCAGGTTATTGGGCCAAAACTGACAGAGGGTGCCCCACAGCTCCTCGATGTCGCGTGGATGGGCGTCAGAGAACTGCAGTGGAAACAATTTAAAATTAAAATACATCCCCTGTGAAGCGATGAGCACATATCCCTCTACCTTGGCCGTTATATAGAAGAGATTGTTCAGAATCATTTCCGTTGCCTCCGTCGAACCGGTTCCCTCGCGTCGTCCTCGCGTCCCCGAATCCGGAAAATACTGCGAAAAAGCAAAGGTTACAAAATCCGGTCTCCGGAATAAAAACAAACGGAAGGCTATTTCGCGCATCGCTTACCATAATGTAGGAAAGGGGCGTGGCGGGCGGCACACTGGTGGCCACCAGCTCCATGTTCTGCAGCCAGGGAAGGAGGCACTGCAGCAGCAGGGCGCGCACATCCTCCCGTGCGCTCTGGAAGCGATGGGTGATTTCTGAAAAATGAAAAGAAATTCCAATAAATACTTTGCTTTAAAGGTATAAGGGCTATTTTCTCATACGCTTGTTAAATTTTAACAACTCCGACGGTTAAGTTTCCATTAAATTTACAAGGCGGACGAGAAAACGGCCCAAGTTACTCACCCGAAAAGATGGACATGGTGAGCTCCGGTCTTAGTTGGGCCAATTGCTTTGACAAAAAGCGCTGGGATCGACAGTAGGCACTGCTGAGCACCACATCCAAGGTGCCCACCTTGTCATCCTCTGAAAATAAAAGAAGTAAAAGAGAAACTTAAAAAAATGACTCGTTAAATTTTGCGAAATATTCAAGTACAACCAGGATGCGTGGCCATTTCGAAGCTCCGCACTCGAGCAAGTCCCAAAGAGGACTGTGAATAAAGTATAGCCTGCCCCGTTGGCCTTTCCAGTGAAAGGAGCTTTTCCGGAAAAGCGCGACTGTTTGTTATTGTTTTCATTGCCGCCCCGGTGACAATGTGACCGCAACAATTGCGTTTCAAAGGAACTGCTTAGCGGCCCCTTGTCTACGACCCAGTGGCGTCGTTCTCCTACTGCAAATCCTGCTGGGCTAATCCCTCGACGGTCGCGAGCACCACTTGTTGCTGCTCCTCTGAGACCCTGACCTTGTCACCTGTTGATTTTATGAATGAACCGGCGCCGGCGCAATATCGCCGTGGAAAAGCTTTCACTTGGCGCCTTCCAAGAGCCAATTGAAAGTGGTTTAAAAGGCTGCCACGTCCATTGTCTCGGCTTAGTTGCGCGCTCATTGTCCTGCTGGTTGGACGAACCGGCAAAAAAATAAAGAAGAAAACAATCGGATGCCAAGTTCACTGGGGCACTCGAAAACCGGCGGGATAGTTGGAAAATATTTTTCTTAATCAATTGCACCCAGCACCTCGCTGGGTAAACAAACGAATTCTATTCCGAGAATTACTAATTAATCGACCAAAATATTGCCTCCATTCAGAGCGCAATCACACAAGTTTTTGGCTTTCGAAAAAAAAATTCAAAATAAAACTAGACCGCAACAAGAACCCTCAGAAGTTTTGAGAACGAACGAAAAAACTTTTTATGTGCGGCAAAAGTTTTTAAATTTACCTGGCGTTTCTTCTTTGTTTACATCATTACGAATCGTGGGCAAAAAATGTTTGGCCGATAATGAACTTAAAACACCTTGGTGAGCAGCAATCGGGAGTTCCAATAAGTTTGCCAAAAGAAAAGTTTGAAAAAAAATCTTAATTAAGATAAAGTTAAGCGGAAACAGGGATTCGTGTGAAAAATTCACCGACCAATCGAAACTTTGGATTTTTGACATGTGTGCCCCGCCGAGTGAAATAGTTTGGTTGGCCAACGAAAAATAAATAAAAACTCTTCACCTTTCCATTGAAATGGGCAAACATTTGTCAAAAGCAATGCAATTAAGTGTGTTCTTTGAAATGGATCAATTAAAATAGTGTGTCAGAGAAAAAGTTAACGAAGTGAAATTGGAATATAAAGTGTGTTTATTATATTTAGATTTTTAAAAATAAAACAAAACGACAAATATGGATATGGCCACTATCAGTGGCAATATATCAGCGGCTACGGAGGCGAACTTCGGTCCAACCACAAGTGAGGCAAATGTGACGGACTACACGGATGCCACACAGATGGACACGAATGGCACACTTGACGACGATAAGGACGAGGAGATGCTGAGGATAGCCTTCTTTATAGGGGACTTCGTACACCAGTACTATATCCCCGTACTCTGCTGCACGGGCAGCATTGGCAATATCCTTTCCGTCTTTGTCTTCTTCAGGACCAAGTTACGCAAGTTATCCTCGAGCTTTTACCTGGCGGCTCTGGCCGTCAGCGATACTTGCTTTCTGGCCGGCCTCTTCGCCCAGTGGCTGAACTTCCTCAACGTGGACATCTACAACAGGAACTACTTCTGCCAGTTCTTCACCTTCTTCAGCTATTTGGCCAGCTTCTGCTCCGTCTGGTTTGTGGTGGCCTTCACCGTGGAGCGCTTCATTGCGGTCATCTATCCGCTGAAGCGACAGACCATGTGCACCGTGCGCCGGGCCAAGATCGTGCTCTTCTGTCTCACCCTCGTCGGCTGTCTGCACTGTCTGCCCTATATAGTGATTGCCAAGCCGGTCTTTATGCCGAAACTGAACACAACCATCTGCGATCTCAACTCGGAATACAAGGTGAGTGTGCTTTAAAAAGTGTATATTGTTTTTCTATGGTTAAACATGCAAACAAAAGTGAGGCCCACAAAGAGAGAAATTTATTCCATTGTTCTGGTTTTCTAAACAAATGTTTTCTGTTATTAATAGAGATCTCCTAGAGATCTAAGAATATGTTCTCTTAAATGCCATTACCGAAATATGAATGGCTATGTGGGTAATAAACAAAATTCTCTATTAAGTGAGTGTAGGGAATTGATCTGCTCAACCTCTGACGCTCACGTACAATGTAGAGTGTGCCGACAACTGATTTAAAGCTTTTAAATTATATTTATCTTTAAAGAGAAAACTACTTGAATTTTCGCTTGTAGTAGTTATTTTATTTTAGTTGAAGCCGTCTCACCCCAAAAATCTCACACATCAAAATCCAACTTCATCAAACGCATTCTTCCAGTGCCTTGAATTTTTCATTTCGGTTGCCTTTGGTAACCAGCGACACAACGGAAATTTATTTACCATTTCCCGCACCTAACTTCGGGTATTTGAAAAGGTAACCCATACGTGGAAGTGCTGGTATTTTAGAATTCTTGTCTGCCATTCATACATATATCGTTATTGGAATTTGAATGGCATTGTATGTTTGCCCTGCCAAATGGCTAGCAACATTGTTGTCAAATATTTTGAAAATATGTTTTTCAGCAAGTGAAGTTGTTGGGTGGGCAAAAAAAGAACTCAGAGGACGAGGGATTATCTGAAGAATCTGTCACCGGCATTTACAGCTGATTCGCAAGTAAACTCTGACTTGACAGCTCTTGAGTTCCCGAATCCTTCGTCACTTTCGCTCGACTTGGTATTGACACTCTGTCAATTAAGCCCAATAAATACCGCCAGGATATGCCGATCATGCGCCCGGCCGCAAGACGAAGTAGCCACTAATTTGGCCAAAACTAGAGCAATTAGCCAATTAATTGGGTCCCGAAAGGCGCAAAGCCAACCGCTGTGTGGGCTAAGCGAGCAAATTAAGCATTTATTGGCCGGGAAAAAAAGGCCGCCACAAATTGGCTAACGAATGGGTCAAAGAACTGCACACAAAAAATAACAGTAGAAAGCCAAAAATGGCGAAAAGGTTAACCAGATAAAAAAGGAAAGTAAATTAAATGTTCGAAACAACGAACAGCTTTATGCTCTATAAATAAAAAAAAATTGCACTTATTCTCCGTAAAACATTTCAATGGTTTTTAAATGTTTGGAAGAACTTTCTTTTCTTTTGCCATATCATTGATTTAATTGAATTAATGGTGAAATCCATAGCATTAACTGCGTTGCAAAATTCAAGGCGAAACTATAGAACTCTCTCAAAACACTGGGTAAACAAGGATGACTAAAAAACAAAAGGGCACTGCCGACTCGTAAACCAAAGCAAATACTTTTTCTGGGCCCGCAGCACAAACAGGACAAAACAGGACGAAAAGACAGGGCAGTAAAAAAAAAAAACCACCGAACCCACCGACCGCCACGTGGAACTGCTGGGTGTGTCCCGTGCGTCTCAAGGATGACAATTCCAATTCTCAGGTCCCAATAAATCTCATATTTCACTTGCTTTTCAACTGTTTACCTTTTGCTTAGTTGGTAGGCGGCGCTTTTTGGGGCCTGAAATTCAATGCTAATTTTTCACTATGTGTGGGCGATCGCAATGCAATGCAAACAAAAGGACGCCAGGTGAATTTGACTGTCAGCCAGCCCGCCTATTAGCCAAATTGGCCCCAATGAAGCGTTAAGTGTCGCGCCTACGTGTACTTCTCGATTCGATTGCTCAAATGATTGATGGAACTCAAACGGAAAAAGTCGCTTTCAATCAGCAGAGCTGATACACCGAGGAAAAGTACATTGAAACTGCACAGAAAGAAATATTGAGGCACATTCCTCTTGAATTGGGAACATTTCTTCTTTAAATTTTGAGTTAAATATTCTCAGAACAATATGGTAAGAAGAAAATAGTTAAATGGACTATTCGATTATTTGTTTAGACAAAAATTGTTAAAAATCCAGTTAAACAAATTTCGTTATATTTTTAAAATCATTTTCAACTCAGATGAGATCGTCGAAATTTTCTCGTGGAGTAAAAGGGTATTTTGTGTCTGGCGCCCACATTTTTAAAGATTTCGGAGAAGTATAATTGCAATTTTGTTGAAGTTAGTTATACCTGTCGAAATGTAGAAGAAATGTTTCAAATCGGACCATTCGTTAAAAAGTTATACCCGATCAAAGTTTTCTATCTCCACCTCTTTCGCACTCCCTTTAGCTGAGTGACGGGTATCAAATAGGCGGGACATCCACCCGACTATAGCGTTCTCTCTTGTTTTTTTTTAATAAAACATAAATCTTCATTTGCCTTGTTTTTAAGGTATTTTTTTTAAAGTCCATAACAAATGAGTCTTAAAGACCATCAGTTGTAATGGTTTCAGGGAAAAACAAAACAATCCTTTAGATATTTTTCGACACATCCTAATATTCTTTCAAGTGTACCTGTGAATTGTCAGCAATTTCGTTTGACAACAATTTCGTTTGAGCGATGGGAACCACGACGTTGCTGCCAACGTCAACCAGATGGCACAGATGGCGAGCGGCTGGGAAATTATGCACGAATTCCGCTGGCAAGCCCACCAAATGATTTAGAGGATCCAGTGAAGTTGGTGAAATGAAGGCTGTGCAACGTGCGTTGAACAATATTGCAAAATGGCAACAGACACTGAGCCTCGAGGGGTAGACGACATAAATTTTGAAACAGACAGCGAGTTCTAAGCTGTAAATAGACGTTTTGTACTCGGCGGTTGGCATATTGAAAGAAACAAATCATTGTGTAATAGCCCTCCTCTGGATGAGAGGGAAAAGGCAGCCAGATGCTTCTCGAGAAGCTCCGCAAGTCGATTCTGGCATTGCAGACCTCTAATGAATAGACAAATTACGGCAGAAGTATTACCTAAATTTTAGCATTCGCTGAAAACGATAGCGCCAACTGTATATTCTGTATATTCTCTAAAGGGCATTCTATTTAAAGCTCTTCTTGATAATTAATTAAGTTCGATATTATGGCCGGCAGTCATCAATGCTGAAGGCGCCCTTTGATGTAACTGGGAAGCAGATGTGAAGTCAAATTGAAATCATTTAAGCTCATGGAAATCTCCATGTCCCAGCAGGG
This sequence comes from Drosophila prostipennis, assembly GCA_037075205.1. Lineage (NCBI taxonomy): Eukaryota > Metazoa > Arthropoda > Insecta > Diptera > Drosophilidae > Drosophila > Drosophila prostipennis. The sequence goes on from JBAMCJ010007287.1 coordinate 702,482, forward strand.
GGCAGCAACAGGAAGTGTCCAAGAATATAGTAAAGTGCAAATACCATATGCATGGAAATAGTTTTAGCCAAAGGATGCCGATGGGCAAAGCACTCACTAAAGCTGCGGATTTAACTTCCATCGGAATTTGCATGGGAAACTTTAAAATTAAACATTTTCTTCGGGTCGAGTTTGAACCATAAATGTGGCAACTTTACAAGCTTTTATATTCTTTTCCTTTGGTTACGAGATATTAAAAATCATTTCGTTGTAGTTAAAGAACATGAAAACGTAGTTATACAACTGCCAAAATTCTTTGTTGCGTTTTAAAGGATAACGAACAACATGAATTACATTTACTCAAGAATTAATTATACTTTCATAACAATTTCGTGTATGAGAAGCATCAAATGGCAGACATCACCCTCATCGGCAGTTGATTGAAAATTTGCCGAGCTATTACACTTTGATCCACTTGACACACACAGGCGCCAAAAACCTATGAAAAAATTGAGAGGGGCGTATAAAGTAAATAGCGAAAGCAAATAAATTGAATGGTCTGGTCAAGCAGGACAGCTTTTACGGTTATGGCAGCCATTCGGGGGATTTTCCAGGGCGCTTCCTGCGGTGTTTACTGACCAAAAGCACCTGGACCCAAGTGGCCAGTCGACAAATAGAATGGGCGATCAATAGATTAGGGGTTTGCCTTGCCTCTTAAGCGGGCATAAAAAATGAATTAAGAACACAATGTATATAGCAATTAAATTGCGAAATAATACAACCCTTTCACGCTTTTTTTCTATACCTAAAGAAAATGTAATCAAATCAAATCACTACATATTATGTGGGCGAATAATATGCGCCGATGGGGTAAAATTTAAATTTATTTTTGGAAATACTTTTGGGCAAAAAAGTCGGGGCATTGAATTACTTGATGAACAATTTTGATTTTGCCAGTTGGTGATTAACATAATTTCAATGGTTGTGTAATACATTTTGATGAATGCCCAACACTTCAAATTATGTAAATTGAAGGCAGCCGCTAGAAATTACGACAAAACCCACTGATGATGATTGCATACCTAAGGACATAGAGTGGGAATTACACTTGCTCTTTAAAGTGTTTTGAACTTTAATGTGTGCCTGGCTGGCCAGCTGGTTTTGCCAGATGAATACGGGTAAACAGTTGGATGGATCTTAATGGACGATAATGCGCTTATGGACTTCCATTTTTGGTTAATTGTGATTGAAACAAATGGGATTGCCTTGGCCGAAATTAGCCAGGCCAAATGGCTGCCCCCATCTGTTCGCAGAGATTAATTCGAGCGTCCTGGAACATTTCAGATTGAACATTTCGGACATGAAAATATGCAGGCTGTCCGGAATTTGCCCGGTTGAGAGCCTTTACCCCAGGGAAAGTGGAAAATAAATGCACAAGACGATGTGAAAATAGTTTACCCCTTCAAAAGAGTCCCGGGGGAAAAGGAGTTTGGCCGAGCGGAAAATGCCGAGAAGTATGCCGAGATTAAAGAAACAGGCGAGAAGGTCAGTCGGCTCCTCTTGTTTAGAGCATAAACTTATCGGTTCAGCTGGATATTAATTCCATTATATTTCTGGCCAAGCGAATTATGCAAATTAAAACGGGATTCTTCCGCTTTGCGTGCTAACCCCTAGATTATATTATCAGGGGAAATGAGGTTTTAAGTTGCACCGGGGGTTTCAGAAACTCTATTCAAATTCAAAGTTTATATTTTGTTTTTAAAAATATTCGACGACTCAACAACTAATTTCCCCAGCGCTCTGCGTGACATGCAAATGGATTAAGTCCACTTTTTCCGCAATTTTGTTTGGAATTTAATTACTTTCAGCTTTTGTCAAAGAGTTTTGGCGATGCTGAGACAAAAACGCAAACAAATTGAATTTGGGCCAAACGAGATTAAAGCTAGTTGGGGTTGCAACGTGGCGTATACTCAATTTGTACACCTCTTGCGTATACGCCACGTTGGCGGAACCACAAACAAAAACCAATTGAATTGGAACCCAACCAGCGCAATAATAATAAAAACATGTCCTCCACATTCGCAGGAACAACTGGCCCTCTTCAACTACTGGGACTCGATTGTCGTCTATGCGGTGCCCTTCACCACCATCGCCGTTCTGAACACCTGTACAGGTTGCACGGTGTGGAAGTTCGCCACCGTTCGCCGAACGCTGACCATGCACAAGATGTGAGTACTAAACCGTGGGATATTCGCTGTTCGACTCATTGACTTTTGGCCGGAAAACCCACTGAGGCGATTAGCATGGCTCGCCCTTGAGAAACATTTTCATTACTTCTCTAAGTGCTTCTGGGTTTACATGCCTATGCCGAAAGGAAAACCTTAAAACACTTGTAAACTTAAGTATCCGTGAACTCAATTTGTTGGAAAGTTAACATGAAGTTAGGAAAGGGTTATGTTGTTGTTAGTTCAATTTAATTTGAAACATACATTTATTCACGCCGCTATCTAAACAAAAAGCCAACTAAAAAGCAATTGTTAGTAAATGTAATTATTAGATATCGGATTTAATCCAATTCTAAGCCACATTAGATTGTAAAACAAGAGAGAACGCTATAGTCGGGTTGGTGTCCCTCGGTTAAAGGAAGTGCGAGGGAGATGGAGATATAAACTTTGATCAGCCATAACTTCTTAACGAATGGTCCGATTTAAAAAATTTCTTCTACATTTCGATAGGTATAACTAAACACAACAGAATTGTTTTTATACTTATCCAAAATCTTTAAAAATGTGGGCGCCAGACACATTTTAGTATCGTTTGTGGGCGATTATGGGTGATTGTGGGCGTTACAGGGGGCGTGGCGCTCCGCTGAAATAAACTTGCGCTGCGTAGGAAGCCCAAGAATATGTGTTGGTAATCCCAACTTTCTAGCTTTTGTAGTTTCCGAGAACACAGCGTTCATACAGACAGACAGACGGACAGACGGACATGGCTAGATCGACTCGGCTAGTGATCCTGATCAAGAATATATATACTTTATGGGGTCGGAAACGCTTCCTTCTAGCTGTTACATACTTTTGCACGAATACAATATACCCTTTTACTTTACGAGTAACGGGTATAAAAATTTTTCATAAAATTAAAACTAGATTTAAGGCCTACTTAATTTTGGGTTTTATGTAAAAAATATTTAACCAATTAAATGTGGATTAAAATCGTATCTAAAAAAAAAGATTTCACCTAAAATCCTATGTCTAGTAATTATAATCTGATGTGGATTTGATTCTAAGAAAATTTTAATTTATTCGGTAAAAATAATTTAAATATGGAGAAATATAAATTGAGGAAAAACGACAAGTTTTTAGCCAATTGAAATATTGAAGCAACAAATTACATAACCTTCTGCATTGTTGAAATTAGGATTCCTTAAAAAATGCCTTTTAGTTAACACCTATATTTTAAGTTCAGCATTCTCTTGAATCATTTTCTTTGTTGAAAATGTTCAAATGTCATCTTTTAGTTGATGTTCATCCAATAACCCCAATGTGATTGGATGTTTCTCCTTCTTTCCTAACCAGGAAACCCCAAACGAACAGCATGCCCTCGAATTCATCGAACTCATCCGGAGGAGCCTCTTCTGCAGTGGCCTCGTACCGCATTTCGGCATCGCTGAAGCGCCAAAAGTCGACGGGCACCAGGCAGTCGGATGAGCAGGAACAACAGCAGCCGCAGCAGCAGCAAATAAACAATTGCCAACACCACTGCGCGATTACACAGAAACCAGGTGAGAGTGAGCATCCTGGAGCAGCTTTTCATTCGGAAAATGTCAGTGCTTCGGTTACCTGACATCCACGGACCGAAACTCTTTCTCTGGTGACATTTGCTGGAAAACTTGGCACAAGCAAAGCAGGCTAAAACTTTCTCTAAAGCCATTTAAGTTGGCTCTTGAATCTGTGAATTTGTTTGCAGCTCTTTTCCAGCGGCGTCTGACATTAAAAATGACAAAACAAAAGATGATGAAAGCTGGAGGAAATATGTATGAGCAACTTTCTGACAGCTGCAGTCTTGGCCAAGTTTGCGACACTGACAAATTGTCAAACAATTTGCAAACTATTACAATTATAAATTTCAACTAATTATGAAGTCAACGGGAGTGTGAAGGATGTGTCTAATTTCCCTTTATTTATTTATTTTCTTTTAGCACGCCGCAAGGTACAGAACTCATCGCAGATCAAGGTTACCAAAATGCTGCTAATTGTCTCAACGGTTTTTGTCTGCCTCAATTTGCCCAGCTGCCTGCTGCGCATCGAAGCCTATTGGGAGGTAAGTGATGCAAACATAATGGCCGCTCTTCTCGGCCAATCGGTCGAGTTGAAACCCTCCGCTTCCATTATTTCGGGGCAACGACAAAGGCAGTGCATTGTGATGGCCAGAACAATGATGAGACTCTACTCGGGTTTGACCCAAATAATTGGATCAGCAGCCGTTGGCAGGCTTCTAAATTTAGTGCGGTTGGCCAAGTAAACAGAGCAAGTAAACAGAGAGAAAATTTGGATCTAACTTTGTAAAGATTTGAAATAGATTTTGTAAAAGTGTAAATGCAATTTTTTAGTGCTTATTAATCCCTATCGAAAAGTAAAAGAAAATTTTAGAATCGGACCATTCATTAAAAAGTTATGACCATTAATGAAATTAATTTCCGATAGATGGCGCCACTTGCAAGCGACTGCTTACATATCTCTCACACTCAATTAGCCAAGTAACATTCTCTCTTGTTTTTTTTTGCTTTGCAATATGTTGTTAATATTTTTTCACAGTGCAAACTTCCTTAATGCCTGCCCAAAACAATGCGGAATAAGTAGACTTATAGCTGGACCGTCAGCTGTCCATTACTAATTATCTGCCCACAAATGCGAGAGTTGGCGTTGAAACTCGTCTCAATTTCTGATCCTGCCCATATCTAAACTGGACATGACAACAGTCGTAAAGTTGTCATGACAACATTAAACTATTTCGGATGCTTCGGCTCTTGGGGGCCACCTCCCGCACTCCCAGTGGAAATCCTTCGACTTTTCTCTGGCTTACATATAGTACATCGCACATACATACATCAAAGGGCAAAACATTTTAATATCCTCGCCAAGTGAGCACAGACCGGTTGCCTTGGTGAAAGACACATAGGTGTTAATTAGGCTTTAATTAGTTTGTGCACTTTGGTGGTAAATCGTAAAAATAAAATCAGTTTCTTGTTACAATAAATGGCCCAGGTGTTTTGACACCAAGGATAATCATAAAATGATTATCGCAAAATAGCCAGAGTTGTAAAGTTATAACATTCCAACAAAGGGAAGCTATAAAAATGATATTCCTATTCAAATTGCATTCAACGTTAGTTAATTAAGCTGAAAACTGATAATGACATGATTTTTCCAAATGAAAATGTTGATTTCTCCTTGAAAATACCCATTTGTTAATTAAAATGTATCTTTATGCACAAACATTTTCATGGATATTACTCTTCTCTTTTTTCATGTTGGTTATCTGAAAATTCCGCGAAATAGGGGCATTCTAAATTACAGAGAATTTAATACATGCCTTCAGCTGTCAAAGCTGTGAGAGAATTTTTCGCGTGCAAAAAGAAATCATCAAAACTGGTATATAAATGAAAAGATTTTATAGAAACAGAGAAAGAAAAGCGAAGACTTTAAAATACCCTATAAAACATGAAGGGGCACATTTTAATAAATAATGTTTGGATTATTGCAGAAACCCTTTATGATTTTAAGATTTAATAGAAACACATTTAAATAAAAATGTTTAGATTATTGCAAAAACTCACCATGATTTTCATAAATTGATATAAATATGCATTCGGTTAGAGCCATAGAAAGTGATTTTTACACCCAAGTTCACATGTCAATTTAAAAATCAAATTTCCATTGCGACACGAAATTAATTGAGTGGAAAAGGAAGGATGACGGACAAGAGCTGAATTATTATTCGGCCTTTTCCCCAGAGATCAACAGGTCAACAAGGGCGGCACGTGCCCATTACACATGGATTTCTGGGGCGAAAGAGGAAGGTGACTTATTCCAGAAATTATTTAGCCATTAGTGAGTTATGTAAAATTCCGCCCTAATAGTATCGATATCCATATTAGGAGCTCAAAGGACCAAGGAAAGCTGTTAATGCCGAGAGCTGTTGCCAGGGCAACGTGCAGCTTCCTAATTGGCAGACGAAATTCTTATTAATGCCGCTTCCCTTCTTTTGTTATTCACTCATCCACAGACGGAATCGGCCAGAAACGAGAATTCAACAATTGCCCTTCAATATATTTTTCACGCTTTCTTCATCACAAATTTCGGCATCAATTTCGTGCTTTACTGCGTCAGCGGACAGAATTTCCGGTAAGTAATCCGCACAAATTACCCCAATAACGCATGTTTATAGGGCTGTCTTTTATCAACATTTAAATACATTTTATTTTATTCTTTCCATTCTCGTTCATTTTCTCCCGAATTCACAGCAAAGCCGTATTGAGCATCTTCAGGAGGGTTTCATCCGCTCAACGGGAGGCGGGAAACACCCAAGTGACAGGTGAGTGGGGGAAGGGTGGATTTTTCTCCAATAATATGAGCACATAATGCATTCAAGGCAGCATTTGGAAAATTCACATGACAAATGCGATTTTATGTGCTCAAAAAGCTTGAAAATTTAATTTGTTGTCTTGGAAAAGAACTCTTGGTTCGTTTAATAACCATAAACTGTCTGCATGGCTGCTTTTCGAAACAATTTAATCTCAAGAAGTCCATTTAATATTTTGAAATACTACAGATTAGTTGGTTTTTATGGATTAAGACACATGTGTGTCCAATTATTTCCGACTTAACTGAGACTAAAATGTTAAATAAAAACTCTATGCTCAAGAAGCTTTTAAATTTCAAATGCAAATACCTTTTTCAAATATTTATTTCGATAACACAAAGGCAGAACATTTCCTTGGGTTGAGAGTAAAACTTTGCAACTTCAGTGGCTCCTTCCAGCCAAAACTGGGAACTTTACTGGTCCCAACTAAACTTGAGAGAAATTTAAAGCTGGCCAAAGCCCGAACAAAATGCCAACAGGGCTGCGGTTTCTATGACTGCACTTGACATCTGCACTTGGAAAAAATTACGCAGCGCGGCTCTGTCCAATTCAATTGCGTATATTTAGTTTCCAGATCTTGTAAAAAAAATTAATATAGTGATATGCAGATTAAACATTTCTAACGCTCCAGTCGGTCGGCTGACTTAGCAAGCTGGACAAAAACCCAGATAAACTCTGCTCAGCACGGCACAAAAAGATGTCTATGGCAGAGATTCTTTTGGATTAAAGTGACCACTCAACTTTCTTCTCTGGAATTAAATCCCAGCCGGCACTGCATTTTCCCTCAGCCCAGCACTAATTGTTGTTTCGTTGCTGTTGCCGCTGCAGAGTCGGGGAAAAACTTTTCCTATAAACGCTCTGACAGTGGAGGCAAACAAATCAGCATCTGACGACGTCGTGCTTTCTGTTAATGAAAAGCGGTAAGCAATGTCATCGGGGAAAAGCAGCAGCAGGGAAAGCGGGAAATTCGGAGGGCCAAAAGAAGCCGGATGTAAGCGTTAATCGGGAATGAAAAAGGTTTATTAGGTGCACAGGGAAAAAAAGCTCTTAAAATATATTTTCCCTTAATTATAAGTTGATTTTAGTTATTTACCCAACTAAATATTCAGCTTGAAGGACTTGATTTCCCTGGGTCAATTTAAATTTATGAATGCAAATCGTAGTTTAATTGCTCAGTTTGGTTTTGAATACGAAGCCCGAGCCATTGAAGTATGAAATTTTGCAGACAAGGATAAGAGAATAAACTGGGGCAAATGCTAATCGAGTGCTAAATGATTTTCCATTACGCTTCTGGGTTTTCTTGGAACTTCTTCAAGCGTTCAATGAAAGCTGAATCAAATGTCTTCGGGCTAACGAACTTAATGCCTTTCCTCAATATATGTAAAACATTTTGAATATAATTTAGTACAATGGCTTCAATTTAATCAAATCAACTTTGTTTGGAATTATTATAGATGAATATTAGTTTAGAAAATGTCTTATTTTACATGTTGCAAAGTTTTGTGACTGAATATGGATTCAATATAAATTTAAATTCATTCTTTTATGGCTTAGGTTGGCTTTTCCACTGGGTCCCCCAGCAGACAGCAGGATTTCCCCCCTTTTCACTCAACCATCGTTCGCCTGCCGTAAAATTTAGTTTTACGATTTTCCGGCTTACCTTTGGGATGCATCAATTTTTAATTTCTTACTAAAGCCAAGAGCATTTTTGAACAGGTATTTTTCTTCGGCCCTCTGGTGGCATATTGGAAGCCATAAAAATGTCAAGGAGCATATTTATTTTACAGTATGGTTTTCCACTTGTTAATTAAAAGTGTTTGCCAATTCGTTAAAAGCGGCGAATGGAGCAGCCGGAAAATTCAAGTCAGTTTCACACAAATCCTGTCAACGCGCCCAAGAACAAAAGCCGGGGTTACGCTACAATTCAAATGGAAATGGAAATGAAAAGGGAAAACTGGGGAGAGTGAAAGGAAAAACGAAGCGAAAGCTTCAGCTGACGGCAAGGATTCTACGGTAGAGCCTGCGAGCGACAGAGGATCAAACGGGATGAAGGAGTGTGCTCCATGCAAATATTGACACCATGCAAATACACGAGGTGTCCTTGTTTTGTTTGCACGCCTGGAAGGGAAAACAGGAAGGGAAAACAGGAAGGGAAAGATTTTCACTTTAGCAACAATCGCAATTACATTTAACACTGTCGCAATGGAGGAGATTTTTAAAATGCTTACACTACGCTTTCTTATTTATCGCTTTCTCTCGTGATTATTAGCCTGGAGCAGAAGCTTTAAATGTCTTTAAAAGTTAAATAGTTTCATTGATAGGAATTCTTTGAATTTGTATTCATTGAAAAATGCCGCTGTTCTGAATTTATTGGCACTTTTTGCCTTTTTTATCTACCAAATGTAAGAATTTCAACAGAAAAATACATTAAAGTCCCGCTTTACCAGAAAATTCAATTTCATTTTTTAATTCGTATTCAATTCAAATCGAGTGAAGAACGAAAATTTCACCATTTCACCCTAATTGATCCGTCAATCTAATTTCCATGCCCAAAATGCTTTTGCTGAACCCGAAAATCGGTCTGGATAATCCGAAAATCAAACACCGGCAGTTAATGAGAAAAGCGTTGCGTTCGCACATCGGTTGCCCAGCCAATCCCGCCAATTCCATCTAATCACGGCCTGCGGCAAGTGCAAAGGTTCAGTTTCGCAAATACATTTTCCTTCTTTTTTTCGCGCAACATTACTCATACGCAATGTGGTACGTGCGCTGAATGCATTGGCAATTGGCGCACGTCTCTCGGGATCCGCCCGCTGTCTCATTACTGTGTTGCTTATTGGCCATAAATTACCAACCTCAGGAAGCCTCGTGGTTAGGAGCCAAAACCTATGCCCTCAGGCCTTTTCCTTGGTGAGTCAATCAGTGCTTTTCTCTGGAAAAGACAGAGCCATTCGCTTTCGTTCTCCATTCAAGCTTAGAAAAGAAACTAGAAAGGTTGCATTGACTTGGATTTAAAGTGATTTCGGATTAGAAGCTTGCTTTTAAGGTTTGCGAATGAATTTGTGAAATTTTGAGGAAGGTTCTGCTTTTAATATCATAATTCTGTTATATCCATTTAAGCATCTTAACTTCTTTATGAAAAATACGTCTTTCATTATTATTTTTAAAATAATGCATTGACTTTACTCGGATTTAAACTTTAAATTTTAAAGTGATTTGGATTAGAGGCTTTGCTGTTTATAGATTTGTGAACTGTATTTATGGAAAGATTTCTGAGAAAGTTAAGTCGCTTTAAAGTGACTTGGATTAGAAGCTTGCTTTTCTGCTTTAAATCTCATAATTATTAAGCATCTTAACTTATTATTTTGACAATGTTCCAATGACTTTACTTGGATTTAAAGTGTTTTGGATAGAAATATGTGAATGAATATATGAATTTTAGAGAAAGGTTCTGCTTTAAATATCATAATTCTGTTATGTCAACATAACCATCTTTACTTCTTCATGGTTAAGACATATTTCTGAGTATTTTTTCTGAACATCTTAAGCTAGAACAAGAGAGAACGCTATAGTCGGGTTGGTGTCCCGACTATCTAATACCCGTCACTCGGCTAAAGGGAGTGCGAGGGAGATATAAACTTTGATCAGCTATAACTTTTTAACGAATGGTCCGATTTAAAAAATTTCTTCTACATTTCGATAGGTATTGTTAAACACAACAAAACTGCATTTTTACATTTCCGAAAAATTAAAATTTTTAAAATCCCATATAAGCTATTGAGGGCGTTAGAGGGGGCGTGGCACCTTCTTGAAATAAACTTGCGCTGCGTAGGAACTCCAAGAATCTTCATGCAAAATGCCAATCCTCTAGCTTTTATAGTTTCCGAGATCTCAGCGTTCATACGGACGGACAGACAGACGGACAGACGGACAGACGGACAGACGGACATGGCTATATCGATTCGGCTAGTGACCCTGACCAAGAATATATATACTTTATAGGGTCGGAAACGCTTCCTTCTCCCTGTTACATACTTTTGCACGAATACAATATACCCTTTTACTCTACGAGTAACGGGTATAAAAACTAACGACTATCATCTAGTCGTGACCTTTCACTGCCGTACTGTGTTAACTGGGACTCATTTATAATGATTTATCTCACAAGAAGCTTGAGTTTGGCCAGGAAATGATTGTGCTGGGTCAGAATATCAAGTGGATGGCCTCCCATGCAGAAGCTCTATACACTTGAAGACCCCCAAAAAATTTAAGCAATCTTACAAATTTTGCCGCTCTGTCTATTCATTCACAAAACAACTCAACACAACAATTCACTTAGGATTTCGATGGCTTCCGTTTGAAAGTGGCGGTGGAAAGATGACGCGGGAAGTCTCTGTTCTTTTGTGGCTGACTGTATAATTTATTTAATAACTTACTGGGAAAGGAATAAAGAAAGCGGCTCGCACAAAAGCCAGGGAAGCATCAGGCTTGCTTCAAGGACAGTCGAAGAACGTCATCATTAATCTTGCCAGGCCACAAATATCCACACATGGCAATCAACAAAAATTTTGAACCAAAAGCCAAGGAGGATGGAATCCTTCTCAAGACGCTCGAGTGGCAAAATGCTATTTATACATCTTCTTTGTTGACTTGCCGGAGAGACATTTAAAATAATTAAAAGGAAACAAAGTGTGTCGAACGGCAGGCGGATGAATAAAAGTTTAATTTGAGGTGAATTTCAATGGGTCCCGAAAATACAATCGCCTTTGAAGGATAACCATAATTGCCGAGCGCAAAGATCATAAAGGAACAAATGCAAACACGACAGACAAACATTGTGTTCATTGAAAAATGCCGCTGGTCTGAATTTATTGGCACTTTTTCCAGCTTTGTGTGCTTTTTTCGAACACGGATGATTGATTAGCTCAGATTGCCATGAAACACAATATGTAGGCAGAAAATAAAGACAAGACCAAACGAAATGAATATGCTTCTGCTCTGTGTTCTCTGTTAAATTAGCTAGCAGAAACCCACTGAATGCTTACAACTCGGTGGCTTTTCAGGGGGTTTAAATCCGATTTGTTCGGCATTTGAGTCCTGACATTTCGCTCTATCGACTGTCCAATAAATTGGCCCCCAAATAAGCCAAAAAGCCATCTGAGCAGCCTTTGAAAACCCCAAAGTACCGAATTTATAGTCTACTTTTGTGCGCCCTGCTGGGATTTTGATACGACTGACAACACATAAATCGCGGCTTTGTTATTTTCAGGTGAAAAAAGGTATAGAAAAATGTCGCCAAATGACACAAAAAAACCTGAGTAAATAAGGATTTAGTATAACAATTAATGCTCTGATGATTTCTCTTGATTCACAAAATGCCACCAATCATCTGAAATGTCAGCCATTTATTTTAGACTTTGGAATGCTGTTTTTATGGCACATAATACCAAAAAGGATTAAATGACTTTTTTACTTTAAGCCTTTAATACCGGAAGTCAAGGCTCTAAAAATATGAATTTCAATCCATTGTTAAAAAATAAAATTAAAATAAAATCTCTTTTACCTGTAGTTATTTTTATGGAGTGGAAAAACCAAATGAAACCCGAACTATTGCCTTGAAATTCGTAATTATGTTTCATTAGTTAACCTTGCCATTTACACTCAATCTAGAAATCAACTTCATGAACTTTCTCTATGGCAATTCGAATGCCAGAGAATGAAACTAAATTAACATACATAAGTACACGTGGATGCAAACATAATTTCTCAATTTACAACCTTTTCCCATGTTAACCGCGCTGTTTGACTTTTATTTTCAGTTTCTGAATATTGTCGTAATACCGGCACATCCACCCGCCGTCGGATGATGACGCAGCATTGTTGGAACGAAATGCACGAGTTGCATCCACTCAAGTGAACTGCAGAGCTTACAGAGTAATAATAATAAACTTAGCGGCTCCAAAGGCCAAGGAAAAATGGGAGATTGCGAAATACGCCGCGGGAAAAGCAGGAATTTCGTTTTTAATTAGATTTCAGCAAACATAAATGTAAGAGGAGAACCGAAAAAACGAAACGAAACGAGAAACAAAGGCGAAATATTTGTTTGTAAAGGCCAAGCAAAATGGAATGAAAAGGAAAAATCAAAATTAAGAATGTATTGTATACACCGAATTACGTTTATATAAGTGTTTAACTAACCATGTAGTAATAAAATAAATACATTTTCTTTTGCTTCCGAAACTGTACGCATATTTAGAAGGCAGTTGAATAGAAACCAATCCAATTCAAATCCGCACGCTAACTTAATTGAAACCAAACCACAGAAATACAAATTGAAAACGTCAAACGTAAACCCCAAACAGATTAAATTAATAAAAATGTATTCCTGTCTAACCAGCCGACGCGAAAATGTATACATGTAATAAATGTTAATTTCGTTAAATGAAAAGCCGAAAGGAGAGTGTTTTGATTGGATTCACCAGTTCGCCGCAACAGGCATTTAAATCATTTTCCAATCGACTAAGCCTAATACGGTAATTTGGTTAAATCAACTTTAAATAGCATTTTATTGGCAAAAATGGCTAAATCCCACTGCTGACCCAATGTCGGGGATTTAATATTATCTTTTTAACTTTACAGGACTAAGCTTACATTGCAGCATCCTCTCGGCAAAGGGCAACAAAAAACTTCATCAGCTTAGTGCAAAGGCAGGAAAAAGGTGAAAGACTGACTGCTTTAACGGGGGCGGATAATATTTTTGGGTAAACAGCTTCCCTTCCAGCAGGGTCGACTAACCTTACAAAGGCCGATGAAAAAGTTCAAGTGCAAGCTATGAAATTGGTCTAATTACGAAAATAGTAGAGTAGCCTTCTAAGAAGTAGAAAACAATTTTGAAGGTTCAATTTTGTAGACAAATACCTTTGAGGATTAGCCGTAAGCTCTGGGGAATTAAAAGGACGCACGGAAAAGCGAAATTTCTTTGCCTGTTCAAACGTTACATGTAAACAAACTTAAGCCTAATCGCAAAACATCGAATATGCGAACGATTTTCGCATACAAAGCTTGTTAAAGCTTCTTATGTAATGCAATAAAAAATTCTACAGCCACACCCAAGGTACAACAATAACAATAACAGCCTGGTATACGTACATGTATGAAATTAAAATGCAAAAATTTAAGCACCAACAAACAAGGAGAATAAACAACACTTGCCGCATTGGTAAATTTCACCGAATGAAAATGGTAAGGTGAAAGGTGAAAGAAGTATTTTTGCGGGGGGTGTCAATGTCATGTGAGCTTGTTTTCGCCCTTTTGTAAGTAGCTCAGCCTCTGACGGATTGCAAGAACAATGGGGATTAGGAAGTACAGAGAGCAGATTTAATTTCTGGTACATTTTCCCTCAAAGAGGTTTCATTCTTGAAAGCTTGTGCATTGCGGTTAGCCCATAATCCGTAAATTGCGTAGATCAAAATTGTTTACATTTCACTTAAGATTTGCTAAAAGGAAAATTAAACATTAATAAAATACCAAATATTATCAACTAGTTCTCAATAATAAATGGTGAAAAAGTACTATATATTTTAAAGAAATTTTCATCCCTTAAGAGAAATAATATTTTAAAGTAATATAACTCAATTAAAGTAATGAATTATATATCTGAATTCTAAATTTCTTGTTTCCTCATAATTGTTGTTGTCTTATTTCTTTGTTTTTAATTTTTTTTTTTCGATTTTAAATCGATTTTATCGATTTTTTTCGAAAATCAAAAATGAAAAGAATCGATTCACAAGAAGTAGAATCTTTTACAGCTCTATTTGCAACCATCGAGGATAATATTGCAAAACTGGCGAGAGAGACTGGAACATTATAAAATTGAATAGCCGCCTGGAGATTCGCCCGTTCCACTAAAGAGTTCCCCTTGTCACTTAATTTTCACTTTATTGCCATCACCCCGCGTTAGTTGTCGAGTCAGTAGGGAGGAAAACTCATACCTTTCTCGCTGTCGCTGTGCAGAGTGCCCACCACGCTGCCGAAGAAACGCTTGTCCAGGATTTGCAGCAATTGCAGCGCCGTCGCATGCACCTCCACTCGAGGGCAGCCCGTCATCAGGAGGGTCACGGTTATCACGGATGTGTAGTGGTCGCACGGGTATTCCCTGTAATTAAAAAAGGGGAAAGGAAAACAAGGTCTTTAAAACAAAAGTGAAAAGCATACAAAGTAACCTAATGAGGCTGGTTGTTGGCTTGTGGTTCTGCGGTTCTGTGTTCAAAATAATGCCGGAATTGTTTAACACAGCAGCAAACAGCACATGCCAAGAATCAACAGTTGCCGCTCCACCTGCCAGGTAACCAGAAAAGCCATCACCCCATCCAAAGACCGACAGATCCATTAAAATGTCGTAGCCCACTTTCAGCTCCTTGTTTGCACACATGCATTTTAACGCCGGGTTGGGGTGGATAGCTCTTTCGGACAAGAGCGCCCACCCACTTTACTCAACGCTTGCAACGAATTGAATAATTTACGCAAATCGATTTTCGCTTTGCATCGCCACAAACACAAGTCTTCGGCGCTACAAAGTATGCTGTGGTTTTTTAGTTTTTTTCCTTATTTTCTAGATGGGGTTCGAAAGAATACGGAAAGTGCAGAACTTATGTGTATAATTCAGAGCCTTTGTATGGTCGTAAAGATCAAAGTTCAAGGACAAATGGCTGGCTATTCAAATAATGCGAATTCCCGGGCGCAAATTGCCTGCGATAAGCAACCGAGACCCAAAACAGTTTAGATACAATCAATCAATTTTAGGGCCAAGTTGCTTTGCCAGCTCCTTCGCTCTGGTCGACGCCTTTAAACCGGGTCAGCAATTTAAAGAATTTATCACGCTGCCCATTAAAATTAAAATGGTATTCGCTTCGATGTGCCAACAGCATGCCAACGCCACCTGACACAAAAAAACCCGGAGAAGCGGAAAATAAAGTTCGGAATGCCACGCGCTGCACAGATGCAGCAGATGTGGTTGGGTCACACTAGAAAAAAAATGAAGGGGAAGTCTGTGGTCTCATGACTCGACTATAAGATACCCAGTAGTATCAGTAGCCTGCACCTTGTACAACATAAACATATTTAGGGATGTATTTAGAGAGGAAAAGTCCGATATTTCCCAAAAAATCGAGCTCAATATTGTATCAAAAATATCCTAGTTTGATATATCGATATTTTCGATAACATTTAATTTATTTTAACTCTATTTATATATCGACTTTTGTTCTTACATCCCTATTCAAATCAAACAAAGTTCTAGCCTGGAAAGATATCACATTATTAAATGACAATCTACAATTACAGGGTATCAAAAAGCCAGAACCATTACACACTCACTGCACTAAGAAGCTGTCCAGCCGACAAAGAAATTGGACGCACGTGGTCGTCTCAAGTGGTTGGGAAGCTGTCTTTGATTTTCGGTTTTTGGAAAAACCACTAAATCACAAACCCACCTGGGATAAACCGCAAACTAGTGGGCTCTCGTAACTATAGCTCCTGGCTAAAATACCAACGACATCGACAAATGTCGACAAATGGCGAATGAAAAGCTTAAACTGCGGTGAGACAGACGGTTTGAGTTTTAGCATAGGTAATTAGTTTCCATTAGAACTGTGTAAACAAACTACCTGAATTATTTGGCAACGAGTGGTTGCCTGTCTGCTTTTCACATTAGCCAGACGGAAAATTCCATTCGGCTGGCGTGTAAATATGGTAAAATTATGACAATGACATCAAAAGCGATGATGGTTCAACATAAATATTAAATAACGCGAAATTAATTAAAATTGCTAAACATTTGCAGTAATCAGCTACTAAATTCAGGAGAAAATCCGTTCTTTTCACACCTGAACATTAAATCGCCTGTGAAACATTGGTCTCCCGATCACAATTGCATTAAATGCAATGAGCCATGCATGCTATGCTTCATGTCTGCTACTGTTTATCTAGCAATATATACGGAAAACGCTGCCATACGCGGCCATTATGGCCAACAAAAAAAAGGAAAAGGAACAGGAAGCGGAAATAAAAAACGTGCTTGGCCTGAACAAATAGGCTCATGCACTCATGTGTGGGTGTACGTAAATTTAAAGAGTACCCATTGTTGGCAGACACGTGAAATGCTACTTAAGAGCACCGGGTTTAAGCGGGACTCAGGTCCCTCATCCCACAATCCCCACCTGGATATATGGGCCAAGCGATTACGGCCGCAAGTGGAGTATAAAGTGCCTGGCTGTCGAACAGGTTGAAACAAATTAAAAGGGAACCCGAACGTAAGGCGATTACGTATGAGGTGGTACCCGTGTTCATGCTCAAAGTGTCATTTCCCTTCACTCACTTGGCGCTGAAGATCGAGGCCAGGGCCAGGAAACAGGCGTCCGCCTCGCGAGGCGTCGACGTATAGCACCGATCTATGACCCACTCCAGCAGCTGTCCCATATCCGGATTCGATTCGAGCAGAAGCACCACTGTATCCCGGGCCAGTTGGTAAATCTGTGTAAGAATGATTTCAATGGAGTTAAATGCTGTTCAAGTGGAGGGACAAGTGGGCGTGGTGCCTTACTTTTTCGTCCTTGGAGGTCAGCAGCAGATCCAGCCACTTGTATATCATGCCTTCGTCTTGTAGATGAGGTGCGTAGAAGATGTGACCGCAGCAAAGCAGGGCGGACATGGCCTAAGGAGGGAACAAGGAATATACGGAGAAAAAGGTTCGGAAGTTAGTTTTAAAAATTAGATAACTTATATTGAATTTAAACAAACGATACTAAAATGTGTCTGGCGCCCACATTTTCAAATATTTTGGAGAAGTATTAATGCAATTTTGTTCGTGTTTAGTTATACCTATCGAAATGTAGAAGAAATTTTTCAAAACGGACCATTCGTTAATAAGTTATACCCGATCAAAAATGTAAATACGTTCCAATATTTCTATTCTATAGAAGATATATGGTCCAAAGTGGATGTACAAATATTTTAAATTGAAGATCCAATATGTAAAGCTTTTCTCAGTGCAAAAAACTTGGATATGACAGAATCTTAACGCCGCTTTGTTGTACTTGTACTTGCCTGCAGGGCGCTGAACTGCAGCTTCTCCTCCTCGAGGGTCTGGCCAATCTGCACGGTGATGCCCAGGGGCTTAGAGAAGCTGCCGCACCAGGCGGCAAACAAATTGAACAGATTACGCTTGAGGACCCGGGACAGCAGCGTGGCACAGGACTCGACTAAGAGAAATGAACAGGCAATCAGTCGTAGCAGATGGATGCGCCGCCAAAGTTGTGGCGATGACAGCTCCTCTTCGGAGGACTTTGACGACTTACGTGAGAAGTTCTTAATCATCTTGCGTATGAAATTGCAAAAGTGCGCCTTCACCTCCCGAATGCTCAGATTGTCCTTGTCCGTCTCCGACATTAGATAGGCCACGGCGCCCTCTATGTACTCTACGAAGGTGGGATGCAGCGACATCGTGTCGCGTTCCAGCACACAGGTGCTGCAAATGTTATTTTATTTAAAGATTAGCAAACCCACATGTAATAAACAAAATATGATACACACTGGAGTTCAATTAGGGCTACTGAATAAATGATTGGCAAAAGTTGTCTTACCTCACACCGAACGTTCCGTTCTCGGCAATCTTCTCCAGCACTCGCACCACCTGCAGGCGCAGCGCATCCCGTCTCCGCCTCCTGCGCATGTTCTCCTGCTTGCGATCCACCGCCTCGCGTATGTAGACCACCAGCTCCTCCATCAAATCCCTGCCAGGAACGCACGCAACCACGTCAGAGGGGATGCATCAAATTCGGAATAGCTTAGGGACTTACTTGAGCGCATCGTGGTTTATCAGGCCCAGGGCATTCACGGCGGCATCACGCACATCCACGACCTCGCACCGGAGCAGCGGGACCACCAGCTTGTAGAGGGCATGCGGGGAGGCGCTGCCCATCGCCGACTTGTCGCTGCGATCGGCGTTCAGGGAGTCCGGCGATGAGCTGTAAAACAAATTTACGGCCATGGATTTTAGTGTCAAACGGCAGCGAGCGCTCCGGGGCAGTAATTTCTGTTAATCTTGCTTTCTGGCTTTCTGTTGGGGGTGTTTGTTTGTGCTGCCGCCTTGGCAAGGTCATCATTTAGCGAAAGTCCATAAAGTTTACTGCGATTTAAACTGGTCTGTAAAAATTCGCTCACTCGACAGCCTCGAATTCCAGACATTATTTAGCATACATATATACAGGGTCCCGGTCCCACTTTTTCTGCAGTGCAACAACGATAAACATTATGAATTTTAAATTCGAAATCTTCTTTCAATTAAAACCCATTATTTTTTTTCGTTCGTTCTGAATTTTCCCTTTCCTTTTGCAAGGGCCGGTCGGAACGAATAATAATAAATGACAGCAAGCAAATAACAATTTCATATAAATTTTTTTCTGCTGCTGAAAAGCGAACACGAAGCCAAATCAAGCTTTTGCGGGTTTTTGGGGCGGCGGGAATCGGAAATCGGGTGGTTTTGGGCATTGTGGGGAACTGGCTGACATGCGCTATATGAAAAATAAACAAACTTGTCTTCAAATTATTTTCAGCACACTGCAAACAAGGAGGACTGACCGTTTCGGAATCGTATTCCACAGAAAAGAAGATGGAAGGTGGCGAGCAAACTGTTTGCCAAATTAAACGGCAACAACTAAGTCAAGGAAAATCTGGCCAATGGAATTGGGAAAATATCTTAGAAAGTCAAAGTCGAACAAGTTAAAATTCAGCAGGAAATAAATTAAAATATCTATATACATAAATACTTTGACTGGCAGAAGCAATAAATACTCAGTTTGATTTATTGAGTTTTATGAAATAAAAGAAAAATAAGTACAGATTAGGATTTAAATTTGTTTTAATGAAAAATATAAAGAAAAATTTAAATGAATTTATGGTAGAATAAAAAAAGGGTATATAACGCAAGTTTGAAACTAAATAAACAAAAAGAAACCCATCTGTAAAATTTTAAAAGTGAAAAAGGATACTCTTTCGAAATCAAGAATGCAAATTGGTAGGCAGGGATTAAAACTTTTGGAACTAATTCAAAACATTTATAATTACATGCCAAAGCTTAGCACACAAAAAACACAGACAGGCAACAGAAATATAATAAACACAGAAATATACTCAGGTTGCATTCAGAACATAGTTTTAGATATCTGTACAACATTTTTACGTAAATCGAGTTTTTGTTTTGCTGGAACTTTTGTTTGCATTATTGTTTGGTTTTTGGTTTTGATTTTGCTTTGGTTTTGGTTTTATTTGCTTTACCCAAGTCGCTTTTGGCGCGCCTCTTTGCGTCCATAGGAGAGTGGCAGCGTGAAACGCGTGACGATTCCCTCGGGCCCAAACACATTGGATGGTATATTGTCCAGGGAATCGGACAGCGAACGCGAGTCCGACTGATCTTGTAAACTATAAATTACAATCCATATATAGATATTGATAAACAGCGGGTTTTGTGGGTTTTTGAGCGACTTGTGATGATTCGATTACGATTTATGTGAGCAATATTTAATGTACGCATTTGCACAGAGATTCCATCTTGGCAAATAGTTGGCCAATCTGTATGCCCAGCTCCCATGGGATGTTCTGTTGGTGTGGACGTGGACTTGGACTTTACCCATCACGGGCACATGGGTGAAATGTGGCGGGGTGGATTGGATGTGGACTTTTTGTGAAATCCCCATTTTTATTGACATTTTCCGTCGGCCAACATTTACACACTGATTTGATGGAAATGTTTCGAGTAGATTTCTTTGCATGTGTGTTGTGTGTTGTGGGTGGCAATATTTCGCAATATAATTCAGTTAAATCTAGTTAAAATTTCAGCGAATGGTGCCCCAAACTGGATTAACAATGATTTACTACGTGAAAAAACGGGTAGCAAGATAAAAATATTATTCAACCAAATATAATTCCAAAAAAGCAATCATAAACTCCAAATTATATTTATCATCTTCGAAGAATTTTTTTTAATAATAATTTTTGTGTGTCAATAAACTGAAATGGCCACGTAAAATGTTAAATTTTCATTTGATTTACCTCATAAAAAATTACTAAATTTCTTTTACTTTACATACATGTGAATTTATCAATATTACTAGGTTGCCTTTACTTTACCTAAATTCCTACACAAAATGGTTTCCGAAGTGTTAAATTGATAAACCAGGTTTTAGTTTCTAGCATGAATAAATTAATTTATTTATTTACATTGCCTTCGTAAGAAGCTTAAATGCAGTTTGATTTATCAATTGAAAACACTTTGTTTCCGATTTACTCTTAACACCCTTTTAACTTTAACCCTAACCTTTAACCCCTCTTCACTAGAATAATAAACACACTAATGTCGCGCTTCAATAGGGTGAACAAATATTGGCAAAAGTGCCCAACTGTTTGTGTTTATTCAGGCTGATATACGACATTAACTTCTACATAAATCGTATATAAATTTACGGGAGATTTCTGCAAATCCAATCGAGTGCATGCATGTAAACCAATCCAGCTAAACATACAACGTGTCGTATGAGTAACGCAGATGAAGCAATCACAGATAATGACATATTAAAGCTGATATGCATTGACCATTAAAATGCAAATTGAGTAGGACAAAACACATTTTCAAATACGAAAATATACACACATATGTAAGTGCAGTGAAATGTTGGTTCGACACAAACAAAACACATGAAACTTGATTTTTAAATTGTACACCCATTCTTAATAACAGAGCACAGTTCAACTTTAGTACATGTATACATGTATAAACACGGCATGCGAATTCGTGCCAAATGAAATTGAATGCGAAATATTAGTCAAACAGAAGTAATGAAGTGTCTTGTTTGTTTTTGGGGAGGTGTTAGTAATAGGAATCGATAAATGCACAGAGAAAAATAACACAACCATCAATTCGCTGATTTTAAATTGAATTTTATATCGGAATATAAACTTATTTTAGGACAATTTGCAAGTTATGTTATTTTTTGGTCTGTTAAAATGATTGCCGAATGTCTTGAGCTTCCGTTTCCTCACTTACCTCAAGCTCAAATCAGGCGAGGCACAACGAACGGCAACACTGGGTATTTGGGGGACCAATCGCATGGCACAGGCCACCTGATTCCTCCAAAGACGCAAGTAAGAATCCTTTTGGCTCTCGGTGGGCACTTTCTTGGTAGGCGCCGAACTTCTAAGCAACGAAGCCCGATTGTCGCTCACGGGGCTGCAAAGCACAAAGTAATTGATAGTTATTTTTGGATATGGTTAGGCTCTTTTCCACTTACGTGGGATCTATGACACTGTAGAGCGCATTTAGGCGCGTGAAACAAATCGGCCAGGCCTGTGCCACTGCAGATGGACACTGCTGCAAGATGCGCTGTCTTTCCAGCAATCCAAACAAGCAAGTGGCCCAGGGATCAAACGGAGGCTGTGGGGAGCTGGCCACCGTCGCCGAGGCATTTGCCGTCGAACTGGACTGCGAAAGATTGAGCGTGGATGTGGAGGACTTTGAGTTGTCTGCAAGGAAAACAAAAAGTTTTAATTTTCTATTTAATAAGCAGATTTAAAATGACTTCCTACCATCTGTTAGCCCTGCCAGCCACACGCCGCTGGACCTTTCAGCTATCCACTGCAGGTCAATGCAATTGGCATTCAGAATAGCCGTCTTCTCCGTCTGCGGCAACATGGGCAGGCACTTCTCAACGATGGCCGGCACACAGCGATCCATGACATCGATCAGCGGGGGCTCCGTTTCTGGAATACCCAATGCCCGCATAAGATTCTTCACCTCCTTGAGGATCATGGCGGCCAGCTTGCGCAGATAGGGTCGATAGTTGCAGAGCAGCACCAAGGCAAAGCCCTCAACGAAATGAAGAGTGGTGGCCAGTGGAATCTCATTCTTTTTGGCCACATCACTGGCCATGTTCAGCACTGTGTGCTGGGTGATGCTCGACATTCCGCTAGAGGTGGTGATGCTGGAGGCAGCACTGCTGGCCGTATTCAGATGCTGCTGCTTGGACAACTGACTGCTGGCGGTGTCCTTGGCTGGAGCTGCCGCTGCAGCCTGCACCACAGTGCCCGTGGCAGTGGCAGTGACTGTGGCCACTTTGGGTTGTGCTGTATTAACCACATTTGCCCCGCCACTCGGAGGAATGGTGGTGTTATTGCCGTTCACATTAATGGCACAACGCCAGATGTTGAGGAAGTTGAACAGGATGCGCGTGCAGTTCTCCAGCAGCTGCGGATAGGTGTCGGTGACGTCGCGCACCAAAAACTGAGTGTATCCGTGCACGACATCCTGACGCCAATCCGGAAAATCTATGACCAAAGTCGTGAGCGACTGGTGGGTTAGAATTCGCAGCTCCTCGTCCATGTGAACGGTCAGTCGGGACAGCAGGTCCACGAGTTCATGAGCTGTCATTGTATCGGGTATCAGTCGTGGCACAGCGGCCACGCACGTTCGAAAGAGATCGATGCGCGGCTTTCTTTCACCGGACAGCATCTCGTCGGGCTCCTTGTTTTGGTTCTGCGTATTCGTCATCATCAGTGGACGACCGTAGTGAACATCCAAGGCCCTCAAAATATCAACAAAAACCCTGCGTACGTGTGGAAAGTACGTGGACATGCCAATACTCCTCGCTGTGTCATCCGTTAACATCTTGTTGATGTAGGTCTTCTTAACGCGAAGTGTGTTGCCAGAAGGCAGGGCTGGAACCGTCCTGGGCATCGGCGGCTCACCCGCCTTCTGCTGCAGTGAGTCGGCGACGACCAAGAAGGCTCGCAGTCCGATGCTCATGCGTTCCGGATTGAGGATCAGCTTGATGGAACGACCCACGCACAGCAGATCGTAGACGATCTCGCGCATGGCAAAGTCTAGACGCTCCTGGGCGATGAACTGGATGATCTTTACGAAGATGTTCAGCGGTGTGTCGCGTGGCACAACTCCTTTGGAGCCCCTGGAAGGTAAACCATTAATTGGTAAAGATTAGTAATAGTAAAAAACCAAAGTAAGCCACCACTCACTTGGGAAACAGGGAGTTCACAATGCTCTGGAGGCGCGAGTGCGTGGCCGAGTTAGACTCGCACTTGATGCGGATCATGTACACCCAAAGCAGACGATACAGCGACTCCAGGGCCACGCGACTCATTTTGGCATCGCGATTCTTCAGATTACTCAGACACATGGCCAGGAAGTAGTGCCAGTTGGTCAGGAAGAAGGTCTTCTGCGAGACGCAGAGCAAGCAGGTGACCAGCGGAAAGAGGGCCAGGCGATGCTTAGACTTGGTAGAGGCGTCCAGGGTCTGCACATAGAGCAGCTCCACAAAGTTCTTCACACAGGGAACATTCACCTCGTTCTTAACGGCCTGTTAGAGAAAAAGTAAGGCTTTAGTATTATTCTTCAATGATATGAATGCTTCCTTAACTCACCGCCGCCACTGGCACCAGGATCTCCACAAAGAGTCCTGCCAAAGCATGCTTGATATCCTTATCCTTCACCTCCAAAAAGTACTGACCGCACTCGTGCATGAACTGAAATGAGGCCTCGAACTCCTCGATGGGCACCATCTTCACCCGAAAGAACTTCATGCCCATCAGCAGACTGATGATGCTCTGGGTGGTCGTGGGCGACACCTCCTTGCCCCGCAGCTCCTTCAGTTCGCTCATGAACCGCTTGCGCACCGAGGCAAAGCGGCTTTGGGCCAATACCCCGATAACCTCTGCATACAGATCGGCGATCATATGGATGTTATGGGCATTCGGATTGTTCTGCAGTCCATCCTTGTACTTAAAGTGCTTGAAGGCCAGGTTCTCGATGCTGCGCACCAGATCCTCGTGGCCCGGATGATAGGGCAGCTGCTTGAGTATCTCGATGAGGGCCAGGCAGAAAATGAACTCCACGGCCGCCTCCCTTCGCTGCAGTTGAAAATCCAGATCCACTGTGGGCTTGTTGCTCGCCGCCTGGGAATTGCTGCCACTGGGCGCTGGTTTCTTGAGGTCGTTCTTGATTTCCATGTCGGACAACTGCCGGCGATGCCAGGCGAGCAGGGTGTGCAGCAACGATGGCAGGCAGTGCTCGGCCACCGAACCGAGGGCCGATAGCAACTGATCGAATTGCTGATCCTCGCCGCGCTGCAGCAGCTTGGATAGATTCTTATCGGCACTCTCCAGCATCACCAGCTCGATCTTCTTCTCGGCCTGAGCGGTGAAGTCGCTGAACAGGTTACGCATCACAATCTCGCCAGGTCGTGGAGCGGATATCTCCACGCTGGCCACGCTGGCGGCGAGCGCATGCATCTCGGCCTGGGTGTAACTGGGCAGGACGTTGATAATCGAGCTCCTCGAATGGGCACCCCAGGGAAGCAACGACTGCCGCTGGGGAATGATCAGAGCCGGCGGTGAAGCGTAACTCTGACGACTGGCCGGCAAACTTTGATAGGTAATCGCCGGCAGTTGCTCCACTCCGCTCACTGGCAAATGTTGCTGCTGTTGCGACTGTAGTTGCTGTTGCTGCTGCTGCTGCTGTTGCTGTTGGTATTGCAGTTGCTGTGACTCATACTCTATGCCATACGGATAGTCATCGCCGGGCAGCTGGTAATTAATTGGCGATGTTGTTCCACTGGCGTTGGTGCTGCTCGGGCCATTCCGACTGGTCTTCGGCGTGGATGTGTATTCCGCCGAGTTTATCGAGTGACGCTGTCCGGGCGATCCACCACTCGGATTGCCATCCAATTGAGCCGATTCCACGTTATCGACGCTATCGCCGCCAGCCAGGTTTGCCTGATAAGCATCTTCCTGGAAAGCGTTACGCTGGGGGCTCTTTGTTGGTGTCACCACGCCCACTCCGCCTCCGCCTCCTCCCGCTCCGCCCACCGCAGCAGACCCTGTTGTTGATGTTGCTGCTGCTGCTGCGGCAATTGCGGTGCTGCTGTTGTTGGGACTCGCAGTGGAGGGCGAGCCAGCCGGATCGCTCAGGTGCTGCTCATTTGGGTTTTGATTTGTGCCTGGTTAAAAAAAGAACAAAAAGCATTATCATTATCGGTTTTACGATTAAACGGATTACACTTATCAGTTATTTATAGGTATGGAATTACATGTTCAGATAGCTGGACGAGTCCCAAAAATGATTCACTTTACGAGTGTGTTTAAAAATCATAACAACACCTGGCATTTGTAAATAAATAATATTAATTTAAGTAAACATCAGTTATAAAAAAATAATAATAAATATTAAATATTTTCTTGGTTACTTTTTCAAACCCCCTTCTTTAAAAAAGTATTTTATAAATCATAAATATTCATTTATTTATTTCAAGTTCCCAAAATAAAATAAAAAATCAAAAATATATACACACGTGTCTAAATCAAAAATGCTGTGACATTTATTAATTGTTTTGGCATTCCTAAATTTGTCTATAGGCGAATATACTGTATGAGTTTTTGATTTGTGATCTGTTGTTTTATTTGTTTACCCAACCTTGGTTCTAGGACACGCCTATAAAGCGAAATCTGTAAATAGAAATTATCATCAGCGACCATCAACAATTTAATCATCATCAAGTGTGGGGGTGTGGCAAGAAAACACGCCCCAAAAACTCAAATTAGGAAGAGAAACCGAAACGAACTCCCTTTATGGGCCCAATTCTGGACTTTGGGGCTGTATCGTGTCGGGTTATCATTCAATAAGTTGGTTTTATATCTTAATTGCTCGGAAATAACTGTAAACTTGTTTTTGCCACATGGCCTGATGGATGGAATGCAGAATATGCACAATAATAATTACAATTGATGATTTTGTTCTTCTTCTGGAACCCCATATCTGTTTATCGATACGACGATAAGAACAGAAATTAAATTCCACCTAATAAAGTCGACTGAAGTGCGTAATATAAGTTTCCCAGAAATATTTATGGCAGGAATGGTTCTTCTAGGAACATAATTTGGAAATTTATGATGACGTCAAATTAAATAAAAAACTAAAAGTTCTCGATAAATTTGTTGTTTTCTATAATTTAAAAATTTCAGTATGACGAACCTTTTTAATAACATGGTTTTAAAATATTTTTGTAACTTTTAAAATTCTTCTTTTGTATAAGAGACGACCTACACAAAGGTTACCCGTCTATTTCCTAACCGACAAAACCTCAATCTATTATTTATCTCAATTATCATGACTTATTCCTGGACATCCCCCCAGGACGAAATTCCTTTAAAATCGAATTCAATCAATAGGCCAAGACACGATTGCCAGTGTCCTTTATGACCAAGTCAAGTACTATTGTATGTGACCGGTAAATAATAGATATCACTAGCAAACGGACTCCAAACGATATGCCGTGTGTCATGCATCGCAGTCAGCTGTTTGAGCTCCGGCCGAAGGTCTGTTAAAGTTCAGGGTAAAGGTTTCCGTCGCCGTCTTCCGTGAATAATTGATACAGTTGAAGTACAAGGCAATTTAGGAGGCTCATGGGGACAGCAAAGGTTGATTCCAAAACTTTGTAGCGAAAGCCGTGAAATCCGCTCCAAGGAAATTGCCCAAAGACACCGAAGTCCAGGCGAATAAATGACTTGTGCAACCAGAGACGGAATAAATAATGGGTTGGAAAATGTTTGTCATTTCACTAAACACATGTGTGTGAAGAAAATTAAAAAAGTTCAGAACGAAATCTTGAAGCAAATGCGAAAACATATGTACCTACAATATGGTATATGCGTCCGTGTTATTAATACCGTATTAACACGCTCACCCAAATCGCCTTTCCAAACGAAACGAACGCCTTATAAAAGCTCTCTGGATGTGTCATATAACAACAGCAACAAAAGCGCCAACAACACGATTCCACGCCACTTATAAGATGTTCGACGAACCCGAACAAATATCTCTCTGCCAACCGATTAATCCATCGCACTGGGCCAACACAAATCCAAAATAAAACGTAAAAAGTTTAAAATAAAAACTGCAACAGAGGCAGGAAAGTAAGGCTAATATACTGATTTGCGGGGCTCGACCCAGAGATACCAATTAGTCATTGTTTTCTGAAATTTAAATGATGACCAGAACGGAATTTGTAGTTCGAGTATGATATTTTCTTATCAAATGGTATTCATTATTATTACAATTTTCAGTTATATTTCACTCTATACAGACTCTGGTCTATTATACCTTACTAACATATTTCTTTTATTCTATTAACAAATTCGATTTCGTTGGAAAAGATATATATGTATCTATAGTTTGGCGCGTGGAAATATTTTTAGGTGCTTTTTTATGTCGCTGTTGAGCATTTTGAGTATGCCATACATTTTCACTTGTTGTTTTTCCCCTTTGAAAAATACTCTTGTTATTTATGAGGAAATTAGAAAAGCGTTTAAAGAAAAAGGCATGAAAAACGGTTTAAGAAATCCTATTTAATTTAATCGACAAAAAATCTATTGATTTATGGTTAATTGATAGGAAATCACGCTTAAATTCAAAAACTTTGTGAAAGATAAGAATAATATTGCTGAATAATAAAAACAAGTAAAAAATAATAAACAAAGATTTTTGGCAAGACCGCCAAATACAAAAAAAGAGGCGATAAGTAGAATATTGGCGTTGCAAAATTTAGGAAAAATATTTCGAGAATTTGGCGGAAACTCAAGATAAATGTAAAGCTACAAATCTTAGAGGAATGACTTTTTTTGTTGAGTAATGAAAATAATACATTTTAAAGAATCTAACATTCGGGAGCTAAGTAATGGGAATCATAAATCAACTTGTTATTGATTATCAAATTTGTATCTTATCTAAACCATTAATCCATCAACTTGCGCCCTTGAACCCTTATGTAGTTTATTTTCTTGCCGTTCCCATTTCGATTATCTGCCAGCGAGTGACAGCGAAAACAATGAAAATTATAAGAATTTCGTAATCACCCCGATAAGATAACTTTATATATGGCAAAACCATGTAAACTTTCGTTGTTCTGCATTCCATTCACATAAACTTGAACTTCGACAAACATTCGAAACCTTCGAA
The DNA here is from genome assembly GCA_037075205.1 of Drosophila prostipennis. NCBI lineage: Eukaryota > Metazoa > Arthropoda > Insecta > Diptera > Drosophilidae > Drosophila > Drosophila prostipennis. The sequence goes on from JBAMCJ010007287.1 coordinate 731,178, forward strand.
TTGTTTATCGCATTTTATTTTTATCGTCAGTAAACCAAACATTTCCTGGATACATGTTTTGTCACCCCATTTATTTTTTATTTTTTATCGCAAAAAGGTTCTTGAGTTTCGAGTCGTTAAAAAATGGGATAACAAACCTTTTAGTTTTTTTGGAGTCCATTGAAAATTCCATAACATGAAAGTGGAGCATATATTTGTAAGGGAATCACAGCTGGGAAAATGATATTCGGGCAGATTTACAATTGTTCTGCCCGACTAGAAAAACAATTGCGATAGCGAGTGTATTTAACACTAATTAACGCGAACAAGTATTGCAATTAGAGGCACGTGATTTGGTACTTCCAAACAGCCGACGAATAATATTTATTAATTGTAGTTTCAATTGTTTATTGTACTGGGAGAGATTGTATTGTATTAGATTCGATTAAAAACGGGCCTGCTGATAAGATGGTTTGAACTGTGTCACTGGGTCACTTTTCAGGTTTGTTTCACTTTAATTTTACGAGGGGATTATTGATAATCGAAGAGCACTCATTTTTCTATGGAAGAACCATATTTTTTATTTCTTGTATAATTTTTACAGCCGCCTTAGAGCTTTTACGATTTTTATGCTAATTAGCTAGAAATAATGAGCTCAGCGTTCTGAAATCCAAAACGAAACTCGTACACCTTTTCATATATTTATTTATTGGCTGATGTCAAATTACGTTGGCAATTTGAATCGATAGAACCGATTTCGATAGGCTAGCACATATAGACGGATATATTTTATATAGTGGTATATATAGAAGAGTAGCACACGTTAAATCCAAAATAAATATTTCGAGCGGACCGCAAAGTGCAAAATGCGAGGCAAACGGCGGACGAATTTCGACTGCGGCGAAAAACGAATCGAAAAAACAAAACGGACGAGCTACGGAAAAAAAAATAAAAGAGCGAGCGACGTCAATGGCAGCAGAATAAAAAAAGAACGAACGAAAATCAACAAAAAATGAGCAACTCGCGCACGCTCGCAAATTGGAAGCTCGAAATCAAAACAAACGATTATTGTCTATTTAAAATTATGATTAACAATTGCGAGAGAGCCGAGCGAAGGGAACAGCTGATTCCCGAATGCGGCGAAATGAAAATCAGCTGAGCTGTTTCGAGAACAACACTCATACGCCGCGTTGTACGAAATGAGCGATGATTAGTACCATCTGTTTGTTTACTTGTTTGTATTTGCGTTCTCTCTTCGGCAAATTCCAACTGATTAGCACGGACAGTGGGGTTATTTTATGTATGTAAGTAAGTAACTGTCGCATTAGCTTCAATTTGCAGGGGGAACCAGGCTAGCGCCTTCCCGCTGCGAAGTGCTAAGTGGAAAACTTTCCGCCCTCGTCGCGGAAATCCCGCAGAGCTGAGCTACAACTGCAGCACTTCAAAGGACGTCCTTAACCCGAATTCCGCGGGCTTAGGAGCCGTGGAAATCCAATTCAAGGCGAGTGCTTTGAATTCGCCAGAAGGGATTAAAGGAAGGGATTTAAATTAACAGTCGAACCTCCTTAATCGAACTCTTAATAAAATTAACCAATAACTTTTAACTATTTCGCAATTTTCGTAATGATATAATGACAGTCATTTTAATGTAAACAAACTTTTTAAATTAAATTATTTTTTTTTAAATTAAATGTATATTAGAATTCTTTTTTAATGACTTTTTTATTAAATTAATATAAATTGTGAAACTTTGAATTATTTTTTAGGTATTTAGGACCTTATTGAGCAAATATCAATAAAATCCACTGGTTAAAAGTTCGAGGAACAATTAATCACATAAAGGGGTAAATAATTCCAAAGATTCTATTTAACACTTTTTCGTAAGAATATACATACATGAAATTAATTTTTTTTTTTTTTTAATTAAATTATAAATATTAAAATATAAATATAAATATTGGAATTTTTAAATATTTTTTAAGAATTTAGGACCTTATTGAGCAAATATCAATAAAATCCACTGGTAAAAAGTTCGAAAACCGAAGTTCATCTGTGTTTAATTCCCTTTCCTGACCGGTCCTAAGTACTTTCCAATATAGAAATGACCAACTACCTTGGCGAATCTCTAAACAAACTTGGTGCGAATTGGTTACACCAACACAATAAATAAATAAACAAACAAATGAGCAAATAAAAAACAAAGCCGAGGGGCATTTTGTAACGACAAACAGTTAAATTGATTATATTCGCGTCCAGATATCGAATGCATGTACAAGAAATTAGCACTTGGGCAGCACAAGCACTTTCCATCGGTACAATATTGGTTTGGCGAATTAGTTAACTGCTTTTATTGCAAATTACATCACGCCCACCGCATAACTAGGAGTTGGTAGGTTGGTACTACCAAATGATGGACTGGCACGCGATTCGAGAAGGTAAACACGCGACCGGAACGCACTTTACACCCGCTAAAAAAAACACTTGGGAACGCACTTGATTTTTTCGGCCTTAAGGGGGCTATAGACTCTTCTTGGCGGATTTTTCGTATTATTTTTTAGTGCCCCCTGGTACTTTGTGTGTCGACGACGGCGGCGGGCAAACAAATGAGAACGTGAATGAGAATGAAAATGAAAATGGGCTGATGTACGAGCGTTTGGAGCCCGAACTTATGCAATTTCGCACAGGTGATGGTAACGACGACTCGACATTTGACTTTGGATGGCTGGCGGAATTTTCTAATTTTGCCACACTGCGCTACAAAATCCGTTGGATAACTGCCAGGTGGTGGTGGCAAGCCATCGCCATCCATTCCCATCCCCAAAAAAAGAAAACAAAAAACAAAAACCGAAACACAGCAAAAATCCAATCCCACCCATTGACGCCAGACGTTTGTTTTGTTTTTCTAGTGCTGAATGTCATTATCAAGGTTTATTTGGCACTCTTTTTCCCGCCTTTTTTGTTGGGATTGTGAATGAAAAGCGTACAAATGAGTGGGTGGGTTTGTTTTGGGGGGTGTGTTTCGGGGGGACGCTGAGATAGGGCCCAATGGTTCGCGTCCCGGCTGAACATGGCGGTAAATCAATCTCGGAATATAATGAAAAATTGCTGTGCGCCAAAAGGAAAATAAAAGTTGAGTCAATAAATTAAAGAAGACAAAGGAAGAGATATAAAACTGCATTATGTCAACTGTGGGTATGGGTACATTTGTTTTATGTAAGAGTAAACGTTCAAGCTAAGTTTGTATTGGGTATTCTTAAATTTTAAATATTAGATTTAATTATAATACATAAAAAAGAATAGTATAGAGAATATAATATATATTTTTAATCAAATAACAGTCAAAAATATTTGTTAAATATTAAATTGAAAGAAAACTAAATTATTTAAAAAACAGAAACTTTTTCATTTAAATTTTAGGCCATCTAAAATATGTAAGAGAAACGTTTGTGAATACATTTAATAGTATTACTAAATTTGATATATTAGATTTAGTTATAATACAAAAAAAAATAATACAAGAAATAAAATAGGTATTTTTAATCCAAATTATGAGAAAACATTAAAAACAAACATTGTTTTCGTTGAAATTTTAAAGTTGATTTGAGTAGGCCATTTAAAATATCTAAAAGATAGGAAACCGCAAATATTGTAAATACATTTGAAAGTAATGTTGCTTGGCAACTGACTGTCTCTAGAAATATATGTACCTTCTTTAGAAGTTGTCCCTTAACTAATTACTCCCTAGCGACTAAGCCCTCCGATTTAGATCAAGAGTTCATAAACAATCTCTTTGCTTTTCCTACTTTTATCTAAATCGGGAGGAGATGTAAATATTTTTCAAAGACACCCAAACAAACCGGCGATTCTTTGTGAAGATGTGTATAAACACTTGGGGCTCTTAACTTTTAGAGTTTCCCCAAGTAAACAAACCGCATCCTGTTCAATGGAAATTTGCTCCACTGTAAGTGGTACAGTGAATTAAAACCATAAATTATTCGATTTGATTAGGTGTGCAAGTGTGAGTGAGTGCGAGAGAGAGAGAGAGGAGAGAGAGATTTTAAATGTGGATGGCCGGCAATCAAAGTGAATCATCACTTAGCAAATGAGGAAGACAAAGCAAACAAACAAACGGATAACGGATAAACAGATGCAAAAGATCTGAACCGAAGGTGTGTGTGGGAGGGAGAGGGGGAGATGAGGCGCGTCAGAGGAGTGAGCGAAATGCAGTGAGATAGCACACGCACGCGAACGCACACAAACAGACAATAAGTGGGCGTAAACAATAGGCAATAAGAGCATTTAAAAAATAAATGCAAGAGCTGCGCCCAGTAAAAAAAACCGAGGGCTGCTTAAATCCCAAAAATAGCCCCTCAGGCAGCTGAAAAACAAAGACGAGAAGCTAAAAACGCGAAAAACTCACCTGCAGCACCTGCCTCCAAGGCAAACAATTCCTCCTGCAGCTCCAATTGATCCATTTTATTCGCTTGCAGTCCCTGATTTATAATTTATGGCTAAAAACAACACGCGTCTGCGAAAGTGGCAGCTGCGGCCATTTTTTCGCTAGCCAAGCGGGTAATTTCACCAGGTAACCACTTTTCTGGTCTCCAAACACGCAAAAAACACTGTTCTTATCTTTTGCGACACTTGCACACCGTAAAATCGCTTTTTCCTATTTGATTTATGCTGTTTTTAGGCCGTTTTTTGCTGAAAATGTTTAACGAAAATTTACACGTAGTGAAGAAGCAGAAAAATATCCAAGCAGCTGATTTTTGTTTTGACCAGGCTTTCGTGGGCAAAACGAGTTGGCAGCGCTCTTAGTGTAGAAAACGAGTTGGCAGCGCAAGTTACGTTACGTAAGGCTACATTACGTTCTGTGTTATTGGCAATCAGCTGTTCGCCCCGGCCATGACGTCACTCGTCGACAGGCACTTTCTTCTATTTTGATTTCCATTATCAAATTAGTATCGCATTTATCTGCCAATACTTGACTAAACATAAATAAATGCGTGCTAATCAGGGCTCGACCATGTCGCCGGCGATTGCAGTGAGTGCTTAAAGGCCTACAACAATGGCAAAACAATCAGAAATCGACGAGGCGCAAAGAAGCTAAGAATTGCAAGGAATATCTATAAAAATAGTGAGTAAACTCGGAAATACGCTGTAATTTTATGTATATTTCATAGAATAATCTTTATAAAGGGGACTTGGTTTTGCGTTAAGTCAAGAGCTACCAAAATATTTCGATCTTATTTACCAGATTTCTAAATTCTGCATAGTTAAGTAGATAATATTGGTTTTACAACCAAGTTAATTTTGTTATTTTTCGATTTGCAGTACTTAATTCTACAATTCTAATTTTAAATCTTTTTTGCCCATTTATTTCCAGTAATTAAACTTTCCTATAGCCACCGTATTGAGATAGCGTTTATAGCCACGTTTTATACATAGGTCTTACTATCTTATGAGAATTGATTTCCCGCTTCAGCGTTGTTTAAAAATAGTATTGTTCACTAAAAAATCAAAATAATTATATTTTAAACTTCTAATTAGTATGTACAATGCATCTTAACTTCCAAATAAATAAATAATCATTATCGAATTAATTATTATGTCAAGAACCCAATGAAATTAGATCTGTAATACCTAGTTCCATAGTCCCCTTTATTGGTTCTATTAAAAGGAATTCAACTCACCGTTTACAAATTACAGATTTATCGAAATGGAGGTGCCAGTACATCGGCTGAGCCAGGATCCCACGGCCGCCTGGAGGGAGATCAGCAAGACGCAGCGGGTGATCAAGGTGACGATGAAGCCACCCACCACCACGGTGGCGCCCAACAAGGCCCGAGTGGTCTGCATGTCGGACACACACTCCCTGACTCCCTACATCAAGTTCGACATACCGGATGGCGATATATTCATCCATGCGGGCGACTTCACCAAGTGCGGCCAGCTGGAGGAGGTGGAGGAGTTCAACACCTGGATTGGGGCACTGCCGCATCGCCACAAGATCGTGATTGCCGGCAATCATGAGCTGAGCTTCGATCGAACCTTCACGCATCCCTTTCAGAAGAATCAGGCCAAGGGCCATGCGTCGAGCAGCAAGCACACGGGCATGTCCATCCTGGACGATCTGCCCACCTTGGGCAATGCCAAGGAGAATCTGGAGAGCGCTGTGCAAACGCAGAATGTCCGAGATGTCCTGACCAACTGTCGCTATCTGGAGGATGAGCTCCTGGAGATCTGGGGCATTCGTATTTACGGATCACCTTGGCAGCCGGAGTTCTGCCGCTGGGCCTTCAATGTTCCGCGTGGAACGGCGTGCTTGGAGAAATGGAATCAGGTCCCAGATGGCATCGATATTCTGGTCACCCACACGCCGCCCGTGGGTCACGGGGATCTGTGCTGTTCCGGCGTTCGAGCAGGATGCGTGGAGCTGCTCAGCACAGTGCAGCAGCGGGTGCGCCCCAAGTACCACGTATTCGGCCATGTTCACGAAGGCTATGGCATCACCAGCGACGGCAGGATCATCTTCGTGAACGCCTCAACTTGCGACATCAATTACCTACCCAACAATGCCCCCATCGTTTTCGATGTGACTCTGCCCCCGGGCTTTCGCAAGGATTAGAATCTAGATCTGGATTGCTCTTTATTCGCATTTGTTGCCGGTTCAATGAATTTACTTTTGTCCCACTTTATGTTTATATTAGGTTTATAAGTTTAAAAGATAAGAGATAAGGCAAAAACTTTGGAAGAATATGAAACTCTAATTAAACTAGTGCCTGTTTCTACAAGTCTACAGACCCAAAGTCATGATAAAGATACCACAAAATATTTATTCAAGTTAAGTTCAAAGAATACACCGATTTGTAGTTGTCAAAAAATAAATTTTATATTACACAGCCATATAAAATTTAAATGTTTTCTTGGAAATTAAAAGTCCGATATGAGTGGACCTCATAATTGGACTTATCCTTATGTTACTTTTGAACCCGAAATTATTACATTTTTTATAGACAGTTTTCAATAAATTTTTTTTATTTTTAAGTTAATTTTAGAAGTTTTTTTTTCCAAAAACCGATTATTTTTACCTTTAGCTCCATCCTCAGGTGGTGTTAAAAAGGTATAAAAACTATAAAAAACAAAATAACGTAAACAAAAATAAATAAAAACAAAATTATTAGTTACAAAATGGTTTTAAATTTTATTAATTACAAATCTATATTAATTTGACATTATTTCTAAAAAATTAAATAATTCTGGTTTTTAAAATTTAATTAGTAGTCCGAAATATTTAAAATTTCTTTTAATTATTAATTTTTTATTAAGTTTCTTTTAACTTTTGATTCGTGCACAAACTTGTCAGTGTTAAATGAGTGAAAAAATGGCGTTAGTGATATTTTTTAAGCGTGACCACTTTGAATATTTTTGGTATATTTGAAAATGCAAGATGGTATTAAAAGTATTTTTCCATGAGGTCATACTCACTAGAACATGTGCTCTTGCGATTGAAAACAAAACAGCGCAAATTTATTGGAATCCCTTAATAAAGCACCTGCAATCATGGCGGATCATGCGTTCCATCGGCCCGGGCCGCTGAAGCAAGCGAACAAGGCCCACAAAACGGGTCGTCATCGCTCCAAGGGAGCCATCGACAATGCGCAGAAGGGTAAGTGCGAGTCTCGAAAGGATTAGAGATGATATCTGATGATCCTCCTCCTTTTCCGCCCACAGGAAAGATCGGCCTGAAGGCCATCTCCCACAAGCACAAGCAGCAGCAGCGCAAGGAGCAGCGTCGCAACCAGATGAACCAGCTGCGCAAGAACAAGAGGGACGAGGTGCTGGAGCAGAAGCGGAAACTGGGCGGCCAGAACACCGCTCCCTTCCTCGTCTGCCTGCTGCCCATGCACGAACAGATCGACCCAAAGTCCGCGCTGGCCATCCTCCAGAGCTGCGACCCCGAACTGGTGGTGGAGAACTCGCCCAGTGGCATTGTTTACATCAATCTGCCACGGTTCAAGCAGCGATTCGCCTTTGTCACCCCACCCGTGGGTCGTGGCAACGAGCTAATTGCCCTGGACTACCTCAAGGTCTGCGACACCACGCTGCTGCTGACCTCCGCCGCCTTTGGCGACGACGAGATCTTCGATCGCTGGGGTCAGCGCATCTTCAACATGATGTCCGCCCAGGGAATACCCACGCCCGTGGTGGCCCTCATGGACCTGGAGTCCATCAATCCCAAGCGACGTCCCGCCACCAAGCAGGCGGCCCAGAAGATCATCTCCAAGCTGCTGCCCGAGGAGAAGATCATGCAACTGGACACGGCCAGCGAGGGCTTGAATGTGATGCGACGCATTGGCGGCCAGAAGAAGCGCATCCTGCACAACGTGGCCAATCGGCCGCATCTCTTCGGCGATGTGGTGGAGTTCAAACCGAGTTCCGATCCCAGCGACGACCTGGGCACCTTGGAAGTGACCGGTTTCCTTCGCGGACAATCCCTCAACGTGAATGGCTTGGTTCACATACCCGGCCTGGGTGACTTCCAGTTGAGTCAGGTGGTCGCGCCACCGGATCCATACAAACTGGACAAATCCCGTGATGGAGAGAATGCCGAGGTGCGTCTGCTGGACCGCAGTGATCCCGTGAAGCGCACGTCGCTGCAGAGCGAGAACATACCCGATCCCATGGACGCGGAGCAGACGTGGCCCACCGAGGAGGAGATCGCCGCCTCGCAGCAGGAGACCAAAAAGATGAAGCTGGTGAAGCGCGTGCCCAAGGGCTACAGTGAGTACCAGGCCGCCTGGATCCCCGACGTTGAGGAGGTGGAGGATCCGGAAGGCAAAGAAGACGATGACATGAGCGACGACGATGATGATGATGACGAGGATGACGACGAAGAAGACTTCATGTCGTGCGACAACAAATCCTTCGAGGATGAGTACGAGAAGCGGGATTCGGACACCGAGGAATATCAGGACAGTGCGTCCGTGGCCTCGGAGGCTGCCGTCAACGACGAGAAGTACGATCAGCAGATGGACTTCCAGGAGGAGCGTGAGACCCTCAAGCAGCTCCAGCAGGCTCGCACGGATCAGCTGTGGCCCGATGAGATAGACACCCCATTGGATGTGCCCGCCCACGAGCGTTTCCAGAAGTACCGCGGCTTGGAGTCCTTCAGGACATCGCCTTGGGATGTTAAGGAGAATCTGCCCGCCGACTATGCGCGCATCTATCAGTTCCAGAACTTTGACCGCACCAAGCGGAGGATTCTGAACGAGGCCAAGGAGTTTGAGGGTGTGCTGGTGAGCAATATTCAATAGAATGTTCATAAAAGTTCCCTTGTAAATGTGTTAATGATTTTTAGCCCGGTTTCTATGTCACTCTCCATGTGATCAATGTGCCTGAAAGCCGTTGGAACGCCTTCAAGTCCGCCCAGCTCACGGACAACATTATTGTCTACGGAATGCTGCCCCATGAGCACCAGATGTGCATCATGAACGTGGTCCTGCAGCGAATGCCCGACTCAGAGGTGCCGCTGAAGTCCAAGGAGCAGCTGATCATCCAGTGCGGCTATCGTCGCTTCGTGGTTAATCCCATTTACAGCCAGCACACCAATGGGGACAAGCACAAGGTATGAATTAGCCTGATCTTTAAGTGAATCAATATTAATATGGTCTATTTATCCAGTTTGAACGCTTCTTCCGTCCGTACGAGACCGTCTGCGCCACGTTCTACGCCCCCATTCAGTTCCCCCCGGCAGCCGTGCTGGCCTTCAAGGTGAATCCCGACTCCACGCTGGCGCTGGTGGCCCGCGGCCGCCTGCTCTCCTGCAATCCCGATCGCATTGTTCTCAAGCGCGTTGTCCTCAGCGGTCATCCCATGCGAATTAACCGCAAGTCGGCTACGATCCGATACATGTTCTTCTACAAGGAGGACGTGGAGTACTTCAAGCCGGTGAAACTAAGGACCAAGTGCGGACGAATGGGACACATCAAGGAGTCGCTGGGCACGCACGGCCACATGAAGTGCTACTTCGATGGCCAGCTGCGCTCCCACGACACTGCCTTCATGTACCTGTACAAGCGAGTCTTCCCCAAGTGGACGTACGAGGAGTGTCTGGTGCGAACGGCGGAGCACGAGCGGCAACATGCCTCGGCGAACAGGAGAACCTCGCAACAGATAGCCATGGAAGAGTAGAATAAAGCTTGCAAACACGATTGGATATAAAAACTAATCGATGGACAATTTGAATAGCTTCTGAAAATATTTTACATTACGATTACTTATCCTTTTGTAAAGTGTCCTTTTGAAAAGTACATAAATGATGTACGAAAAACCCGAATCCATCGTTATTTATATATGACTGCGTTGTATAATAGGAATAATAGAATTATATTCACAAACAATTGTCTTAACTTAACGGTAGAGGCAATACAATATACATACATAAAACATGGATACGTTTAAAAGCTTGCCGCATTGCACAAGGATCGAGGATCAGGGGTCGGTCGGGCTCTCATATATATGGCTAATACAGTTTTGTGGCTAGGATTGGGTACAGGTAGGGGTATATGATGGGTACTAAGGACTAAGGGTATTCAGTAATTGGTGGACAAACACTTGCGCCGCTTCTTTTGCAGCTGTTCGATTTGCTCGCTTATTTGGATGGGAGTCTGGAAACCTCTGACAATGCTGTTGACGGTCAGAACCGTGGCGATAAACTGGCTGATGGATATGTGCCAGGATTCGGAAATGTTTGTGCTACTGCTGCTGCTGTCACCGCTGCTTGTCGTTGTGGTCCTGGTCTTGCCGCTCGCCTGACGCAGCTCCTCCTCGAGGGCCACAAAAAGACGGGTGGTGCCCATGGGTTCTGCTGCGGGTGTGGTGGGATTGCCATTGCTATCCGGTTGCTGGCAAAAGATAATCTGTACGGGTTATCAATAGCCTATAGAAAGATAAAACTGGACCTACCTCATCACTTCCCATATTCAGCTGGGTGAAACTCTCCAGGCTGGGCTCCTTTTTAATGTTGCTGTTACCCAGCTGCAGGAGATTCTCATCTAAATGAGTTGAAAAGTTCAATATAGGTACTCTCTCTATCAGAACTTGTACTTACAAGCCCTTTGCATCTCCTCGTCCTGAACCAGACCCATGATCTCGACGATGCTGCGCCACAGCAGCTGGAAATTCTCCTTGCGCATGTGCGGAATGCTGTGCTGCGAACTGGAGGCGCCCTCATCCGGCTGGTCCAGCAGATAGCCGAGGCTGCCCAGGCTCCGCGAATCCGTGGCATTCGAGTCGGCGCGCTCCAGCCGCGTGGCCGCAACCAGGTCGCTGATCTGTGAGAAATTCGATATAGTCTCGACATTGAGAAGCATGTGATCGGCGGCCCGATCGGCCGAGGATGCTCCCACTCCCGCTCCGGGCGGCGTCATGCGAGCCGCTCCCAGATCTGAAATATCCGAAAATGTGTCAATCGATTCGTAACGGCCCTGCTGGCGAAGCTCTCTCTGGAGACCGTCTTCGTCCCGCCCAGCATCTGAGGAGGTTGCAGTACCCTGGAGAGCCGGCAGGTCCACGTAAAAGGTTGAGCTAGGCTGCGGCAACGATGAGGTGTTGGAGTTCAGCGATAGATTGGGCGTGCGCGACAGGTCCATGAACGTGTTGCCCGAGATTCCGGCCAGGTTGTGCAGGTGCTGGGTGGCACTGATCAGGGCAAAGTCGTCGGCATCAAAGTTGTGATCCGAGGGCGAGGGCAAAGCCTCCATCGACTCGGACGCATCGTTGCTGAAAAGCGATTGAAGAGGCTTATTTTTTGTTGATTGTTTAATCGACTTAAACACTCACTCGAAGAAATCCTCCGCCTCGAACGCCTCCTCGGCATCGTCTTTGGTCCGCGGACGCGGGCGACGAGTTCTCTCAATCTCCGCCTTGGACAAAAGCGGCGGCAGATGCAGAACGAACAGCAGTTTCAGCTTCTCCATGTTCTTGGTGGAGCAGACCAGGCCCAAGGCGTTGATGAGCTGGCCAAAGTCCAGAAAACCAGTCCCTCTTTTATCTGTGAGCTGAAGAAGGAACGCAAAAACTTACTGATTCATTCAAATTCGAACCCCAAACCAAACCAATAACTCACCCTGAATAACTTTTCGCCAATATCAACGCTGACGCACTTCCGCCAGGGTGTTAGTTCCGTGAAAAGTGTGTGGAACACCTCATAGTTGACACTGTACGCTTCGTATCTGTTTCCGCCGGCGCCCGCGTCCTGGATCGCCCTGTTCGGCGACTGCGGCACCAGCTGGGGCATCTCCGACAGCGGGCACTGGACCTTCTGCTGCTGTTGTTGCAGCGACTTCAGGGCGTGCTTCTCCTCGCGGATAATCGTTAGCAGCATGTGCAGCTCACTGCGGCTGAAGTACGGGTTCTGGACGTAGGCCTTTACGATGGTCTTCTCGTTGTCAATATCAAACTGTCGCATGGTCAGCCGGCGATGCTTGTTGCGCAGCTCCTCGATGCGTTGCTGGGTGATCTCCTCGCCGAACTTGGTGTACGCCTCGTGGATCAGAGTCTGCACCGTCTGGGTTTGGACCTTGCGCTCCTGCTTCCGTTTGTCCGTCGTCGGAGGAACCTGGTACTCCGGGTTGTAGATCCCCTCCAGATAGTTCTGCAGCACCAGCATGGCCTCGCCATCGTCCTGGCAGTGCAGCAGCTTATCCCTATTCCACTCGATGATCTGCAGCGAGATCATGAAGATGATCTTGGCGCCCTCGTAGAAGAAGCAGTCCAGGATGTGCAGAGAGCTCTCGTAGCTGATGACGCTCATAAAGATGGTGAGGAACCAGGAGATGGAGATCATCTTGATCACGCCGAGCTGTTCAAGGTGACCGTGCAAATCGGACAGATGCGTCTCCACCAGCTCATTGAGCACGCCCTGGTCGATCTGGGCGCCCACCACCTTATCCTTGTAGTAGTCCGGCAGAAGGTTCTCGCACAGGCTGGCCAGCATCCAGAAGGCGTTCTCCTCGTCGCAGAAGAGCAGGAACACGGACGACACGATGTTCATGGCCTGGCAGTAGCCCACCTGCGGGTTGCGCAGCGCATAGGCCTGCAGGACTCTCCGCAGAGCTCCGATGCCGTCGGTGCTCTGGAATGCCGGATGCTCGGGCAGCGAGCGCGGCAGATCCCGATCGATTTCGTCATGGGCAAAGCAGTTCTTGATGCAGGCCGCCTTCTCCACCAAATCCTCGTACAGTCCGGGATTCATCTCCTTGTCGTGAATTGCCCCCGAGAAGATTAGCCAGATCTCCTGGCGCAGCTTGTCGGGAATGCCCTCCACAATTAGATTTATCACGTCCGTGGTGCGGAACATCCCGATGCCGCGTCCAAAGTCCCGGAAATGCGCCTCCCAGCGCACCATCTTCTCCTCCTGTTTCTGTATGATCTCCGAGCTAAACTGGGTCTTGAATGTGTTCATCAGCGCGGTCTGCTTGCTCCACGAAATGTCGTACTTGGCTCGTTCGCGACTCACAGGACTAATGGGAAGAATGTTGAATCTCTGAGTTCTAGTTTTATGGTACTCAACACTTACACATGAATTCGTGCGAGAAGATCTGTGATCTTGGAGATCAGCACATCTCTGTCCACGATATGAGCAAACATGAAAGGCACATTCTCTGATGTAATGATGACAATTTGATTTTCGAACCGTTGTTGGCCGTCATCCTTCTTCTCCACGCTCTAAAAATAGTTAAACTAAAAAATAGATATCTATTCCATTTTCTAATGCCCACCTTAATGGTCTTCATGGGTATAACCACGCTGACCAAATCCTTGACATCGCTACGAAAGCAAAAGAAATTCGGCGAGAGATAGATAAAGCCGGAATTGAATCGCTTTGAGTAGGGTGTCCAGATGTTTGCCTTGATCTTCCCGTCGATTATCTCCGCTTGCGGCAGTCGGAAGTAAATGCGAAACTCCTCGGATTTCTGTCGAGCGGTCAAATCCCGCAGCAACACGGGCTTCTTGGATGTTTTGTTGCCCAACCGCGCGAAATTTGAAGTATCGTGATCGACCACTGGACTATCCGGATCATGGATTAGTTGCTGTATGGCCATTTTATTCAGCTGCTCGATCAATGAATGCGCCTCGCTGGCGTTGAAGAGCATTGTAAAGTTGTAGGTCATGTTATTGGTGGTCTTCAGATAGATGGTATTCGCATTTCGGCTGATGTCCTCCAGCTCCGCAAAGCGAATGATGCGCTTTATCTCCTGACCCAGCATATACGAGTAGAAGCAGACGTGGTTCAGTGAAATGTAGAGTTGACCCTGTCTGGGGATCTTGTTCTTCACATATCTATAATTAAATATTTAATAAATAGGATTTATTTTCGAATATACAAGACATTTTAATGCTTACGTGGCCGAGTAGGAGTTAACTACCCGCTCTTCTTCGGGCATTTTGAAAATCTGCCTGAACTTTGATTTCATCACCTTGAATTCGGCCGACTCGCCGGTGTCATCCTGGTTGTTTTGTGTGTAGAGAGATTGGATCTTGCATATGGTGAAGTTGGTCACCTCGTCCTCGTTCTCCATCTCCTCCAGCACTTTGAAGAGATTGGCCTGCAGCCATTCCCAGTCCTTGACTATTTCACTCTGGGTGATGCCAATGGCGATTTCTGCGGGTTATAGGTTTCAGTTAATTGTTTATCTTAGGCGGTAATAACATAAATAATTAATTAAAAGGTCGGTTGAAGCGAAATGCATTCATTGAAAAAACGCAGATAAGATATCAAGATAAGATAAACCCATTAAACCAAAGTTATATACGGTTATTAAACGTCAAATATGATTTGTTTAGCTGGGAAGTAAACAAATACATTAACCATGCCTTATTATACCCGTTACTCGTAGAGTAAAAGGGTATATTGTATTCGTGCAAAAGTATGTAACAGCTAGAAGGAAGCGTTTCCGACCCCATAAAGTATTTAAATTCTTGATCAGGATCACTAGCCGAGTCGATCTAGCCATGTCCGTCTGTCCGTCTGTCTGTCCGTCAGTATGAACGCTGAGATCTCGGAAACTATAAAAGCTAGAGGATTGGTATTTGGCATGAAGATTCTTGGAGTTCCTACGCAGCGCAAGTTTATTTCAAGAAGGTGCCACGCCCCCTCTAACGCCCACAATACTTAATATACGATTTTAAAAATTTAAATATTTCGGAAAAGTAAAAATGCAGTATTGTTGTGTTTATCAATACCTATCGAAATGTCGAAGAAATTTTTTTAATCGGACCATTCGTTTAAAAGTTAGGCCTGATCAAAGTTGTATATCCTCCATCTCCCTCGCACTCCCTTTAGCTGAGTAACGGGTATCTAATAGTCGGGGCACCCGACTATAGCGTTCTCTCTTGTATTTTGATTATGTTCATGGAATCAAGAAGTCATATCAGCATTTTTTTGTGGTTTTAGAAATTCTGATTACAGTTTATAAGGCCATTCTACAATTTTTGAGTCTGCTACGCATAGAAATCATGGAAATGGTTTGCCGAAACTAAACAGACCTCAAATGTAGTGTTTTCTAGATGTTTTTATAAAGTTTTTAAGAATTTCAAGCACCCTACTTCCTTTCTTAATATATTTCAAATTGAATAACAAAAGAAATGAGCCAGCCTCCGCAGCTTTTGTAATCAGCCTCGTTCCTCGTTTACGTAAGCGCTGCGAGGAAACCGTAGATGAAAGAAATATTGGCATACTCCCATAAAAGCGAGGCGAAACCCGATGATTCACGGTCACATAGACTCGAGCCACTGCAGCTGATAAAGCGGATGAGTCCGAGTTATTGAACCTACCGTAAGACACCTCCGATGAGGGCGTCTGGTGGAGGATGCGATAGGGAGCCGGTTTGGTGTTCATCACGCTGTCGTAGGTTCCAACGAGCATGGACCCAAAGCCGCGGGATTCCCCGTGACCACGTCGCTTCTGCAGGACAAAGTACTTCGACTGCATCTCGGCAATCCTGTGGGCGGAACGAAGGGGAACGGGTTTTTACAATCGGTTTATAGGGGAGGCGTGGGGCGCTCCACTCCATGGGGAATTTTCTAGGGGGTGGGGTCTCTTTTTTTACGCAGCAGGAAACAGTTGGAAATCAATTTTCAAGCTGGCTTTACACAGCTGCCTCTTTTTGCGTTGCGAAATCAGAACCGTCGATCCAAAGAGTTGGAGTCTTGAACTTTTGGCTCAATTAGTTATCAACAAATGCAATTACGTCGTTCATGCGTCCTCGGAATACGTGATCTGCGGCTCTCCTTGCGGTGTGCACTTCGTGATAATTGCATTCCATGAGACACCTTCCATAAACACAACATTGCATATACACATGCCCCATCCACATCCAGCTCACCCACACACGCAAGCGGGCATGTTTAATTTGGGTTTTCGGCATTCCTTCGAATTAGCTGTAGTTTTCGATTGCAACTCACCAGAATGCCGAGGGCAGGAGCTGCTCCTTGGGCTGAATCCACATCTTGAACGGTTTTGGCCCGTGCGAGGCAGTAAATCGAAAAATATTCTTTGTTTAATACTGCATCGAGCGCTGATTGTTGTTTTTTTTTCAGATGTTCCGAGCAGTGGTGTCATTTCAGCTTTTTCCCGTCACAACTGGCTTTTTTTTTGGAAATAGCGGTTAATTTTTAGCTAATTTTTTTACTTAATTGCGAGGTTGCAGAAAATATTGTTTAATAAGTCTGTGCTAACAAAAAATAAAAAAAACGTATCATATTATTAAAAAAAGAGCTATATTTTTAGCTGATGCAGCATTTTTTTTCTTTAAAAAGAAATGACACCACTGGTTCCGAGTGACCGTTGACCGGAAAGTCAATAAATCCGTCAAGAACGAAGTGGTCTATTGTGAATGGATGCAAAGCGCGGGACATTTGAATTAAACTTAATTAGTGCTTAAAATAAAGTCAAGAACATTCAATCACAAATAAAAACTAATTTTATTACTTTCATGATAATTTTACAAGTTTATAATATTAAAGGCAATATTAGGCAAGGCCCTAATCAGATAAGTTTACGAAATTCGATTTATCCGACCAAGTGGATTTTTAAATTACTTGAAAGCTATTATAATCAATAGATAAATTTCATAAATAACATAAAAAGAATTAATGGTATAACGCCAGCCCCAATATTTAGTTTTCCAGATTTTTTTTATGGGAACCACTTACAAATTTTATAGTAAACCTTGCCTTTCTTTTAACAAACTGAATCCTATTCACTTGTATGTCTGATTCGAAACATAACGAACGTGTCGTGCTACAAAATTATTAGTTTTATTTCCAACTTCTGCAAAATCGATAGTGTTTTGCAAAAATGTTGAAAAAATTCGTGGAAGTGAACGCGGAGTGCAGTCCATCGGCGAATCCGTATGAGGTGCGAACCTTTCTGGGTAACGAAACGTCGCCGGAATGGAAGGCGGAGAATTGTCCGCCTCGCGATCGCGTTTGCCAGAAGAAGCCGCCCAACTCCACGATCTCCCAAGTGCTGACCATCGAGGATGAGCTGCGTCGCATCCACCAAAAAGCGGAGGAGTCCCGCTTCATTCGGCCCTACAAGAAGCAATGTGCCCTCTACGACGAGTACACCATGTGCATCATACCACAACGAACCCAGGCGGAGCTGAAAACGCACGCCGAGATGCGAGAGCGCCTGCTGGCAGCCCGCAAGGATTTTGGCCTGGTAGAGCACGACGCCAGGGTGGATAGAACGTGTCCCAAGGACCTGGTGGTTCTCAACAGTCCCATGGACATGGGCGAGGAGGAGCAGCAGGCCGAGGAGGGCGAGGAGGAGGAGGAGGGCGAAGTCAAGCCACAACTAGCCACTCCAGAATGCAGCTCGGACATGATCATTATTCCGGACAAGCGCATGGTAAGGCTAACAAACCTTTAAAACTTTTGATTATCTAATTTAAATGTTTACATTAAGCAGTGCTTGTTTATTGAATTTTCATTAAATCAAATTCAATTTGATTTACAACTAATTAAGTATAAGCTCAGTTAAATAGGGATATTATAAGTAATTTCTTAATGAAATAAATCATAAACCATTAGGTGTGTAAATCATAAATACCAGTCGACTATATTATGGCATTGAAGCTTAGGCTAGCTTAGTTTTGGTATCTATTTGACGTTCCTACTCGATTAACTCTATATCATCGATATCTGCATAAATACTGCCTGGTGGCAGTTCCGGTAGGGAGTTTGTCCCCGGATCTGCTTGTCCATCTCCACCTCCACTTGTCGTCGCCAGCGAGAGGGTGTGATAGGCTCCAGAAACAGCCTGCTGCTGCATATGCACGCCCAGCTGGGAGATGAGCTCCAGTGCCTGCACATCGGAGTTCATCAGGGCGAACTGATGGATAATGGCCAGGTGCGGGAAAACGCCATTCAGTAGGGTGCTAGTGCCGGCGTTCATTTGATCGTCGGCATTTTCCAGACCTTCCGGTGGAGAGAATCCTTCCTTCTCCTCCTCATCCTCCTCGTCTTCTGGCGAGCTGGCTGGTGAGGACACCATGGTGGGCTCACAGGTGACCATCTCCACTCCATCATCCTCCTCGTGGTGATCAGACATCAGGCTGTTCTCACTGGAGAGATTAACAAAATCTGGTACGACAGGTCCTTTTGCGATACCTTCAGCGGGTTCAGCCAACTCGCGTTGCATAAAGTTGGGCAGTGCATGCTTGAACTCCACAATAATGTCCTCGACAGGCAGATCCTGGTTTAGGGCATTCTCCCCCTGGTAGCCCAACTCGTCGGCCTCGTACTTGTACTTTCCTCGGAATCGGTTCAGCCACCGATAGGAGGGTCTAAACGATGGCAGGTTTAGAACTGCAGCCATCCGAATAGCTGTTTCCTTGAGCTTTTGGTTCCGAATGCTTATGTTCAAGTGGAGTTGGGTGCATCTTTCCACCCATTCGTGTAGAAGGAAACTGATGGCACTCATCTCGAATTTACGGCGCTTGCGCGTCATCTCCTCAATTATAATAGAGGCATCAGCCTCGCTCAAGGTGGCCAGTTGTTGGAGCAGCTCCTTTTTCTTATCCAGGATTCTGCGAATTTGGGTGGCACAGCAGTGGAACATCTTGGCCAAACTGTTTCTTGAAATATTGGTCTCCTCATAGTAACGGATCACGGCAATCTTTTCGTAGAAAGTAAGGATATTACGCTCATTGCGACGCGATTTGATCTGGACAAAAAGGAAGGGAATAAAAGCTTCAATTAAAAATGTTGGAATTTATAATATTTGTATTATTGGATATGAAGAAAAATATTAGGTACGATTAGAGTATTTTTTAGTGTAATGAAAAAAATGTTATGTTAAAATCTTACTTTAAAACCTTGAATTGAACATTTATTGTTGAATATTTAAAATTATAATAATCAAAGCAAGAGTACATAATTTTTATCAGTTTAGCTTAAAATAAATCCTTTGGTATTATTTTTTGTCAAATATTAATATTATTCAAGCTAACGATCTGAATCGTTACTATTTTTTAACTAATTCTTGTTTAATAATACATACTTATAATTAATTGATTTAAAATAAGATGACAAATCTCCGAAATGTCCTTAGTCCTAAACACTTGTAGAGAGTTGTAAGAAGGTAATTAAAATATCCTTGAGTAGGCAATTTTAACGATCTCGCAGAAGGTCCTTTATACATGCTTCAAACATATGAATGTAGAAGTCCTTTGCTGCAAGGCTCATCGCTCAAGGGTAAAATAAAGCCTGTGCATGTTGTATATACATACATATGCACATATGTACATACATACATATTCAGTATAGGCGCGTGCTTGTCTGACGGCCGCGTGTCCACTTGAGGCAAGTTGTAAAAACCACCCTCAGCGGACCGCTTAAAGGCCAAGTTAACAAACATACATACATTCATACATATACATACATACATACATATCTGGCTTCCCCTGGGACTACTTACCCCTTTGTTGTTGTTGTTGCGGCGCAACGTAGTTGTTGGTAATGCCGCAATAGCTGCCATTTCAATAGTATTTTTAAGTATTTGGCTCTCTTATTCCTCCTTCCTTATCCTCCTTCCACTCTTCCTCTTTTCAGCTAACTGCGCATCAGCTTCTTGCGCTGTTGTTGTTGTTCCGCTCTCTCTCTCGCCACAAAGATCATGGGTCAGAGTGAGACAGCGAGTGCGTGTGTCTGTGTGACTCCTTTGAAGCTTCCCCAATGAAATATCGCTATAAAACAAAAATAAAAGCATTATTAATACTGTCCATGCAAATAGCTAGGCGTTTATTAGTCACATTTTATGAGTGTTGGCACGGCACGTTCTCAAAATCGCTTTGCCTTTATATTAGCTTTTGTTGTTGCGGCTCTGACATTTTTACAATTACTGAGTAATAACACACTTGTGTGCCCTGTTTTTTTGGTTCCGCTCTTCGCCTCTTAATGTGTGTGTGCGTTCTTTGCGCGCTCCGTATGAAATAAAAACGGTTCACTATGCTCAGTCCCTTTTGCGTGGTGTTTGTTGTTGTAGCAACACAAACGACACTTGCAGCTGTTACTTTTGCACAGAGCAGGTCAAAATACTAGTGACTTTCACTTGAAACCAGCTGTAGCAATTAAGCCATATACCCATTGTAGTTTTTAGTAAGTCTAAACTAGTTTTCACTCTTTCTCGTTATCCTACTGCATTGTACAATACTTTTACGATCTTCAATTAACAATGTTACATTTACACCACATTCCATTTCTATAGTACTAATGCAGTTTGAAGTAAACAAATTGACTTTAGTTCCTCATATCCTATTGCACAGAGCAAGTCATAATAATAGTGGCTTCCACTGAAAAAGGGGTTAGCAGTTAAAGAATATAAGAATACACCACTTGACAAAGGTCTTGGTTGATCTGATTTACGGGTTTGAATTGAAGCAGATAAGAACACATTCTTGGGCAAGGAAAAGTAAAGTAAAGAGTATTTGGAATACCAGAAGTGACTATCACTAGCGTACAAATAGTAACGGATACCAAGAAAAATTAATCTCTATGAATAGTTGTAAAATTAATTTAAGGATGTAAGGCAATGGAGTTTCCTGTTCTTTTAGTATATAAAGGACATTATAAAAAGTTTCATCCTTTTAAAAGTTACATATTTTTCATTTTGTAAAATACCGCTTTGAAGGATCTATCTTTTATATAATTTGTTAGCGAAGCATATATTTTGTACATATTTAAAAATGAACATTAAAATTAAGGTGACTAGGACTTCATTAAATGAATGGTGTCACTTTGAAAGAAATAATTTTATGGTTAGAAGAATACATTTTAAGTAATTTAATCCTTTCAATTATGAATTTTTTGTTAATTTTAAAATAATAGTTGATTTTCTCTTATGTATGCAATACTATTATTTATGCATTTATTTATTTTTTCAAATCCTGCCAGTACCACTATGTTTTTGACCGCATCTGTGACTGCTGTTGGTCTAGTGCAGCGGTCGGCAGAGCCCTATTAAGTGAGCATAGGGATTTGCTCTGCCCACGCGCTGCTCTCTCACGTATAACGTAGAACAGCGGTCTGCACACACACATCGATGAGCTGCCCGGTGCAAATTACTCACACAAATATAAAACAAAATGTCATCGTATGTGTGTGCCGACCGCTGGTCTAGTGCATTGTGCAGTGGCCATATGCAAAAGCAGTGCGGTTGCAGTCGCTCGCTTTTGTTTCATTTGCGTTTGCGTTTTCCGCGTATGCTGTTCGGTATGGCTCAATTGTTGTTGTTGTGGGGGGGCGTGGGCGATGCCAGGAGGGGGTGGCAAGGCTATATGCTGGTTTAACGATTAAAATCCGATTCCTATTCGCTTGGCTCGCTGAAGAAACCTCTCTCTATCTTGGCTAATTAACTTTGCGTCGGAGATAAGAGCCTGTCTACTCTTTGAACGATTCGTTTCGTATTCGAAGCGATATAATCGCACTCTAATGTTTTACGGGTGTTCTTAGCTAGCGTCTTATCAATAGACATAAGGCAATTCTGATTCATATACAAGATCTTTGGTTTTAAATCTGCTAATCATTGGAATTTCCCAAAAAATATTACTTTGAGTAAGAAAATAAATATTTGATGTAAGTAGTACAGCCCTCCTTCTATGAGGCAAAGCTTAAAAAGCTTAAAAGTGAAAATAAAGGAGGTAATTTTAAAATTAAAAAAATATACTATTATTTCGATATAAAATTCAAAGAGGTCCTTAGAATAAAAACATAAACGGTATGTTTTGCTCTCACATTATTAGTCAAACAGTATTGTATAGACCCCCCTTTTGGAAAGGCCTCTGTTTCTGCCGCCATTCCCTTTTCTCAGGGGCGCCGCCTGTGGTCGCTTGTTTGCCGAACACTTTAGCTTGGCATCCGTATATGTGTATCTGAGTTTTCGTTGGGCAGCTGCACCTGGCAAATACCAATTTTAATTCGAATTCAAAGCCATCGCCCAGATTGCTTTTGCAGCCTCAGCATCTTTGATGGAAACAGCTGCCTTTAAGTTGCTTAGTTTATCAGATTTTTAAACTAAGGCTTGGGGGATTTCCTCTTCATAACCTTGTAATTAAGGATCAGCATTTTACTGATCAGTTATTGATTTTTCATAGCGAGAAAATAAAGAAAAATTGAATGTGGCTTTGGAAACATGTCCTTAGCATTTTATCAGATACTAAAATGTGTAGTAATAATAAATAGGAAAATAATTAAAACAAATTGATCTTCCTATAATAATACTCTTAAAATAAAATATTAAGCGAAATACACCTATAGCTTTGCCATACCATCGCTATAATTAAGTGGACATCCCAACACACCTGTCTTTGGCAAGATCTCGCCGTCTGCAGTCCCCAGTTTCCCCGCAGCCCCATCGTAACCCTACCCAGTTTGACATTTTGCCAGCACGCCTATTCGAGAGGGTTGCGTAGTTGGAATTGGAACCAACTTGTACTGTTGGCAACTGAGTGCTTTGGTATTGGTATTGACGTGGTCGTATGCTATAACTGCGCGATACTGCGCCGCTCACCTGGTTCACCTGGTCCGTCGTACTGTACTATATGTCTCGATTTCTGTTGCTGTTTTGTTCCTGTTGTTATTGTTGTTGTTGTTGCTGCAGCAACAGCAAAAGCAACACTACTAGATGACTTGTTTGTTCTACAGCCGAGGGAGCTTCGTATTCGCTCGGTGGTCCGGGTTTCTGGTCTCGGGTTAGTCGGTTTTGGTTGGGTTTTTGGCTTTTGGTCGAACGAGAGCGATAAGATTCCGTGATGTGGCACTAAGCGCTGTTCGTTGTTTACTGCTCTGTGCATGGGACGCCTCTGTTGTTTGGTGGCCGTCATCGTGGCCAGCCAGCCATAGAGGCACACTCACTTATACGGACGCACCCCGAACCCATACACATGTAGCGCATATACCGCATATAGCGCGGCGACATCATGTCGTTATAGTCAGTCTAGTTGGCATTTCGTGCTTACCTTATGCCGCTTACTAACTTCTTGATGAGCGCAGAAAAGAAATATAACACAGAGGAGGAAAAAACAGGCCTCCCGTAAATACCATACAATACCATACCATATTATAGCATTGCAAGACCAAGACAAACACAAGAGTGCCTCCTATATACGGGGCGACGGGCATCGGTGGCGTATGCGTGCTATTTTCAGCCGCATTAAAAGCTTATGGCCATGGCCAGGAAAACAGAGTCGCCGAGTGAAAGCACAGAGCTTGCACAGACCCAAGCGCTGATAACTGGCCATATGTTACCCAATAGCCAGCCAAGGGGTTTCTGAATAATTCAATTGGCTGGCCATATCCTAACTTTATTTGGGTTAAACTACACCTCTTTGTTGACTTGCACAAGGAGAAAAGTGGTTTCAAGGAATTATGTATTTTTGATTTATAGGCTATCGTATTCTTAATTTATTTTCGATTCAATAATTATTAATTACAAGCTAGATAATGCGATTAATACTTTGCTACGAAAGCTGACTTTCTCTGTAATTGCATATTTAAAATTTAGATTGCCTTAAATAAGTAATGATATAATTTTACCCATGCGCAGTTGGAGCTTAAGCGTCCCAAGAGTCGCATCTACCTAAACGAGACCGAAGTTGGCCCCCTGGAGGAGCTGCCCTTTCCCTCCTACAATCCGCGTATCCTGCAAGAGGGCTTAGAGGGCGAGAACCTTAAGACCTACGATATCATCGAGGGCTGTAGTCCACAGGACCTGTGGACCTGGAATGTGGGCTATCAGAAGCGAGAAGAGCAAATGGACCAGGATTTCATCGCCGCCTCTCTGCCCAAATATGGTGTGTACTTGAGGGGAATTCCTATTACATTAGAGCTTGGCTATTCTAATCTAGCTTCATCGAAACTTTGCAGAAAACGACGGCGAACTCACGCTCTATAATATACCGCAGCAGCTGGAGAAGACCTTCACCGCTGAGATTGTGTTCGGAAATCGAAATATCTATCCGGAACCGAAGCAGGAGTCTTACCGATTGCAGTGAGTATATCATAAAATACTAAATTTCCCACACTCAAAAAAAAATTTTAGAAAATCGCCTATGGATTTGCTTCACTGGCGATTTTTTCTATATTTCTGGAAAATTTCTTAAATTTAATTCCTTTTTTATTAAATTGAAGAAAATTTTCCTTACCAGTAGAAAATTTGTTTTATTTTAAAGAAAGAAATCGCCAGTGAAGCAAATCCATAGGCGATTTTCTAGAATTCAGGGCGATTAATTTTTTGAGTGCATAAAAAGACCCAAGATAATATCTTAACCCACCTCCCCTCCTCAAATACAGATACTACAATCGACCCAGTGAGATCGGGGCCATAATAGTAGCCTTTGTGGAGAGCTTTCGTTTGAACCCCGATTTCTGGACAGGAGCCACCATGGATGGTATCCTCAAGCGCGGTGTCAAGTTGACCAAAAAGAGCGCTGACCTGAACTACAAGTCGGAGGTGAATGATTTCGACATCATTCAACAGGTGGCGGAGCGGGATGCTGCCGTCGAGATAAAGATTCACTTTTCCGGGCTGCTCAAGAACGAACCGAACATGTTCAAGGCGCTTTCGCTGTTCTTTTCCAAGTACAACGCCTGTATTTTCACATCCCGCGATCTCTTCCTGCTGATCTGGAAGCGCTGCTTGAACTCGTACTATATCTTCGATCCCAACGGAAGGAACGAAGACTGCGAGCGGGATTTCGAGGACGGCAAGTGCTCACTGATGGCCACGCGGTACACGGAGCATCTGGTGCACCTGATCACCAAGTTCAGTGATCTCCAGCCGCAGGATGAGTTCAATATCTTTGAGATATCCCTGACTCAGTATGGGAAACTGAAGGATCCACCCATTAGGGCGGTGGAGAACGAGGAGTTCCACAAACTGTGGGCCGTGGTCAATGAGAACTTTGCGGTGAAAACGGCGGCCACGGGTGGCATTCACCAGCCCATTTCGGGTAATGAGAAGAATGCCTCGCTGGTGGTGTCCCTGATAGCTCTGATTTACTCCGAATTCGAGCTGGCCAAACTTTGGAAGCCCGGCACTGTGGACGATATCATCCGGTATGGTGTGGCCTACTACAAAACCCTGCGCAAGAAGTTCCGACTGGATGGCAAGCGGTGGAAGAACAAGAAGCCCCACTTGAATGTGGTGGATCTGCCGGAAATGTTCCTAATGGGTGCCTTCAAGGCCACCGTTCGCAAGCATCCCTTTATGATCAATGGCCATGTGGCGGACTGCAAGAGCTACCTGGAATCGCAGCTAACGATGGCCCTGCACCAGTTGTTCAACATGCCCCAGTGGCCATCGGCCCTCCTCCAGATCGACAACTCAGTGATGGCCGTTTGGCGCGACAGGGAGTTCTTCTATGTCTTCGATCCCTTCCGGCGCAATCGCACCGGTCTGGTCGTGGATCCCGATGACTATACCATCAAGGGTCTGGCGGTCCTGCAAATGCACGCCACCTTCGACTCCTTCGTCCGGGTGATCTACATGAATGCCCTGAAGATGCGGCGTGGTGGCAAGTTCTTCATCCACGGCATCCGGACGGGCTGCATCCGACCGCTGCAGGTGATGACCCCGCAGACGAACAAGTTTCCTGGCCTGCAGATGGGTCTGCCCACCTTCACGGATGAGCCGCCGATGCCGGAGCTGAAGCAGAAGAAGAGCATCGAGAGCATTCCGGAGGAGGATCGCTTCCCCACGGTCGATGAGAAGGAGATGGTGGAGGAGCTGATCAACATGATCATCAACAGCATTATAAAGGAACTGCCTGAGCCGCAACCGAAGCGGCCGTACCTCTATAAGCCGGCCCAAAAGGTGCTGCTGCGCACGGATCAGGAGAATCTCAAGGCGCTGCGGCTGAAGATCAAGCGAGGCTACGAGCTGGGACAGGCGGAGGAGGAGGAGGATCTGAAGAGGGTGCTCACCGTCGAGGAGGAGGTGGCGTTGAAGAGCAACTTCAAGGCTTTGCCAGATGGTTCGTGGATCATCATGGGCACCACGCAGCTGCCTCAGCTGGACGAGGAGATGGCCAAGCTGGGTGGCCTGCTGGCTGGCCTGGTGGCCATGGCCGTTTCCTCCAAGTACAAGCTATCCACCTGGAATGCCGATCTCATTGAGTTCTCCTTGGAGTCGGCGAATAGCTTTGGCGATGATTACCAGAACTACGAGTACATTTTGGCCTGCCTGTTGGCCAAAAAGCTACCGGATATTGCCATCGGCGAGAGCAATTATAGTTTGGAGGTCAAGAAGGTGGTCAAGTCCTCGATCATGGTGCCTCTGCGCCAGGTCCTGGTGGATCTTCTGGTGGATAACAATAGGCTGCTCCTCGTTTGCCAGCGCTTCTCCTGCGTGATCTTCAAGCGCTATAACTTTGTGTACATGTTCATTGGATTCCCGTGCAATGCGATTGGCTATCGAAAGGGTGGATCCGGACCTGCTTGTCTCCTGCGCTTTGTGGAACTGGATGCCCTGATCAAGCGCATTGAGTTCGGCTGCAATCCACAGGGCTGCTCGGTGATGAACTTCATCGTGGCCTGCGTCCAAATGGTGGACAACAATCTTCATGGGCGTTTCCGACCCTGGCGCAAGGAGGACGACGACAAGGAGGTCAAGCAGGAGACGGCCAGGCAGAAGAAGCTGCGGGATCAGCGGCTGGAGAAGATGCGCTACATCGACGAGGAGCTCAGGAAGGAGAACGAGCGCATCCAGATGTTCCTGAAGGCCAAGCAGGAGCACCAGGACAGGAAAGAGGGAAAGAAACGTAAGTATTATAATAGTTTATTTACTTTGATTTTTAGAAAAGAATTTAGTAGTGTACTTATTATAAAATTAATATAAAAAGCTGTTGGAAATGTAACATTTTTATACCCGTTACTCGTAGAGTAAAAGGGTATATTGTATTCGTGCAAAAGTATGTAACAGCTAGAAGGAAGCGTTTCCGACCCCATAAAGTATATATATTCTTGATCAGGATCACTAGCCGAGTCGATCTAGCCATGTCTGTCTGTCCGTCTGTCCGTCTGTCCGTCTGTCCGTCTGTCCGTCCGTATGAACGCTGAGATCTCGGGAACTATAAAAGCTAGAGGATTGGTATTTGGCGTGAAGATTCTTGGAGTTCCTACGCAGCGCAAGTTTATTTCAAGAAGGTGCCACGCCCCCTCTAACGCCCACAATAGCTAATACACGATTTTAAAAATTTAAATATTTCGGAAATGTAAAAATGCAGTTTTGTTGTGCTTATCAATACCTATTGAAATGTAGAAGAAATTTTTTAAATCGGACTATTCGTTTGTAAAAAAACGTTATGGCTCATCAAAGTTGATATATCTATCTCCCTCGCACTCCCTTTAGCCGAGTTACGTATATATAGATAGGTCGGTGACACCAACCCGATTATATCGTTTGCTCTTGTTAATTGTAAACTCTTATAACTGTTACGGTCCCTGTTTAAAATAGATATAATTGTCAATCCATTTCAAAATTATTTTTGTTTGGAAATTTGTGTAGTGACGTCTGTCTAATATGTTTTCCTTTTACATTTTTGTAAATGTTCAAAAATAATTAAAGGGCCTAAACATAACTAATATTTAACCCTTTTACAAATTAAGAGTCGTTTTCTCGTTAAATTGTTAAAGTACGGTTAAAACCATGAAATCGTACGGGAAATCAGAGTTTAAAGCTTTCTTTAAATTTATCAGGCGGAAAACTTCAGTTGAATTGTTTTTAATTTTCTGTGATATATCTATAACTTTATTATATTTTTCAGCCGAGTACCGGGACATTGGCATCGACGAGGGCGAAGGCGAGGAGGGCGACGACGAGGAGGAGGACATGGTCGGTGAGGAGGAGGGCGAGGAGGAAGGCGAGGGCGAGGAGGAGGTGGAGCTGAAGCATCGACCGGGCAAGAAGCTGCCGAAGGAACTGCGCCGGGCGTACAAGCCTCGACCCATCATGTTCGGCTACAGGATGCGCGAGAAGGACTGCAACTTCAAGATCCAGGGCAGCCTGGCGCTCGAGGGCCGTGAGGAGGGTTCCTTCAAGACCATCAAGCCCTGCTACTTCGCCTCCGCCTTGGCCATCATCAGTTGCTCCCTGCGACCCTTGAACCAGTGGAACTCCTACCGGATTGACCGGGTGATCAACAATGCCAAGGCCATTTCCAAGGGAGTTTGTGAACTGGAATCGGTGTTCGAACGGGTGGTTCGCCACGTTACCATCGATGATTACGAGTTCGACATCTGGATACGCTGCTTCGAGCCGGCGGGCATGTGGACCCCGACGCCGGTAAAGAAGCCCGGCTCCCCGGAAGTGGGCCTGATGATCTTCAAGAAGAAGTTCGGCAAGCTGCTCAACCTGCGCAAATACATGATCATCTTCACGCCCAACGGCAGCTATGCCATCTACCACGACGAGTTCTTCCACCTGTTCGATCCCTACGGCAGTATGGAGAAGCCCGGCGGCGATGAGGAGCAGGAGGACGATGACGACGCCGACGCCGAGGAGGAAGGAGGAGGAGGAAAGAAGAAGAAACGCTGTCCCAAGGGACCCAAGCGTTGGCCCGAGCGGAATACCGCCTCGTGGGTTCTGCTCTACGATGTGGACTCGGTGATCAAGTACATCGACGATCGGAGTGCCGCCAAGAACTGGAAGGAGAAGAACCTGTACAAGTTCTTCCTGGTGGATGTGCTGTCGCACAAGAAGGCGGCACCGAATGCCAGAATCCTGCAGCTGCTCACCGACCTCTCGATCCCGATGACCTGCACCAACAAGCAGTACGGCAGGCCCGAGTACGAGATCTGTGCCACCAACGAGTCCCTGGGTTGGCTGGAGCTGGAGAACTGTCTGCCCGTTTGGAGCAGGTTGAATCGCCGCAATACGGCTGGCAAGTATCGCAATCTGCCGATCAGCAAGATCAAGAAGTTCGACATCGAGATCGAGGGACGCCTGTGGTCGCTGTGGGGCAACCTTCATCCGGAGGCTCCGGTCTTCGAGGACGACGTGCGGGGTCGCCAGTATCTGGGCTGCTATGTGATGGCCTGCTGTGCGGCCAGTGTCTACCGGCTGATGGACTGGAGTCCCCATCTCCTGGACACGATCGTGGTCAGCGGCAATACGTACTTCAAGGAGAGCATCGATCAGATCAGCAAGGAGGACTACGAGTTCTCGCTGGAGAACCTCAACATCGACTGCTCCATGGACACCATCAATTTCGTGGTCCACATCGAGCACGTGTGCTACGGGAAACTCTACCGGGTGCCCACCTTCAACCGGATGAATCTCTCCGAGGCCCTGATCTACTTCTTCAGCCACTATCAGTTCGGCATTGTGAGTGTGCGCAAGCGATCGCTGGCCATTGGCTTCTGTCCCGGCCACGATGGCGGCTACTTCATGTACGACTGCCAGGAGAAGGACCATCCGCTGTTCCCCAAGCAGCAGGGCGCCTCCTACATGCTGCGCACCCGCCATCTCCAGGTGCTCCTCTACTGCGTGGTGGTCACCCTGAATGTGCCGTTCTACAACATCGACTTCAGCATCCACAAGGTGGAGATGCTGCGCGAGGGAGCCACCGTGGAGAACGAGGAGGAGGAGGGCGGCGAGGAGGTCGGCGCTTGAGGAGATTCGTTTGGTATTCGTGGCGGCGGAGGCTGAGGATTTAGTAACTAATTGTTTGGATAATATATATGGAATTAGGGGTATAAATAAAGCTTTAAATCACTTTTTTAATGGATCGTTTTCGAGAAGGTACCACTTTTAGGTTCAAAGTTTAGATAATATTTTAGATTTTCCATTTAATTCAGATTTTCTAATGTTTTTTTTTTAATTTTCCATTGCTTTAAACTCTAAAATGCAATTTCCACTTTAAAGTGATTATAATCTTAAATAATAATCGTTTTCGAAATGGGTTACAAGTGGTTAAAAAATTCTTTGATTTCTTGAAACCTAAATTATGTTTTTTTTTCATACAAATATGGGATTTTCTACGATTTTTAAGAATTTCTGCAGTTTTTTATATTTTTATTTCTTTGAAATCTGGACATAAACTTAACTACCCATTCTAATCCTAATCCAAGATTTCTATATAACGAATGAAATTCGTTCAACGTTTTACCCACTCTGTGACTAATAGAAACCAGATGGAAATAATCAAAAGCAGATACTCTTCAAAGTTGAAATTTAATCGGTTCTCTAAGAACTAAGCTAAACATTTAACAACAATCGGATGACGCATGGCCGTGTGACTCGATGTCGTCATTCGGTGACTCAATGCCGCAGATGACTTAATGCCGCAGACGACGCTGTTCCTCGGCCTGCTTGTAGTGGTAGCCATCGGCACGGAGCTCGTGGGCGGGCTCGGGTTCCAGTTGCTCCTGGGTCTCCACATCGGACGGAGCCATGGGCTGCTGGACATCCAGAATGTATGGCATCTGCTGCTCCTCCACCACCGCTGGCTGATCCTGGAACTGCTGGGGCTGCTCTTCCTGGGGCTGATCCTGCTGCTGCTGCTGCTCCTGCATCTGGAACTGCTGCATCTGCTCCTGGTACTGCTGGTAGGTCAACTGCTGTTCGGCCACTGGTGCGGGGGGCAGGTAACGGTTGGCAAGCTCTGGCTGCTGCTGCAGCTTCTCCATGACAGCCTCCTCGGGAGCCATCTCCATCTGGGGCATCATCATGGGCTCAGCATCCATCTGGACTGGAGCGGCGGCAGCTGGTGCGGGTGGCAGGTAGCGAGTGGAGGGCAGGGCAGCTTCCTCTTCCTGATTCACAGGAGCTGGTGGTGTGAGCAGGCTGCTGGGCATCGCCTCCATTTGACCCTGCTCATTCGGACGCATGTACTCCACCTGTTCGGGCAGCTCGCGCAGCTCCTGCTGCTCGATGCTCATGGACACAGCGTGCTCCGGACGAGGAGGCGGCAGGTAGCTGCTGCCGGGCTGCAGGTGGGACACATCCGCGGCGGCCAGGCAGGCGCACAAAGCGAGGGTCAGGCAGAAGGATTTCTAAGGGGGAATGGAAGGATATTATACTATTTAATTTTAAGATTATAAAATTTTAAACCAAAATACAAAAATTAGAAACCACATTTCTTTAAAAATCCTAATAAAAATTGTTCTTATCAAGAAGCTAAACATTTAAAAACATTTAACTAAAAATCGTCTTTTAAATGTAACCCTGCTAAATAGTTAATATTTATATTTAATGAAGCTGTTATCATCTTATTTCTTTAAAAATGTTTCCGAATTTAAGAACTATAAAAAGTTGTGGTTTATTTTTAAGGGAAACTTATGGTAGGATCCTTTAAAATTGTAGTTGTAATTTAATATATTATATTGTATTTTCTGCTGATATTCTTGGTTGTGCTTGGTTTTTCCGTTTGGGTCCTTTTGGGTAGTTCTCTTGGTTAATACTTACCATCTTGTTGGATGTTTGGCTGTGAGAGCGTCTGATGTCGGAACACTGAAAAGTAATGATATTTATACGAGTACAGCTTCAGGGGAGACCTTCGGCTGGGCCAGTCAAAAAGTTCAAACAGTGGGCTTCGGGGCGGGTTCCGTTATTTGCCGAGACTATCGATGATTTGTCGTCGGTTTTCGGCTTTGGTTTTTGGTTTTGATTTTGATTTTGGCGCATCTCGGCAAACAATCAAACAAACAAACATTCGAATTTCGAATGCCTAAATGTTCAAATATTCAAGCTGATTCATCGGCACTGGCCGCCAAGCAAACCGTAGCAATTGGATTCCATCCGATTCAAGTCAAGCCTCAATTGGTCTCAGTGTAAGCCGCTTTTGGCTATTTTCGTACCCTTGCTGAAAGTAATAACGATTTTTGATGCCCACGAGGAAGACTACCTACTAAATAAATAAATAATGTATAAATAGTTTAAAGAAAAATAAAGGTTTTTGCATGATTTCCTAACCACACATTTTATAAGAATAAATGTACTTGTTTATGATTTAACTGTTAGTATTTTTTACCGATATACTTTTTTATTTATTTGTGACTCATAATTGAGATGTTATCCCAAAACACGTAAGTATTTTAATAAAAGCATCTATGAGATCATAAATAATAATGCGGTTATTTATTAAGAAACGAATATCTCAGTAAAATATTAAAAATATGTAAGTTATAATAGAATATTTTTAATAACACGACAACAACTATCATAATTATTATAATTTTGTATAACTTTTTATTTATTTTTATAAAAAATAAATAATAAATAATAATCATCACCATTGAAAAACGCACGTTTATCCATTTTTAGCGCTTCTCCTTTCTTTATTTCTGTCTTCACCTGCTGACAGATTATTTTATATCGTTATTTAATAATTTAATCTCAGTAAAATATTAAGAAATATGTTACTTAGAATAGAATATGTTTAATAACACGACAACAACTATCAATATAATTTTGTATAACTATTTATTTATTTTTATATTAAAAAAAGAGTACCCAATCATCACCATTGAAAAACGCACGTTTATCCATTTTTAGCGCTTCTCCTCTCTTTATTTCTGTCTTCACCTGCTGACAGGTGCCACTTGACGGGGCGTTTGACAATCTCAATTGCGCTCGAGAGCTCCGGCTCGAGGCGTATAAACTGGAGCATGGCTGGTCTGGGATTCCAAGGTTTCCCGAATTTGCTTTTCACTCTGTGCTTTTTGCACTTCCCCTCCTGACCTTCGGCGTCGGATTTCACGGTCAATGGATGGGTCCAGCACCTGACCCACCGAAGATGTCTCCGCATCTCCAAGGGGCCGGACCGGAAAAGCAAATAACTAATCAGGCAAAAAATCCCATATAAGCCAGTTGAAAATAAAATGCTTCATGTTTGCATAAGAGACACGATTGAACGATTCTAAATATGGAATTTTGTTCTTTAATATTCTAATATTTTTAAAGCTACACACAAAAAAAAAACTTGGTAAAATTAACCAATATAATTGTCAAATAGTCTTCAACTACAAAAATAGTCAATTCTACCAATTAAATAGTTAGTTTTACAACAACAAATACACACAATTAGGAAAGACACACACCCAAAGCAAAAACAAAATACACGTAACTATTTTTTATAGTTACGTAACTATCCGTATAGGTCAATTTTACCAATCAAATTTTTTTGTGTGTAGTTTAATGAGATGGGAAATACAACTCTTAAATTTAAGAACGTTAGGTTAAATATTGTTTTAAAATTTATATTTAAATATAATATTTTCTTTTATATTTTGATTTAATAACCCTGATCCAACTTTTTCCCATCTAGATGTCAGGTTGTAAGAACTCAAAAACCCTTTTGAATTTTCACATTGTTTACACTCCCATTTAATGGGAACCGAACCAAAAACTGTACACTGTTATTTGTATATTTTCGGTAGCGCTTTTATAAATTGTCTTATTAGTGTTTCTATTCGCTTTCCATCATCGCGGAGTGGATAGATTATGTACGAGTGCAGTCGCTGTGGCAATCGAAGACGCTGTTTAAGTCCCTGCACCGCCGACAAATTCCGAAACGACGGAGAGGATTACATAGAGGGCGTCTCCAGTTGGTGCGACTTGTGCAACGAACTGACCTTCTTTATGAAGCACAACACGGCCAGCGAATCGGTTCAGATACTTTTCAGGCAAAGTTTGGACTCGATTGACTCGATACCTTGCAGGATATCAACTGTTTTGCTCAGGGGAGCGCTCAATTCCCGAACGGAAATCCAGAATCAGCAGGCCGCCAGTCTGGCTAATCATCTGAACAATTGGGCCGTCGAGGCCATGGATCCGCCGAGAAACGGTGGATCCTTCAATGTACTGCCCAATAGACATGGCTACTTGAATCGCAATCGGCATATTCAGGATGATCCTGTCACTCCACCCGTGACTCCACTTAATGTTTCCTTAGCGACAAGTTCTCCATCTGATGCAAGCACTCTACGTAATTCAAGTCCTGCGAAAGTGGTTCCATCGCGAAGTAAAAGATCTGAGAAGGCTAGAGGTATCGAACTACTAGATCCTCGCCTGTCGCCGGTTAATCCGTATGCCAGAACCTACAAGCATCGCGATGACCAGAATCAAAGGTCTGATACCTCCACCAAGCGGGTAAAGAGTTCTGACCTCTATTCCGTAACCACTGGTCCGGGTCTTACCATCAAGGACATCAAGAAGTTGCAGCGCCGCTTTGCTGCCGATGAATCCCCCGCCGAACCAGGGACCTCCAAGCAGGCAAAGGATCAAAGGACGAACACCTCCGATTCCAGACCCAAGAATTCTAGCAATATGGAGCTTCAAAAGAAGCTCCTCGAGAAACGGCGACAGATGAGAAAGTTGGCCTCGATGCGAAACCGTATCGATGCGGAATGTGCGACGGCTCGAACGGAACTGAATGTCCTGGAGAGAAGGACACGTCGCTCGTCATCGGGACGAAGTAAACGACAGAGCGGTGGAGCTCACATGACCTTACAACGTTTAGTGTCTAAAATAGAAATGGAAGAGCTAATGCCAGAAGGCAAGAAGTTGCACAAGAAGGATAGTCTGGAGACCCTGTTGAAGGTCCTACACGAACAGGACAAGCCATATATGAAGACCAAGGACTTGGACTCGGATCCGTTGTCCCTCGAGAACCTCAAACCATCAGCTTCACCTGTAGAAACCGAAACCGAAAGCGATACGGAAACTGTGATTGAAAGTGATTCGGGCTCAGAGACGGAAACCATCATACAGGAAGTGCCTTATCGACGACACAAAGTGAAAGTGTGGTTGTGAAAAGGCAGAGGATCTATGTACCGCTGCCCTTGCAGCTGAGAAATCCTTTTGCAACGCCTGCCAATGTTGGATTCTACAGGCCCAGTGGCTATCGACCCAGGGATAGTATCGAGCGAACCCATCCATTGGTTGAACCGCGCAGGATGTGCATCCTCTTTTCCTCGGCGCAGCGAGCTCTTTTCTCGAGCTTCGTCAACGATCCGCTGGACATAGTGAAGCTGATCAGGAGCCTGGATGAATCCATGGAAGTCTGCCTGAATGCCCCGCGAGCTCAGTTCTCCACGATAGCCTGTTTCGAGAAGGAACTCATCCGACTGATCGAGAAGAAACCCCAGGTGACAAAGATGCAGAAGACCAAGGAACTGGACGTTTCGCACTCGCCAGTCCGTTGTCCCGATTCCGACTGCCAGCGGCTGTGCTTCGTCTCCGATTTGAACAACCACCTGCTGCTGGACCATCGATCCCTGACCATGGAGCGGATTAGGGCCAGGGAGACCAAGACCTTCTTTCTGGACACCAATATGACGATGGTGGACAAGCCCAAGTGCCATATGGTCTATATGGTGCGGGATAAGATCATCGACACCCAGGCCGAGGATCTGCGCGATCTACTGCCGGTCCTGGTGATGAGTGGCCGCACCCATTTGACCAATGCCCTGGGTGTTCACATTCGGGGATCGCGGGCTAGGTCCAAATTCGATTTGGAGTTCTTCGTTCTCTGGCTAACCGGATTTGTGCCGCGTGGAATGCGGCCCATGGCCACCATGTCGCTGTGGTCCACTTTGGGTCCCCAGATGGCCGGTTGCGTCGGCGTGAATACTGGCTACATCTACGATATCCGGGCTCCCAACGATGTGGGCCACGTCAGCCGCAGTCAGTGCGCCATGGTGCTGCCCATGGACATGATCACGCACATGACCAACAATGCACGCAGATTCCTGGCCGTTCAGGTGCAGGTCTACTGAAGATTGACCGAAAACAAGAGCTAAATTTTACCGTACTAACTGGATAGATTTTTATCAAATAAAACACTCTAATGATCCTTTTCTATAACAATTTGTGTTTAATTTTTGATGGTTGGGAGTGAAAAAGGGGAAAAACAATTAAAAAGGGTTAAAATAGCTATATTTGATTTGGATTTACTATCATAAATATGTTTTCAGCAATCTCCCAAAAGCATTGCATACTTCTAGGCCTCCTCAAAATCATATTAAATTATATTGCCTACTTTTTTGGGAGATGGATTGCTGAACTTTAGACATTTAATTCAGTTAACCGACTTGTGATGGTTATTTTTTTGTGGCTACTGGCAAACAAATAAATCAGAGTAGACGTGTATTTAATTTTCAAATCCTTACTTTTTCTTACTTATAACACTTGTTCAAGCGATAGCACCCATTCAGTTGAAACTCACAAATAACACGCAAAAGATATTTCTTTTTTGTGAGTCAACTTTTTATTTCGATATAAGGCAGCGAAAATTTTAGATTTTTCAAATTCTCCTAACTATAAATTGTCCGTTCACTAAACCCGATTGCCTCTTTTTTCGACCTAAAACTAAGAAAAGTTAGGACCTGACCATGTCGTCTCGGTTCGATGAGAAGCGCGGGGTGGCCAAAAGTGGCAACGACGAACTGGCTATTATGGATCCCACCGAGAGCGACTTCGCCCTGGAGCTTAAGCCGACCCCCAAGCAGACCTGCATTCCGGAGCACCAACGCCAGCGATTGGTCAGCTCGGACACCAGGTGAGGTTTTATATAAAGATCTTTGTATAATATTCCAAAACTATACAAATTCAATACGGAAATTTGTGTTATAACTTGAAGAGTAGAGATTAATTTTATCTTTATTGAACAAAATTGTATAAAATCAGAATTGATTGAATATTTATTAGCATTCAAATCGAAGAAATAAATTGAAATAAATAGATTTAAGTAATTTAATATTTTTAACTAAAAACAACAATTAGTAAAGAAACTTTATCCTGAAAAATTGAGAATTTTTTGGGTGGGTTTGTTTTTTGGTGTATATTTCATAAAAAATAATAATGAATAATTATAATAACTATAACTATAACTAATCCTAACTATCTTTTTTAAAGAAATAAAGCACTTAGATATTACTTTTTTTTCCCATCCAGTGTTTACCAGCGAGAAAGCGTGTTCGATATGCCGGACAAGTCCTGGTCGGTCCTGTATTTCGGTGCTGCGAAGGACAGGGCCTTGAAGTAGTGTCATCTAAGGCAGACAGATGACCCGTACCCCATCACAACATCCCCGTTCTAGCACCAATTCAAATCGAATGTCTGCAACCGCCTGGCCCACTGATTGACTCCTTCGCCACCATCTAACCATCCACCAGTCATCCATCAGACGTCGCGAAATGTTATATAAAATGGAAATTCGCCCTCGTGCCAGTGCATATTTGATCTTTTTGTGTGGGCTTTGGCATATTGCTGCAATTGATGATGAGGCTGTCTCCGGCGATTCTGATACGTACGATTGTGATTAATGGAGACAGCGTCATTGAGCGCGATCTGCGGCTCTTCAGACATATAGTACTATGGAATATTCGCACAACGATCCATGATGTCATTCATACCCAGGCCACCCGATCCCGAACACATTGAGCCAAGATTGCTATTGCTCTTGAGAAGTGTCAAGCGAGCATTTCTATCAGAAGCGGAAATAATGGCTTAATGAGACAAATGACGCGACTCTGGCACTTCTGACAGTTTCTAAATACGTGTGAATTTCATCAAATTGATGCCCAATTTTTGCAATTGTGTCGGATATGATAAATTGGAGAATCGTTTGCACGAAACGCTAATCCCTCGATGAATAATCTAGCATAGGGCTAATTTTAGAAAGACGCTATACATTTTTTAGGGGAACCACAAAATATTGTAACAGTTTACAATACCTTTAGGTATTTAAATCAGATTCATTGATTACAGCAACCTTTTTAGGCTTACGAAATTTTGGGAATTCAGGTAATAAATTTAAAATGGTTAGCAAAAAAGATTAGTAAAAAAGTATTTTAATAAAATACATCTTAAATCGATTTTATTTAGTTAAATTATGTATAGAAGTTGAGATAAATTAAAGATTCATTTAAACCAGTGTTAAAAGTCTAAGTTTTGGCTTCCATGCTCAGTTGACCTTTTGTGAATCCCCCTCCATAAATTTATGATCTGTCTGCCTTTAAAAATAGCTCCGAAAATAGCTTTCTTCCAAGCATGCCAAAATCTGTTTGTCTGCTCGTTAGCATATCTGCATACGGAATATTTGGCACTGGCTGCAGATGGGTGGATTCAAAGATTCTTAACCACATGTGAGCTTTAAATCCAACTAGGCTATGTGACCTAGATCATTATTTAAATTAACTCACACACAGCTTTAGCTAAAGGCATTATTTAGATTGGGCTAAAAGGATATAAGTATATAAACTGGGTTAAAGAAACATTGCATTTAATCAACAATTGTAACCATCCACTCCGTTGAAGATAAGATCGATTATATCTTTTGAGATAAGATGATTCTGTAATTTCTATTTATAACTGATGAGTTGCAAGATCTTAGTTTCCCTAAAACCTTGGCTGTCAGTCAAAAAGTTTACAATGGGCCAAAGAAATGTCTCATTTCCGCTGTAAATTTATTCACATCGTTTCGCTGCATTTTTTCACCATTGCAAGTGCAATTTGTAAGCGAGACGAAAGTGGAAGTGACATCAGTGGCCTCATCGGCTATAACAAGAACATATTAATAACATTCGAATAAAAAGTGAGATCAGACCTGAATTTATCGGAATTATTTGGCGTGTGAAAGTGCTGAACTTTAGTTGAATTTATTTGGCCAAAATTCCTGGGAAAAGTGTTTGGTGCCTTCACACCATGAGCTCTCTTTGTAAATAAGATGTACATTCGCCTATATTTGCTTGCCACATTTTGTGGCCTGTTTGCTTCTGTGTTCTAATTGAAATGGACCACAAAATTGCTCTGTGCTGAATGCGGCATGCCGCAAACTTCAAAGTTTCGCCCTCTGCTTGCCGCTGCTGATTGATGCCCATATGATTGATGGAGTCGCACTCGATTTTCGTTTATTTTTGCTGCCCGTCTTAAAGTTTACTTTCCGTTTCGTTTTTTTTTTCACCAATTTGATACAATTGAACTTTGTCGTGTGTCCACACAAAATTCTTTCCATACATTATGCATAATTTGCATAAAAAACATGGGCAAGCTCAAAGTCCAAAGTGCCAAAGTCGCCTGTGTTTTCATTTCCCCCTTTTTTGTACGGCTCGGGTTTTTTTCCTCTGTGGTAAAATCTCGCATTTCCATAAGGCAAACATGAGCATAAGCATAAAATTATATATGCACAAGAATTGGCAGAGCCATCGAAGCAACGACAACTGCACTTGCAAGTTGCAACAATCTGAGCAGTGCACTTAAAGAAATACGCAGATTATCTTGGGTAGGGAAAATAAAAATTATTTTCAAATTTTAATGGTTTATTATTATTTTTTATTATTTATATTATATTACATAGTTCTTTTTTTATTTTGAAAAATATAATAATAAATTCTTGGAGCTAATTAAATTCACAACTATTAAAGTAATTAGTTTTATATTTACATTTTATTGTAATTTATTATTTATTAATTTACTATCGAAAGTGAATATATTTTTTTTAAATATAGATACTACCTTTTTACAAAATGAATTTAAACTGTTTGTTTAGAATAGTTAGAAATATTTATAAGTATTTCATTTTCGTTTATATTAAGTCATTTTATTCATATTTTATATAATAAAGAGGTAAGTTGATTTATTTTCCAGTGCAAAGTGATTGGATAAGGAGGGAATATTGTGTGCGGAGGGGTTTCTTTGCTCTGGCCAAATTTCGCTTCACTTGTTGTGGCTGTAATTGCTGCCGTTTTCGTGGGGCCAAAAGGGGGCGGTGGGAGGTGGATGGCGGAGGATTGGTATCTGTCATTGACATGGATGGTCGTCGTGGTTCGTGCTTGCAGCTCAAATGCGTTTTGCATAATTTTAAAGCCTCTTTAAAGCGAAATGCAATTACGGGTTGCGATTTTGTGACCGAAACTATTTCGCGCATTTCCTTTTTTTTTTTTTTTTTGGTTTTTTTGGAACAAATTGAATTTCACTCTTCGCTGCACATCGATGGGGTGGAAAGAGAGATTTTCGCATTTCCCATGCGTCGCATACGTGTTATTTGCGAATTCGCAAAGCGCGAACAATTTTGATCAATTTCTATGCAATTACTTTCTGCCAATTAGAGGGAAATTGATTAATTAGCCTTAGCTAGAGCGTATGAAATATGCTTAATCAATTATTGATGATGCCGGGGAAAAAGGTTTATGGTCCAAATCTGTCGTTAGCTCTGCCAATTATTTATGAATTATGCTCTCAATGAAAACCAAAACTAATATTCTAAACACACTTTCCACATTACTCACGGCTGGAATAAATGTTCATGTGATTCAGGTAGCGGATTTCGATTATTCACATCGATAAGAGTGACCAAGATGATTCAGATATAGCTGTGGTTTTTTTCTTAGAGAAGTTGAGTCAGAAAAGTTGTTCAAGAATACAAATATATATGTAACTCTTACGCTTTTTTTGATTCAAACGACGTAATGACGCTCCCTAATTGAACTTGAACTTGATGTTAAGTGACAGAAATTGAAATGTCTTAATTTTGTACCCAAAATTTGGGTCAATTCATGCTGAAATTCGTGGAATGCAAACGAGTGAATAATTCTTATACGTTTAATTACTAGCCTAATACTAAACAGCACTGAGGCCAGAAAAATGTTCAGAAAACCATTTATCAAAAGTTTCGTAACTTTTTGAATAATTTTAAATATTTATAAAAACCAGAAACAAAAGTGCTGCCCCAGTGGCAAAAACATTGTTGTACTCTATGGTCATGTGAATGCCGTCTAAGCGTAAATATATTGGAAATCGATTAGTGCAAAGTGAACAGGAAAATCAACAAAATGGAAATGACATCGCCAGACAACGTGGCTCTGGGAACTGGTGGCCACGCATAATTCTTGAGCTGCTGGCTTTAAAGTCGGTGTACAGAGAAAAAAGGCTAGCGAAACAGCAATTTTCAAATAGGAAATACTAATAATACTAAACCTCAATTTTAGACCAAAAAAAAACCATATACGTTATCTTAAAAAATCATTTATTATTTTTACTTTTATATAATAATTCTTTTTATTTTGCAATATAAGCTAAGTTAATATTAAACAATAATATACAATTTTGTTAGGCAATTTTATTTCATTAAATTATTTTCTAGAAATTTTAAAACCTATTATAATATTCATTTATTTTAGTATTCATAACAAACAGCTAAACAAGAAATAAAAAATAACAGAAAAGGGGGTTTATTTTTATAAACATTTTTATAAATAAAACAAAATTGATGGAAATGTGCGCATGAAGTTTTGAAGACAAGTATATTCCAACTTTTGTATATTATCGTCCACAAAAAATGATCCAACTGATAAGAAATTTTCTTGATTTCGTTTCTCTCGGTGCGCAGTAATCATCAATGACAAAGTTAGTCCGATGCCGGGGGACAGGTTGCAGTTTGGCTCCGCTTGCTGACCACCGGTCACCAGTCAGCAGCAACCCAGTGACCACCATCACCATCTCCACATCCACAGCCACATCCATCGCCAGCTGCCCAACAAGTTGTCTTCAATTAGCGCCAATCGCAGCACAACAACGAAAAGCAATTAAGTCACGCAGCGTTCACCGACTTGGGTGTTCTGCGGCCTCTTATCAAATATTTTTTAATTGAAAACTTATTACTGCAAGTATCCCAAACTTGGTTATCTATCGGTGGAGTAAGTTATGTTATGATGAGATTTGCAATAATTGGAAACACGTTAGCCGGCTGGCTTAAGGTATTCATCAGTGCCTCTCTCCTTCGCTTTCAAATTTGCATAGTGCAAGTGGCTCACTCACCAGATTTGCCGGATGACTCAGAGTTTAGACTCAGTAACCTTCAATTGTTTATGGAGCCACCATATAAACCCTAACTACATATCGGCAGTAAAATATGATTGGAATCTGCTGCGTTTATTGAGCAATTGTCTTGAAGCAAGTGCAAGTTTGCATATTTTCGAATTTAAGTTGAAGCATGTTTATTCGCATTTTATGATCGTTTTGTTTTCTCGATTTCGATTTTTCGTATTGGGGTCTCGGTGGTGCGGTTCAAAAATGTGGCGATCATTCTGGACCAAATTTTTGCTCTTATTAGTGGAGCATACCCAGACGCAAATCCCCGAGCATCGACACATGTTGCGACTGCCGGTCTTTTTCCGAAAATATATATTTTTTCTGGATATAGCCGAAATGTGCGAAAAATTTAAGACATTCGCCTACATCTGGCAATTGTAATGGGCAGGAAGCAATGGGGCTGATGCGGGAATTATTTGTCTGGGTTAATTTGTTTAAAACTTGTCGAAAGGTTTACTGAAACTACTTTTATTATAGTTTCCTTCAAGTATGACGACTTCAAACGACTTTGGTTTCCACAGGAATATACATGCAGTCTTGAGTAATGAAATCATTGTACCTTAGAATAGGCGGGATAAGATAAAAACAACAAAGGCGACAGGTAGCTACTAATGTAAACATTTCTAATTAGGCTAGTAATATAGTCACCGGCCATATAAATGTACAGTTGCGAAAACAAAGTTATCTCCTAGATTACAAAACCGTTAGATGCAATTCAACCATTTCGGTATAAAAGGGTTGCGACATCTTGGAAGTAGACAATCGGAAATAAGTACTGACAACGTTTTCATAAAATAATATAAGGGATCAAAATTGTGTTTGGCTATGAATACTGCAGCAAATGCGATTAGCAAAGAGGAATTAGTGGATTGCAAGGATGACCTCATACTCTTCAGAGTTCTGTCAAGCATCTCCTCGATTTTGGGCTTCCTTCTATGCCTGAAAGTGTTGCAATTGTATAGGAGAACGAAAAAGTTGCAATTTCGACTTGCAGGCGAAACATTAAAACTCGAGAAGGCGCAAATAGAATTAAAAGAATACTCCGAACAAAAAAACAGAAAATTTAAATTTAAAAAGTGTCGCGTTAAAAATATAAAAGAGGTAGTATAAAAGTGTACGCATTGATTGAATACTAAATATTAAATGATTTTAATAAATATTATCACTGTGGACGGCACTATTATATAGCCGCAGTATTGCAAAAACTAACAGGATTGCATACCAAGACTTTAAGAAAATCAAACGGAGAGTGGGGAGAAAGTAAAGTGAAATTTTCAAAATTTGGAGCTGTTGGGGCCGGTGGAGATAAATGCCACATTGCATTGTTTTATTGAAAATAGCGCGTCGAATGAGGGGTCATATGATAATATCCGATCGCATCCGTTCAAAAGTTATACCCAAAACAAGATTTTCTTTTTCTTCCGAAAATTAAAATTTAATTCTGTTTGTCAGTTTGTCCCAAAACCTTGATTTAAAGTCTTGAAAATTGTATATAGTGTTAAACAAATCGATATAAGAAACTTTAGTTC
The DNA here is from genome assembly GCA_037075205.1 of Drosophila prostipennis. Lineage (NCBI taxonomy): Eukaryota > Metazoa > Arthropoda > Insecta > Diptera > Drosophilidae > Drosophila > Drosophila prostipennis. Next base: position 775,068 of record JBAMCJ010007287.1, read on the forward strand.
TACCACTTTTGGAAAAACTAGCTAGTTTAGCGGGAAAACCTTTTGAACGTAATTTTTCTAATTACAACATTTTAAAAATATTGCAAAACAAACATTTTTTAAAGTTATTTTATTTTTAATTTCTCGAAAACGACTATAATGATTTTCTTTAAAACTGTAATCTGTTTAGCCCTTGAGATTCCCCAAATTTTGGTGTATGGCAAGTTATTTTAAAAAGTCAGGTTCAAAAGTTATTCAAAAACAAATATAGGCACTATGTTTTACCATACTTTACCTTATCTAAAAATGTTTTACTATGTTTACTATGCTTATTATGTTTACTATGTTTACCATGTTTACTATGTTTACTATGTAATGCTTACTATGTTTTACTATGTTTTACCAGTTTTTACTATGTTTTACTATGTTTTACAATGTTTTACTATGCTTTACTATTTTTATACCCTTGCAGGGGTATTATAATTTCAGTCAGATGTTTGCACCGCAGTAGACATTTCCGACCACACAAATTATAAATATATTCTTGATTTTTATTTTTTGCCCTGATATAAACACTCTGTTGACCACGTGCTGCGACCTCTTTGATGGGTCAATGTCACGCCAGAATCGACGCTTCTTGTGTTTGTCTAGCCCCCCTCTCTCCTCCAGCTGAGAAAATCTTTAAATTGCCATAAATTACAAGAATTAGAGGCCTAATGTTAGATACGGCTGCCAAAGTTGCGCAAACATTTGCCGGAGTCAAGTGCAGAGTGTCGATGGACGGAATACAAAGATCGAGATCGAAACGGAGGCGTATACGGTTAGAAATGAAACGGAATTAATGGGTCTGGCCTTTGATGGCCCCAAAAGAGTTGAGCTATCGCATAAATCATGGGCGACCTTCCCCATTGAAGATCGTCATTCTAGTTTTTATTCGAATATTTCGGGTGTTAATGGCCGGCAAAAAAAAGTTGGGCACATAGTTTATCTTAAGAATTTTATATCGTAACTATTTGGTCATTAAAAATGCCAGATTTTATTACACATACATTTGTACACCATAAACAAAATGTCTTGCTAAATTTGTATTCGCTTATTTGCGAATGTGATGGTTCTCTTTAGTATTTATTTAATTTATTGTTGTTATAAGCTCATTGCTAGTTAAATCTAAAGATTTAAGTGTTTTTGAAATTGTGTATTTTTACAAACGTAAAAAAAATGTTAGCTATTATTTTCGGATTCCTAAATGTTTCTGAACTTACAAAACAATTCTTTCCACAGCTAAACTTTCTTATTTTCCTTTTGCTTTAAAAGTGAGAAAGTTTTTAAAAAATTGTGATTTAAAAAAAAAATTGAAAAATTAGACTAACCTTTTTTGCTGTGGCCTAGGGATGTCCTACTTGTGGATCGAAAAGTGTATGAAATATGTTCGCTAAACGCAGATGCCACTGCAATTTGTTAGCAATTTTGTTTACAAAAAAGTTAATATATTAAACTAAAATGTACGAAATTGTGTCAAATCAAATCCATTTATTTTGCAGCGTGTATGCTCGTAACATTACACGAATGTTGATGTTTATGCGCGGATTTTTGGGGGCAGCTGCCGCACATGTTGGCAGCGAGGCGCCACGCCACGCCACCCACTCAATGCCAATGTCCAGAGCAGATGGCGCACGCTCACCCACCCCCCACATTCGCATACACACACCCAGATCGGAACCACACCCCACCCACATCCCCCACCCACCCGACCGGCGATTCTATTTCGATTTTGGAAGTCATCCCTATTTTTAGCCAGCATGGATCATCCTGTGTGGCCAAGCATGGTAACTCTTTCACGTACCATAAATTAATCTATTTCGATTCGCGATTTCCATTTTCCCTCCGGGAAACTGTTCCCCATCGCAAAATTATGATCCATTTGTCTTCATGTGGGGCTTTCATAATTTTTTGAATCACTTTTTTGTTTACATTTCGTTTCCTTGCCTTTTCGAATATGTTTTTCGACGAGTGCGCTCAATTTGTTGCCCGTTCTGTAAACATTGAGTTTTGTTTATCAGCTTACAAAGTGCAACAGATTAATAATAAACTGCTCCGTCAATTTGACCACTTTATTGGGTGACTGGACTCTCCTCCATCGAACACTCTCCGGTATTTTATTTCTTTAAAGGGTTTTGTAAAGGGTTTTAAAATTACAAGGAATGTAAGGAACTTTTTATCATTCCAAATACATACCTTTATTTTCATAAGACAGATACAAGGTTAAAATTTTGTTTATCACTATTAGCTTACGGTCACTTAGTCATCAACTACTTTGTAAATAAAAAGTTTTTGCCTAACCTAAACTATACACAGCTTACTATACACACTGTTGACATTACAAATATTATAAATACTATAATAAGAATCATATAATATTATCTTTTCTGGGAAAAAAATGATATTTACCTTAGCAAATATTTGTTATACTTTAATTATTTTTTTAACTTACAAGCTAGCGTTTCACTGTGATTATATATAATATATATATAGGTATATCACATCTGTTACCACCTGTTACAATATAATATATCATTTTACATTTTAAATATTGGTATTATTATGCACAGGGTATTTAATCTTCGACCTTAAAAGATAGCCTTCCTCTCTTGTTACTTTAAATGGGTCAGGCTCGCACAAGCAATGAAAATGTTAATGTTGCTCCTTGAATACATTGTTGTTACTGTTGTGGCTAAGGTTGCACTTGTTGATGTTGCTGTTGCTGTAGTTGCTTATGTAGCAGACTCTCACGTTGCACTTGATTTTGTTTGTGTTGCTATTGCAACTGTTGTTTCTTTTCTTGCTATTGTTAAATGGTTTGTTTAATTTCCTAAAAAATTATAATGTTGCTGTTGTTTCTGTTAAAGTTGCTGCTTTGCCTGATGTTGTTGCTAGCACTTTTTTGCCCCATTTGATTCAAGAAGCAACAAGTTGCCAAAGCTTGAAAGCTTTTCAGTTTTACGTTGTTAAGGTCCAACGAAAAGTTCTTCAAACTTTGGCAGCTTCTAAATAGCGCTAATAAATGGGATTACTTTTATACAATTTTCGGAAATTAAGGAATCAAAATTTTCCCAGAAAACTTCTGTGTCAGTATGCAAATTTCGCAAGACCTCAGCATGATTCATTAACACTGCCACCGATCTACGTAATTGTTTATAAATATGGGCGGCACCGGCAGACAGATGGCGTCATTTGTTTGCATTGAATGTGGTCAGGAATTTTCTCCCCCCATTTCTCGAACCATTTCAGGTTGACTGAGCCGCAGAAGGTAAACACAAGGCAGAATCCAAATCCACTGGCAACATTTTCCGCGTTGGGTAACTAAGAAGAATTCGGTTTATTGCTCTGTTATTTGAAACATTCAGTTTTAGTTTTGCCGACGAGACAAGACGCACCCGTTGCGCCCATAAATTAACTGGGCCAAGCACTCTGATCTCATGCAAAAAGTCGGCGCCCATAAATTTAAATGTCTTTATAAATAAGCAAAGGCAAAAGCGGCAGCCGGCGCAAAATAAAAATCTAAAATCTAAGGCGAAACTAAAATAAAATCAACTGTATAAATTATAAATCAGGCATCAGCAATTAAAAGGGGCCAGGCGTCAGCAAGAGCAACTCAAATTAGCGGAGCAGACTTCAAATGAATAAAAGCGCGCCAAACTTCGTTCGGCAACATGTTGGGGAACTTGGGGATAAGCAATATACAAAACATTTGGAGCCGGCAATTTTGCAAAAGAGCAAATCTTCTTCTCTTTATGTTTTTGGAGATGGTATGAAGAGTAGGCTTTGCTTTTGATGCTCTCTTCACTTAACGAAAATTATAGGAACCAAGTCTTTTTAAAGTACTACTTTAAAGCTTAGAAACTTTAAAACTTGTAAAACAGTTTTGGTAAGACGTGTGTTAGAAGATTTAATAATGTAGTGGATAACATTTAATTGATATAATAACAAAATAGTTAAATTTACAATATCCTAGAATAGTTACAACTATCTGCAAACATTATAACTTTTTAATTATGATTAGTGAAATTTAAATGTGATTTTTTTAAGGTTATTTAAGAGTTGGGACCTAGATTTTTATAAAAACTATATCAAAATATGATACATTTTAACTGTGTTTTTAAATGGACTTTAAAGGTTAGTTGGTATTTAAGTTGAAGTGTTAAGTAGTAATTTATTTTATTCAAGATTCAGTTTTCTTAGAGTTTAATTTTTGTACTCTGTACCGCTCTCGTCTCTCTCTTTTGGCAACAACAAAATATTTAAATTTACAATATCCTAGAATAGTTATAACTATCTACAAACATTAGAACTTTTTATTTATGATTATGATTAATTTAAATGTGATTTTTTTAAGGTTATTTAGGAATTGGGCCCTAGATTTGTATAAAAACTACACCTGAAATATAAAACATAGTTAGTTGTTAAAGGTTAGTTGGTATTTTATAATGTGAAGTAGTAATTTATTTTATTCAAGATTCAGTTTCATAGACTTTTATTTTTTCACTGTACCGCTCTCTCTCTCTCTCTCTTTTGGCAACAACAGCATCGCGGCAGCGACGTCACAACACTGAGCGGCAACTTTGTGAGTTTCTGTTTCGTTTCGCTTCTGGCAAGCCGGCAGCAGAGTGGCGAGCTTTGCTTCTGCTTTCGCGACTGCGACTGCCAGTCGCAATTTTCCGTTCGTGGCGAGCACACGCGTTTCCCAGCGAAAGCAGCGTCCAAAACTGCCGGCACTCGAATCTCTTGGCCGTTAGAAGTAGTTGGCCAAAAGCGAAACCCAAACTCCGAACGACAAAAACACAACAAGTGCGATTCTTTCATTTTCGCCGAAGCTCGCCAGTGCCACTTGCAATTAGCTGCAAGTGCTTCTTGGCTTTTTGGCTTTCTGGCTTCTTGGCAGCTGTGTTGTTGCAGGTGAAATTTCGGTCGTGCCGGTTAGGTTAGCCTGACACCTTCGACGATTCCCGATCCGATTCCCGATCCGATTCCCATACCTACGAGTATATTCCGAAACCGACTCCGTGTGTTATTTGCCCCCGCCAAAACTGCGCTAATTGGCTTGGTTTTCGGCCCAAAACTAAATATCAAGTTTCAATATTTACCGTGTGTTCGCGAAGTCGGACAGTCTGTCACTGGCGGAAACCGAAAGAAATCTTTATACAAGCTGATATAAATTTTTGGCAGCGGGCCATCGTCAGCGCTGTGAAGTGAGCTTGGAAAGCAGGGAGTTCTGCCTATTTGCATTTCAAATTGTTTGCGAACATCTACGAAAGGTAAGTGGCTCGCCGGCGAAAAAGACTGGCTAAGTGAAAATCAAACAAGAAGTGGTACAATTAACTCGAACGATTTTCGATTCGATTTCTGGATATTCGGGCGATATTTGCATAACCCGATGGGAATATTCAAATATATATATATATACTTTTTGTGCTTGTCCATTTCCTTTGGTCTGCATAAATTATCCCACTCTCGCGAGCTCTTCTATTCTATTCGGTCGCAATTCTAATTAAGTGCCGAGACCTGCCCCAATGATGTTGCCACTCCCACGACCCTTGGCTCACCTCTGACCCCTTGATTGCTACACGGAGAAATATCATTGCTAGAAAGTCCCTATGTGTAGTTTTTCTTATCAGTGCGAACCAAAGTCGTCAATCATTAAAAGCTAATATGATTTTTATTATTATCGCTTGGCAACATGTTTGGGTCAAAAATATTATTGAAATTGCCAAACGAGATTATATTTTGACTTATATTTTATTTTCATAAAAATTAAATTAAAGTTGTGGTAGAAAATGTAATACAATGGAGTGTATTTCTTAAATAATAAGCTAAAATTGATAGAATTTTTATACTTTATTTATTTATTTTATTTTATTAAAAATCACCTATCAAAGTAGTTGTTGGTGTAATAAAGCAATATTTTTGATACCTAAAAATGAAAGTTTGATTTAAGGCTAATAAATGGTAAATTTGATGATTTTTTTAAAATATTAAGGCTTATATTTTATTTTTAGTTCTAACTAACGTATACGTTAGACAAAGTAAACTAAATCTTATGTGCAAAAATACAAAGTAGACTTCCTCATAAATGTGTGTAAATTGTGATAGGCTAAAAATAAGTTTACCGGTATTATGAAATGTCACAATGATAAGACGGAGATAGTAACTAATTTGTTTGATTACCAAATTTCGTTGATATTTTTTTTGGCCGTGCATTTGGCTGCCACTTGAGGTCTCTTTTTATTGCCTTTTTCGCTATCTGCGCTCTTGTTGGAATTGTTAACAAAACTGTAGATTTATGCAGTAGATTAGCTCGTCAACACAAAGCGAAGGCCAAAGGACATGCTCCATGCGAAGGTCCAAATCCGCTTATTAATGAGCTGTCACAGGGCAATGGGCAATGGGCAGTGGATAAGGGGCGGTGGTCAAGACTTACTTGGTCATCAATTAACGTTAATGTGCCAGTGTCGTCAGCGCTGCTCGCTCGCTAAATGTCCTTGCCACACTTTTGTCAATCACAAGTATTTATTGCAATTTGTTTTATTTTCGCCAGCCGTGCGAATGCATTTCATATTCATAAGCTGTCGGTTCGAGGTAGTGAGTGTGACTAAGCCGACAACTTCCACAAGCCAAGAAATCATAAAATCGTTAAAATCGATTTGGTTGCTTTTTTTTGGATGAGGAGGAGGAGGAGGAGAAGGAGGGGTACGTGACCAACGATGACCTTCAGCGGAGCACCCCGCTCCTGGGAGATTTAAGCCAAATGCACGAATCGCTTTTCGAGGGTCATAAATAAAAAAGCGAAATGGACTCCCCCTCGTATTTTAGCCCCCGCTCTATGCCACTCAGGTGCTCGACATGGCGCATATTTTTAGACGTTTAGCAGAACCCACTAAAAATACATTGCTTTCTTCAGCGAAACGAACAAGAAAGGAAAAGTAAGGCAGAAGGGATCGAAATATCCCGCAAAAAAAGGAAAACAAAGCCCTGCACTCAGAAACGACAGAATGCGCGCTGGGATATCATAAAATGCCGAAATGCAGGAAAAGAAACCAAAATACAAGAAAATAGACATTAGCCAGCACAAAAGGCGAATCTGAGGTAGAGGACAGTGGAGTTTTTAGTTGGGATTAGTCGAAGTTGGATTACCCTAGAGAGCTAATAAAATGATACCATAGGAAGTAACAGTTTATGTAGACACTAAACTTAAGTAATGCACGAATTAGCATTAGAACATTAAAATAGTTAATAAATACCAAATATATTAATCAGAAAATGGTACATTAAAAATATTAAAATTCTGACCTTAATTAGCCAGAAGTATTTTTATTGAATATTCCTGGTTTTGTAGCTAATCATGATTCAAAAAATATAATAATATTTTCTGTAGAACAACTCCCCGTTCGGAACTATCAAAGTTCCATAGAACACCAATTGCTTCTCCACTGGGACAAAAATGATCAACTTTTGAGCGTTTGTGTGTGCAGGGGATGTAAGAATGCGAGACGGGGTAAAAAAACATAACAAAAAAGTAAGAAGACCGAAAAAAAGGACAGAAAAAACATTTGGCAGAGCGTAAAAATAAAAATGAAATAAAATGGCATAAAAAATGCAACAGTTCAGTGAGATAAACACGAAAAAGCCAAGGTAGAAAAAGATATGAAACGGGGGAAGTTGGCTGAAAGCGGAGGGAAGCAGCTAAGAAAGAAGAGGAAGCTGCAGCATTTGAACCAAAAGAAAGAACGAAAGAAGGGACACAAAATGGGCCAGTAGCTTGGATTTCAAGCCCACTCACACATGAACACACCTTGCCGAATTTTAAATGAGTCAGCCAGCAATTCAGGTGGCCAAAAGGGAGGTGGATCCTTCAATAAATGTCCAGTTGTCCGGCTCCTCTGCTTTCGGCCAACTTGGCACGATTTTAATGCCCTGCCCAAGGTTAGCACGAGCACACCGAGAGAAACGAAAGTGAAGATGATTAATTTAAGTTATAAATAAAGTTTACAAGTGAAATAAGCTGAACTAAGAAAAAAATTGGTTAAAAAATAACTATTTTTAGGTTCAACAAATTAATTGATTTTTAGCTGTATGTTCTTAATAAGATTCCAATATATTTTTAAAATTTTTAGAAAAATAATAATAATTAAAATAATTATTTCTCTTAAATCTATTAAATTTTAATCAGATATTAGTGTTTACATTAATGATTCAATTAATCCCTATTAAGCTTTCTGGACTTAAAGACCGAAACCTTCCTTGCACAATGCTTTTTCTCTCAGTGCACTCACACAAAAAGAAATACAGACACTCTCACATAATGAAGAAAAAGGCGGATAAAGCTAGCAAATAGAAATGAAGAAATACAAATTGTATAAAAAGGCAGGAGGGGTTTTTGGTAAATGTGCCACAGAGATAAAAGCGTAAATAGAAGCGAGGCACGAAAATTTTTTCAAATTACCAGCAAAGCGGTTGAGGCAGGGCCACCCACCACCCCCTATTTGTGCGTGTGTGTGTGTGAGAGAACTTATTGAAAGTGCTAACACACACGCAAGTGAAACTGCTTATGCATTCGTGTGGGTGTGGTGTTTCCACATCCTGCCAAGCGACCGCAGTTTAAACAAACTGCTTGGCCTGCCCGTGTCCATGTTCCATATACCACAACTACCAAGCGGAAAAGTTGTCACCTTTCTCCTGCCCCATAAACTCATCCTTTTTCACCTCCCTCAATGCACCGAAAAAAATGCATTCTAATTTTAATTTTTGTCAAAACAAAACTTGATATTAAGTGTGAGATCTAATAATAATACATAAATACATTAATAAATATTACTCCAATTTCTTCTATAAGGATTTTATTTATCTACTGTTTTAATATCCGTTTTATCTTATCCCAAATATTTAAGGAAAAAATCGATGATTATGTTGTAATTTTCAGGAAGATTAAATTTTAATTATCTGTAATTATTTTTGAAATATGACAATATTGTTTTTAAGGAAATTCTAAAACCAAAACTAAACTTTTGGTAATACATTTTTTGTGTGTGCACCTACCTCCTTTCAACTGCTGCTGACTTTGCGTGTGTGTAATGAATTTAAAGTTTGCTCCGCATACATTTTTCATACGCTTGCAAATTGTTATGGCTTTTGGACCAACCCACCCCACCCCTTTGCCTTCCCAACCCCACCCCTCTGCACAAGCAGCCGGAAAACCCCCTTGTATGTCGGTGTATCCACCTTGTATTAAGTGGGTGTCGTGTGTTAGCTTTTGTCCTTGTTATCCACACGAGACATGATTATTAATTTGCAATTCCTGCTAATTGCATGAGCTTCAGCCACCCCTCAGGTGTTTCTTTTGCCATCCAAGCGATCGCTTAGAAACTTATTTTCATGTGTAGCAAACTGAGGCACATTCCTCCGCGCCGCTGCTGTTCAAATAGATAAGCCTAGATTAGATTAGCGGTCACTGGAGCACATGGAAAACATATTATGCTTTCCCTTTGGCTTCTCCCCACCGAAGTGCTCTACTTGGGGAATTATAATGGCTTAATGGGATCTTCGAATAGTTTGGAATTTTCGCATTTTAGGCTGGCCACTTGACTTTGAAATGGTCAGCCAAGCGAAAGAACGCGCGCAAATGGTTCGAATTGGTGGAATTATTCTCATTGCCGAAGCAATTAGTTCAATTTTTCGGGAGAAACTTTTGAAGAATCTAATTGTTCCATTACCATTAATGATTTTTAAAATAAATTAAATAATTGATTAATTTAAATTATCTATTTCTGATAAACAAAATTAACGAAATGAAAGTTTTTGATTGTAAAACTTGGCAAATTAAAACCAAAAAATATTCCAATTCAAGTGTTTCCTAGTTACATTTCGTTCCCAATAATCCAAAATCATCTTACACTATTTATGCACACAGCTCCCACTTCATTTATCTCACTTGATGACGGCACTCATTCATTAGGAATTTTTAATGCCACCCCATTACATGGAAAAATGCACAAATTTGAATATTTATTTTGTGGCAAATTATAAGCCATATATTTTGTAATAAAAATCAATTTGTGAGCTTACAGCCTGCCATTAAGAAGGCAACATGCCCGAAGTGGGCTCAGTTAAGCTCAGTTTTTTCGTTGGCCGTACGATGATGATGATCTTGGTGATGAGGCGATGGCGCTTGAGAACCGACGCCTGTCATGTCGATGCATTATAAATTGTTGACATTAGCTGGCAAATCGACGACCAGACGGCGTCGAGCGATAGGTTTAATTTCGTTGATTGAACAGCATCGAAACGGAGCAGCTCCTCGATAGATCTATAAACATATAGCGGCTACGAATGTTTTACGAGCGCAGTTTAGCTTTTCGCATTTTGCTTATAAATCGCTGGCAATCTAATCGATCGGATGGCTCTGGCATTTGATGCTCGTGGGGTTAGCGGCTAAGTGCCGCTAGTTTGACTTCCTGTCTGCCGGCGGCCAAAAGGGAGGCGCTGATTCGCTGGGTCGGCCTTGACCCAGGCGCCATTCAAAGAGGAGGCCTATTATGAGGCTCGCCCACCGAAAAGTTTCACTCTTTGCGAGCCTTTGTGCCTAGTACTGCGCCATTGCGCATACGCCCCGTTGCCAGACTCCGTTTAACCCTTCGCAGGGCAGGGATGTACTTTTGGGTTGTAGGGTTAAGAAATGATAACTGAATTTTATTCATTAAATAAAGGGAATTATTTTTGATGATAACATGATAAATAATATTTAATTAAATTTAGAATTTAATTTCAAAAATGCTTTATAAAACAATAAAAATAAAAAAATATAGACGCTTTATAATTAAAATTAAACGTAATTAATTGTAAATAAAATATTTAAGAAAATATAATTTTATAGCCTACAATTTAAAACCTAAGAAATTTTCCCTTTTAGGGTTAAACTGCACACCAGCAGGAGTTTTCCTCCTTTCATTTGATATTTTCCTTTTGAAGCTGCAACAGAGGCCGGGTCCTAATTAAGTCGATGTTTGGCTTTCCAGCTGCGCTTTTGATGGCCAGCTCGAACCCCTAGATTTTGGTCTGCTACGTTACGTTATTCAAAGCGGAATCCTCCCCATGGGGAAAACCGGGAACTGGAACTGCAATGATGGGATGTCGGGCAGAAAGGCACGCACATGCTGATAATTCGGCAAACTGGCGGGCAAGTCCCGACCAAAATCCCCAACAACCCAACCGCAGGTCCACCGCCTGACAACTTCCATCGGGCAACAAATTGTTTTCTTTTCTGCGGTTTTTACTCTTAATTATGCGCAGTTAGGTGGAGTTGACTCGGGAATTACCACGATTTGGGTACTGGTAATGGGAGCCCGGGTTCTTCGCTTGTTGGGATTCGCTGACTTTGACATTTGAGTTCAGCTTGGTTCTCTTTTTATACATATTTCTTTTTTCGCTGCCCAGACTGTCGCGAATCGCCAGTTCATTAAACTGAAGTGTCATTCTGCGAACGTTTCCCTGTCTTTCTTTTATGTCTTTCACGGTAACGGAGCAAAGTACACGGTTGTAAGAATGTGTTGTAATGGAAGTGGAAAGAATGATTTTACGAATTTTTATAACTCTTTTCGAGCTGACCTTAGCAAATTTCGGTGAACTACCCTGGTCAGAAATAAATATTAAAAAAAATAACAATTTCGTTAATTTACTTTAATAAGAAAAACAATCTGTAATTTGCACTGCCTTAAAATCATAAATAAATAAAAATAATAAAAATAAATAAAATAAAAATAAAAATCTTCAGTTAAATATAAAATCTTCAGGAAAAAATAAATAATCACCCAAAAATGTATTTATTTATTTCAGATTTCCTGAGCAAATCCACTCAAACCATAAAATCTTTAGCTTACAAATTAAACAATTCCGTTTTTATAGATTCTGGCTCTTCTCCAAAACTCATATAGCCGTTATAAAAAGCTTAACTTTTAAACCAATGAAATATATGCTTTAAAAGGGCCCTCGATGACTTTATCCCCATGAATTTATAATATTCCATTTTCCAAATTCGCACTCATCGGAATTGCCAACACCCAAGTTTCGACTTTGCATGAATTACATCATAATCTCCTCGTTCGCACACCTTTAAGAGCATTAAACGCGTCGCTTTGCCCATAACAAATTGAAAAACTTTCAAATTGCGAACATGCTCGTAAAATCAGTTGTTATGGCTTCACCCAGCGCCGACTACGGAATACACCCGACTCAAATCGGTGAGATATGGCACCATTATGATTGCACAGGCACAGACAATCATCGTTTTTTCCGTTTTGCCAAAAGAAAGCGGTGAAAAAAGTTTTTTTCTTTTGGCTTCGACATGCAAAAATTGTCAAGAACAATAAGGCGAAACCATATAAAATATGTTTTGGGTGCGTTGAGGCAGTTCATCAGGGGAGCAGAGATGGCGACGCGTTGAAAATGCCAATTAGGCTGAAACAGACCCTTTCAAAAGCCGAAAAAAAATCCAAAAATTCTCCAAAACTTCATAAAAAACTTTCAAGTTTATTGTGCGTTTGGAATGCGAAATAAACAAGATCATGTTGCCGGCGAAAAAAAGAGCCAACAAACAGAACTATAACAAGGGACCGAGAACCGTCGTTTCATGAGACCCCTTATCATAAACGATCGTGCTCAGGAAATCAAATAAATTATGTGGTCAGCGCAAAAGAAAACAAATCCCAAAAAAAATATAGGCTTTCGTGGTGGATTAATTTCTGACGCCAGAACTTGGAGACAATGTTGTCGCCAGGGCGAAACAATTGACGGTTGTAGAGGTCTTTTTATCGCGGAATTCTTTTTGATTTTTATTTGGGCAAATAAAAGAATAAAAACCAGAAACTCGTTTCTCTGGCCTACGAGGTGCGAAATTATATTTGTAATTAAGCCAATCTAGTGGGAAGTAGTCATAAAGTCAGTCTTAAAGTTCAACGAAATTAATCAACTTGGCTTATTTATTGCTGCTCCCCTGATTAATTTGGCTGCGCAGAATTAATGATGTAATACATTAGGCCAGTTTCTCAAGCCAGCCTGTGTGCCGGTGCTCATTATAAATTCTATTGCGCCGGTAAATGAAAACCCCATAAATATGCAAAATGATGGCCAAGATGGTGTTGACACAGTCGATGATGAGGCACCCGATAAGGTGAACCTGTGGGCGAAACCATTTCACTTAACCCGGTAAACTGGAACAGATAGCAAAAAGGGAGTAAGGTAGTTGTGTGCTCATTATATAGAGATAAGATAACCATGTCTCAGGTTTATCTATAAATCTTATCTTATGTGCGGGATGTTAGACAAATTAAAAAACAACGTGCTCAATTTAATTGTTATTAAATTCTGGAAAATGGGGGAAATTATCTTAATTGCATTAAGTATACTTAAAGCTTAGGTGTTTAACTTAATTAAAACGTTTTAGCTGCGGAAAAATTAGTAGATTTCATTTAATTATTCGTTTAAGTAGTTACAAACCAAAAGCCTCTTCCTAGCCACACACACTTCACGTGTTGAATTCTTATCTCATAAAATGTGGGATAGTTAAGCAAAAATATATCTTTCAGGTTAAATATAATTAGCAAAAAATTCTGGGAATTTTTATTAGTTCTTAAAGAACTTATCTAGAAATATATATTTGTATTCATGAAGCATAATTGTGTATTTACTTACACTTCAATAAGAATACTTTTTACCCACCCAACTTTATTGAACCGAAACTCGTTTAATATTAAAAAGCATTTTCGACAGCCCTCGTCGGAATGTTCTAACTCCATCCATCATATTTCCGGCCTTCGAGCGACTTCCTCTTCATCGCCCTTCAGCATTATGACATATGAAATTAATGTACATTTAATATGTTTTCAATTTCAATGAAAATACCAAAAATATGCCGAAAAATTTCCGGCATAAATTGGCGCCGCTTTTCCAAACCAACCAACCAACTGGGCGGGGCTCATAAATCTTTTGCAGCCAGGACAGGATGTGGCTCCTCCGCGTCCCTTAACTTCAAATTTCAGTATCGCCCCGGAGGGCTGTCCGCTATTTATGCAAATTGCAAACAATCCGAGGCTCCTCATTTCCTCCCGCTTCCCGAAATTATTGTGGCAAATGGAATTCATATTTGTGGCTTGTTTGTGCTTTTTTCAATTAGAGTTTGGTCAATGATTTGTTGTACAATTTAATGGAGAATTGATTTTGGCTCAAGGCAATTTATAAATAAATTCATTTTGTCCTGTCCTTTTAGACAATTTATTTGGTTTTTTTGTTTGTCAAATTAGTTATTAAAGAGGGTTTGCATTTCCGTTTAAAATGTAATTTCCCTACGTAAGTTCCATGCATGTAGAAAAAGCGGAAAATTCTGCTGCAGAAGGAAACGCGAAAATGCGGAGTGAAAAAAAGTGAAATATGTGCGCCAAGCAAAAAATGTGTTTTCCTCGCACACACTCACTCACATTCACTCACACCCCCAACCCCTTTTTGTTGTGCATTTATTTTTGTTAGTTTCATTTGCTTTGTGCAGCTGCTTTGCAATTTAACTCCGCCCCTCGGGGAAACCCCCTTAACCCCTTGTTGCCGGCTTGCTTAGCTGCTTCGCATCGCTAATCCAGTGCGAGATATTTTCCCGCTGCTGCCATAGATTTTTCTCGAGCATTGTTCGTTCGGCTGACAAAAAGTCATTTGTCGCACTTGCCAACTGGCGAGCTGAGAAAAGAATAGATCTTTAGCGCGAAGACGGCTTCTTATGATGCGCTTAATTTGAGTTTGTTTAGCGGAAATGTGACAGGAAAAAATAGTTGAGCAAACAAGGAGATGATGTTGCAAATACCCAGGGGAACTTTTCTAGAAATTACTTTTTTATTCACGAAAAACTAATAACGTTGCACTTAAATCTTGAAACCAGAAAACAATTTCATTTAATGTTGATTATAGCGCATAATGTTTTATCTATGATTAATTTATTAAATTTACATTGGGATTTGGAACTTGAAAGTGTACATTCACTACAGATTTAAGTCGGAAATCAATTGTGTTTTCCATTTATTTTTATTTATAAGCTGAAACACTAATTTTAATAAATTTATAATTTTTATTTCTCCTTTCAGGTAAGCCCTCTTGCCATCCAGATAATCTTGGTAACTATTTCCAGCTGACCAAATACTTCCTCCAATTTCTTGAAACTTTTCCTTGAAACTAAAAATAAAATATATGTATGCAATGCAACATTCGATATGCAAACACACAACAAATTGTGTTCAGTTGGCAGAAATATTTCAGCTTTTAGCATGTTGATTTTCGCGAAAACGAAGCGAACGGCTAGCTGCACACCAGTGCGTATGTGCAATGTGCATTGCGGCAGGCAGGCACGAGGCGCATAACGCATACGCAGCGTATGCACGCCATGCGCAATTAAGCCAAACAAAATGCGATCGCAAAGCGTTCATAAAAATAAAATAAAGCAAGAGGGAAAAATCCAAAAGGCGAGATGCGAAAAAGGCGAAATAAAAATTAACACCGAGCATAAAATATTCCCAATTTAACGGCGGCGTGTGCACGATAAATAAATTTGAAATGTGCACGATAATTAATAAACATTTAGGCGGGAAGCGAGGGGTGCTGGTGCTGGAGCTCCTGGTGCTGGCCAACAGCACTGTGCAGTCAACCACTTGACCATAATCAGTCAATCAGCCGGCAAAACGGGGACGTTGTCGTTTCACCCATTAATGAAGTTGTTGTGTTTGTTTTGCGCCAGCCCACGCATATAAATATGTGCGAATCTATGGGCACATATAGCGATATATGGCGATATAGCGCTATAGCGACACAGCGACTGACATGACTGCAATTGCCGCTGGCAATGGTTTCGATGCAAGCCAATTAGGCGCATCAATTTGGCCCGCTTTGCTTGTTTATCGAAGTGCAAAGCGGCAGACACGAGCCACATGTCGAATGGCTAATCAGACACTTTGGGGTCATTTCCAATGCAGATTTTGGGGCGGAGTTGTCCCGGAGTTGTAGCTCGATTTCCCCCGGGGGCGACCAGTTCCGCAATTGTTCAATTCTCAATTAAATCTATCCCCTGTTGGGAGGCCATTTCCCCCTCCATTCGTTATCACAGCCGGAACAACTACGCACTTTCAGTTCTGTTGAGCCATCGCGATTCCAGTTTTCACTGCGATACCCATTCCCATTCCCTTTCCTTTGTTTCCATTCATGTTATATATCCATGTGGGACAGGGTGAGTTGGTGTGGTGTTTTATGTTTGTTATATAAAAAAAAATTCAACATTTTTCCTAATAATACAGATCATGACTAAAATATTTAAATAAATTAACTAAGATGGAATGTAACTATTTTGAGAGTAATAAGCCGAAAAAGCATTTTGAAAATAAAGTGCGTATATTTTAAGCAAAGTAACCAATTAAATTTGGCACTTAAAATAAAATCGAATTACCAGGATTTCTTTCATTAAAAAATTTTTTTTTAATATTTTAAAATAAATGGAATTTTTAATTACCAGAGCCAAATAATATATTTCTTTTGGCAAAAGTTTTCAAGAGCTCTGTGACTAATAGACAACTAAGCTTCCCTCTTATGAAGTCATGTTTTGTAAACCCTTGAAACAGAGCCACCCTAATAGGCTGACCCAGTTGAGTGGTGCTGTGCGTACACATACATATATGTAGGTGGTGCTGCCCAGTTCTTTTGCCCAAGCAGGTCAACAATGGAGTGCCACTCAATATACAAAAACACGGCTATCCGCCGATGAATGCAAACAACAGTGGCAACAAAGACTTCCACAGCTAACAATCTGCAAAAATGCAGAGGGCGGCTACAAAAACAAGAGTGTTTTTAGAAAGGCCAGAAAGCCTGTGAGGAGATACCAAAGGCAAATTGCTGAAATCCTTTCAGACCGAACGGCGCCACTGGCCGGAAAGGATTCGCTTGTTAGGAGCGGAAGTGGCACCCAGGATAAGAAAGAGACAGGCACACGCAATTAGAAAGAGACAGGGGGAGACATGGGACACCATTGTTGCCAGGAACACTGTAATTAAACGCTTAATGCGATTTCACTTGCTGCTGTTTCTGTTTCTGCTACTACCAGCCGCCCTGTTAATTGGGTCACTCGAAATGAATTTTTAGCGCTTATTCAAATCGCCGGGCATAATGAAGATGTTTTCCCAGGCTTAGCCACCTAATTGACTTTCATTGTTGTTCGCAGTGTTCTCGCCACTCGCTGTTCCACCTGCAGCACAACTCAATTAGCTGAATGGCAAAGTTCTTGCACAACTTTCGCAGTCTGCATAATTTGTAGGTCAGCTCGCTTTGGCACAAAAGCCTCTCGAACAATAAATTGCAGTTAAATGGAATTGCCAAAGGATTTTGTTTAGCCAAGTAGCTGGGTTTCTTCGTCCTGCATACTTGAGTATTGTATCGGTTATTTATGTGGCCTACTCCAGACCAAGATGGCCCATTTATTGGTCAACTAATCGCTAGGCATTTAATTAATTTAGTCCCTTGATTGGAAATAAGAAAAATATTAGGGCTCTTAGGCACAGAAAAAACTATACACAGGAAAATTCTTATAAGCTAATCATGGTATTTTAATCGTAATAAAATAAAATGTCTAATTTACAAATAGGTTATAATATTTTTTCGAATTTTAAATTGATTTCTTTTTGTTGTGCCAGTAAAACTAGAAGCAGCCATTTCAATTTTCCAAGCCTACAACTTTTACTTGCCCGGACTTTTGCCAAAAGTTGAAGTCGAAAACAAAAGCGAAGCGTGCCAAATATTTCTTATTCTTTTCGTTCCTTCGGTTGTCAACATTTCGGCAATTTGATTAAGTCCAATTTGTGCGACGTTTCGCTGCCACGCCCACCAGCCCATAGACCCTTCAGCCCACCGCCCCTCTGCCACCCGAGCAGATCGGTTTATTTGCGCTCAACTTTGCAGTTAAATAAGACAACAAAAATTTATTTGCCCAACTTTTCGTGTGTGTGTGTGGGTGGCTGGGAAATTGTGATTCCATTAGGAAAAGTCTGCAACTCAAATGTCATTTAAGTTTGTCTAAAAGGGCTGCTCGAGAGGGGGGGGGAACTCCTGGGATTGGGATTGGATGCGGAAGAACTCTGAAGTCGGAGTAACCGAGACACTCGGCATTTGCATGGCAAATATAATTACAAAGAAACAGAAAATGCAATTTTCCGTTGCATACTTCTGGGCAATCTAACAGGAAGCTAACATACGTACATTTTTCAGGGCAAAATTTGGTAAATACATATGAATATTGCATTGATCGATTTTTGAGGGCAGCTGCCAGCTCGTTTACATCAATTAGAGTGTCCAATGAATATTTCACAATTTCGATTTAGCCCAATATGTATGGCTATATAATTATAAGCAAATTGATCCTTTCACAACGGATTTGCCACAGGCTGACACCCAAACAGTACGATTGTATTCATGCACTGAGAAAAATATTTACGTCTTTAATAGTTTTGAAGTCTATTAAATAAGAGAAGCTTTCAAGAGTTAAAAAGTCTTCCATAATGAAACAAGAGAGAACGCTATAGTCGGGTGCCCCGACTATCAGGTAACCCTTACTCAGGTAAAGGGACTGCGAGGGAGATGGAGATGGAGATAGAAAATTTTGATCACGCATAACTTTTTAAGGAATGGTCCGTTTTGAAAAATTTCTTCTACACTTCGATAGGTATTAATAAACACAATAAAACTGCATTTTTACTTTTCCAAAATATTAAAATTTTTAAAAGAATTCAAAAATACCTTTAAAATAATTTTTAAATTTACCAAATACAAAGTATCTCCAATATTTTTCGCCTGTGCACTTGGGAAATCTCCCGCACATGCATGCAGAACAAGTTGAGCTCACTCAAACTAATCAGTTGTTTCAATATTTGCCCGAAGGCGAACAAGGACAAAAGTCATCAGGAATGGATGAAGCCGGGGAGGCAGAAGAGAGGGAAGGGAATTGAAGGGAGGAACCTGCAATGCAGGCAGGAAACGGAAACGAGCGGCGAAGAACAACGGAAACAGCGCAGTGCACTGCAGATATGCGAGCCACTTGCTCTTCCCCCTGTCACCTGCCACGCCCTCCATCAGCGCCCACATGTCGATTAGGAAAGAGTTGAGGGCACTCAGCCAAAGGCTAATTGATTTTCTCGCACTCGCTCAAGTTGGAGTTGCATCATCAAAAATCCACCAATTTTTCCATCTTCTCACACCCACGCAGATCCTTTTCAGTTGTGTCTCGCCTTATCGCGTGGGCCTCATTTTCAGCACTCTTTTGTTGACTTAAATACGTTTGCATAAAATGCGGCTAATTAAAACTTATGAAACGGCCGACAAAAAACGCAGAAAACGGTTAACGCAAAGCGAAGGAATCCGCTTGAAAAGTGCCAAGGAAAAAAGGCGAATGAAAAAATATAAAAACCAACTTTATTTGAAGGAAAACTTATTGAATTTTCATGAACTTTTACGCCCATAAGAGCGGAAGGCAAGAAAAAATGTTCTCAACATTAATAGGCCTGTGTATTTAGGATATACCCTTTAGATTTGAAAAGATTACCTTTATAAAATAAAGTATATACTAAAAAACTTTAAAAAATGTGTTTTTAGGAATATTTATTAAATAATTTACAAAGAGATTTTTAGTAAAATTAATAAATATTTGAAAAGATTACCTTTATAAAATAAAGTATATACTAAAAAACTTTAAAAAATGTGTTAGAAGTGTTTTAGGAATATTTATTAAATAATTTACAAAGAGATTTTTAGTAAAATTAATAAATATTAATTATTGTATATTAAAGACTTTATTTAAATTTCTTATCGAGCAGTTAATAAAGGAAAGGAATTTAAAAAATAATTGTGTGTTAAAATTGTTTTACGAATATTTATTAAATAATTTACAAAGATAAAATATTAGTAAATTTAATAATTATTAATTATTATTTATTAGAGACTTCATTTAAATTTGTAAGAGAGCAATTAATAAAGGAAAGGAATTTAAAGCATCAATTTTATTTGCGTAACTGTTTAATTTCGGTTGCTTTCGTTAAAAGTCCCAGAAATGCAAACATGTCCAAGTTATTTAATCTCAGAAAGGAAACTTCACATCGTTGCGCCGCTCCAGGAATTTCCGCTTGGCCAAAGTGCCATCGCTCATTGTGAGTGAAATAAACATAATGTCGTTACCCCAATCCTCCCGCTTTTCCCCACTTTTTCCTCTTTCCTTTCCTTTTTTTTTGCACGAGGACAACGGACGACTGTGCAAATGAGCAATAATAAAAGCCAAAACTCTTGGGCTGTTAATGCTGGCGCATTAAAATAAAAAACCCCGAAAAGGCGAAATAAAAAAGGGAATCCAGAATCCCAGAATCCAGGGGGAAGTGGAATAAATCGCACAAAAAGCGAAGCGGCGGAGGCTGCGTTGAAGTGACGTGCCACGCCCCCAGGCTCCGTTTGCCCATCAAGCATAATCAACTCGCTGCTTAAGTTATAATTTTTTCCCTCTCTTTTTTTCTTGTATTATTGCCCCTGTCTGCAATGCTAATGTTCCATTAAAGATGCCGCAAAACTTCTCAGGGTCGAGTGTGAGGTTTTGCCATTCCATAGCCAGTTCCATAAACAAATCCAGAGTGTTTCTTGCAAGGCTGTTGCATAAATATCCCAAACTTACTGCCCATAAAAATCAATTCCCCTAAAACGGCGAGGGAGCTATTCGGGCTGTTCTTTTGTTTATTTGCATTTCCTGCCCCGAGAAACGGAAGTTCGCATGTCAGTCGCTGGGTAGCTGGATGATCATAAAATCAGCCAAAGGCCAGTCGCAAACTTCTCTTATTTACGGTTGTCTACATGGGGCCTCGCAGCCCCATAAGAATTCAGTGCCCGGGGCTTCACTTAGGCAAATGGGGCAGGATACTCGCCCCAGCTGGCCGTGAATAATTTCTAGCATTTATGATTAAAGCTCGTGGCGGAGGCATTAAAAACGATTCGAGTGGCGATGATTATTTCGCTGACATTTCTTTGCCAGCATTAAAAAAATACTAAAAGACGAAAGGGAAAAAAGAAAAACACTTAAAGATGAAAAACAAAATGCTATTCATTAATGTTTCTGCTGACACAAAGACACGATGAATAAATCTGCTAAAATTTTAGAGATATATATTTTAGAGGATTTTAGATGAGTAACATTTTATTTGACCAGAGATTTAAAATATATAGGTATCATATAGATTATTTCTTTTCCTATTTCGTCAGTTTCTATTTTCAGGTTCTGTTTAATGATTTTCCTCGTTTTGAAAAGCACCAAGTGATTACACACTTACATTTTCTCTTTTTTGGCACTACAAACCGCAAACATTATATATAAATATATATTTCAGATAAGCCTTAAGGCTTAGCCCGTAATTTAGTGGGCTAATTGGTTCACACTTTTATTTTTGCTCAATTTCGGGGTAAACATTTTTATTCGTTTTTCGGGTCTTTGCAAGAAACGAGAAGCGTGCCAATTTTCTCAGCAATTTTCCACTTTATTTTTAGACGGAAATTAGTCATAGCCAACGCAATTCGAGACTCAGACGCTTTTCCATTTAAAAATATTTAAAAGATAGAATAGATAGAAGGGCAAAGCAAACACTTGTTGCGACAGGCTTCCCTCGAACCTAATTGACAATTAATTGTTTCTTCGGCTACTCGGTGAGCTTTCGAGGCTATTTAGATGGCGTTTCCAAGAATGCCGGAGATTATTCAAAATTTATGGCAACTGGCAATCGTTAGGCCTTCGTTTATGTCACAGTTTCTCATTCTTGCTTTAAATACTTATATACATACTTTAGCTATACATCAAAACTTGTTTGATTTATTTGTAGCATGTTTTCTGTTTGTTGAATTTGGGTTAAACAATGTTGTGCTTTTGTTTTATTCCCCGGTTGTACTCTTTTCGCAGAATTTTACTTTTGATTTTATTGGCAAGCATTGATACATTATATGGACTGAATGATTGATGATTGAGCGGTTGCTGAAACGCCGAAACATGAACTACAAAAAGGGAAAAGAAACCGAAATGCCCGAATAGCATTTTGCTGTTGTGAAAATCATGGCCATTATTTTCGGTGTACACTTTTTTTTGCTTTTCATATTTATTTCAAAATTATGCGACACCTGAGATTAAAGTGGATAAATTGTCACAGGCATTCCAGCAGCTGTCAAATAAGTTGGAAAATATGTCAACTGCATGTGCGGGGGGTTCTCTGAATGTTGATGCCTATGAATCGGCCAACGTGATTGATGTTTCTCGTCGGATGACATAGTCGGGGAAAAGAACATTTCCATTTATTTAAGAGTAGGTACATTTATGGAATTTTTATTTTGTTTATTCTTTTTTATTGGCCCAACGTGTGCGGGATTTTTATACTTTGTAGAACAATTCGATTTGGCTGCGTTTAATATGCAATATTGATGCTATTCGGCGTTTACTTTGTGCAATCAACAGGCTCAATGCAATTTTAATGCGTTAACCGAATTAAATAAATTCGATTAATCTGCATAAAAAATGCATTTATGATTCATGTATACACTCGGCGCAAATGGGAAATCCATGAAAAATGCACAGCCATCCAACCGCAACAAAAGGTCAAAAGCGCAATTAGCCTGGCTATAAATATATATCCCATTCAGGGACAGATATTCGCCGTGACATCCACCGGAGATGCGGCACAGGGCATATAAATAAATAATGTTTTAAGAGAGTAAAATCCATTCCCGGAAAATGGACTGGTAAGAGGGCAAAGTGCCTGAAATACATTTTCAAGTTCAGGCCAACGAAATCGTTTCGAAAATAGAAATGGCCAAAGGTCATGGGGCATCCCGATGGCGGTGGGTGGATTGGTTGGGGTGGATTGTTGGGGTAGGTCGTGTTCATCTGTTCAGCGCCGCTGGCCCCCGGCAAAAGTCCCCTTGGAGTGCACCGCAAATTGAATTCAAATTCGTAAACGTGCCATCTCATGTGTGGCAAGCAGTTGAGCGGTGGTTTTTGGGGTGGCTGGTTTTGCAGCTAGTCAACTGTCTGCGGGGACTTGGGGAATTGTTCTGAGTGCCACACAAAAATTGTCTCGATTGCAATGCAGCGACAGTTGATAAAACAAAAAGAGATACTTCCCACACAGGAACAAATAGATATAAATATTTATTTAAAAAATTTAGGAACCAATTCAAAAATTGGTTATTTTTATTTTTCGTACATATGTACACTAAAAAAAATTGATGAAAGATTAGATTTTATATTTTTTAAAGATCAAGTTATTCATATCATTTTGATATGAATAAAGATCATGTTAATCTCATTTTACATTATTTGTTCAAAAAATACTACATTTGGTATTTTAAATGATATCATAAAATATCATGTTGTATGTTTGAATCATAAATTTGTCGTAAATCATATCAACTTTCTATTGATAGGAAATGAGGTAGAAATGACCCTGAATTTCATATCGAATTTTTTTTCTGTGTAGATCCAGAATATCAAATTTTGCTTACCAATCTAAAACTAAGTTTTCTTAAAAATAACTTAATATCTAAAAAAAAAAATATATAAAAAATGAATAATATATTTATGTATTTTTCTCATATTTTAGAAACCCATTTTAAAATGGTGTTGTTAAATATTTCATAAATAAAACAATATACCCTTTTACTCTACGAGTAACGGGTATAACAATAATATCCAGTTTTCCTAAAACTTAAAACTAAGTTAACTAAATACTATGTATTTTATTTAGAGCATCCAGCTCTAAAAAGAAAGAAAAGCATATATAAAAAAATGAAATAAAAAAGATATCCAACCTCGGAAAACTCGATAATCATTCGATCGCTTCGTCATTGAACTGCGACGACTTGTCTCGCGTCCCCAGCCGTTTTCCCCATTTCTCCCCATTATAGAAATGAAAATTTGTGCTAAAGCCGAATGCATTTTCCACTTGGAAAATGGTCAGTTCGATGGACGGGCAAATGTGTTTGCGGATATTTTCCAATATTTTAAATTTATGGGCTGCTTCATGACCTGCAGAAATAAATAGCAGCAACATGTTGCTGTAGAGCATTTTTCTGCCGCTGACAGGCCGCCTTATTGTTTTTGTTGTTTTAGATTCTGGTTATGGTTGTTGTCGTCGTTGTTGTTGCTATTATTATTGCTGTTGGTGGCCTAATCTCCGACAAGATGAAGCGGCAGCCATATGGAAAAATATTTCAAAGAAAGATTGCCAAATGCTGATAAGAACGACTGAATGCGACCGGCACGAACTCCCCGAAAAGCATTTGAAATTGATTAGAGAGGGAGAGAGAAAGGGAGATGCCAGATGAAAGAGACGGGGAGTGGAGCCAGCGGAGCATCGTCTGCGATAAACATTTAAGATAGCATCGAGCCCATTAGAGACACAGATCGCATGGGCCAACTTGCAGGGGGTCTCAAATCAGCCAAATCCCCAAGATTTATATTCGGAATTTTATGGCTTTTGATAAAAGTCGCATTTAAGAAATTTTAGATTATATAACCCCTGGGGACAATTAAAAAATATTATTTCATTTCGTAATATTAATTGAAATTGCTGAGAAAGGGAATTTTGGAAAATTTATAGTTTTGTAATGGAATAGTTTTCTAAAGTTTTATAAAATAATATTGTGGAATGTACGTATCATAAATAAAACAAATTTATTTAAAACAGACAAACAGTAATATTTTACAAAAATATTAACATATTAAAAAAATAGAGATTTTAGTGAAATAAATTATTACTAAAAATATTTCCTTGTTTACTAAAACCCTTTGAAAATGTATCCTAGCCACACCACTGATACTGGCTCCTACTACTTTCCGCCATAGATCTTTACCAATGATTTGTGGCTGGCAAAGGCTAACAATAAAAAAGCGATTCGAAAGATTGCGGAAACTCAGCCTGCCACCTTGCAAGTGGAGCACTCGAGTCGCCTTCGAGCGGGAAACTTGAGATGCGCGAAAAGCTGCGCATGCGCCGCCGCCTGCCCTTGCTGCATGCCCCATTCATGGCTGTTTGGGCATTATATCCATTATAAGTTCGGTATATAGTATACGAGTAGTGGCATTGTTCGGCAGTCGCCAACATTGTTCCAGACATCTTGCCGCGAGCTTTTGAGCCAAGTTTGTTGTGATTATGAAATGAAATTCCCCCCTCCTTTTTCTGCCCGGCAAATGAGGCTGGCTTTCATTGTCATGATGGCCGAAACTGCTTAGAATGCATAAATTGGCAAGACAAGCTAATGAGACAGGCCTTCTGACGGAAGTCGAGCCAAGATATATCTGTAGTACTTGCATTCGCTGCTGTTACTTTGACATGCTAAAATTTCTGCACGCTGGCACGTTTCTGGCATTATAAACACATTAGGTATTCGCAAAACATTTTCATTTGCCAAATGGTTGAGGGAGCGATGCAACAAAGTTTTCCTCTCTTCTTGTCCTGCTGCTTTTCCGGCGCTTTTCCAGGTTTATTAACTCGATTCGAAATGCATTTTCGGCGAAATTGCTGCCTTTTGCTAGTGAGTGAGGCTTGAAAAATTTGCATAATTGGGTGTTGTCAGAGGCGAATTCGACAGGTGAACCAAAGGGAGTCTGTAATTGCATCCTCTTTGGCAAGTTGGCACTGCCGGCAATCAAATTCAATCAATTTAATTAAGCCGAAAAAGGGGGCGTGTCGGAAGCATTTGGAAATAGAAGAGCGGACACGGCGTATACGCAATTTGCTTTATTTTTAACACGTTACGCACGTAGAGCGATGCTAAAAATATAATCGCGTATACACTTGTCTTTATATAGCCGCCATAATATCGAGTAACAAACGCGGCGGCACACACGCACAAAGGCTGGAAAAGCGAGGAAAAGCGGGAAAAAGCTGGAAAAGGCCAAAAGGAAGTGAGTTTCCCTGGTCCCCCGGCTACATAATAAAGCGGCCATAAAGCAACAGAACGTGCTAACAACACGTACAAATGGGCCAAAAGGGATGTGGCCTCGGTCCGCCCAGTTCTTCTGTTTCTGTTTCTGCTGCTGTTTTGCCAAACTATTTCTCAGAAAAGTCATACGGGAAAAATTGGGCAAAATGATAAGGGAAATGGGTAAAGTTGGAGAGTATGTACGCTTCTCGATATATTATTTATAGTACTTTTTGCCAAATTGGTTACATCTTTGTTATAACAAAAAACCACGGAAACTTTTCCATTTTTCATAAAGTTTGATTTCTACAATCCTTTGGCTAAATAAAATTAATAAAAATAATGAAAATAAAATCCTATTTATAAAAATATTCTCTCTGGCGTTATTATAATAATATTTTAATTTTCTAAGAAAAGACTTTAACTAAAATATTTAAATGCTTTGACTGACCTAAAAACCTGATTATTTTTTAGAAGGAACTAACCCATCTTGACTTTCCCATTACGAAATATGAGTCGTCTTTTTTTGCCACCCATCATATATTCCAAGTTAAAGTTTTTTGGAAGCTCCCGGTCCCTGACAGTGGATGATGTTCTGCAGTTGCTTTGGGCCTTAGGAAATTTGTAATTCCCAAACGAGGCAACGGCGCATTCTCATGCTAAACACGAACCAAGAGCGATTTACTGGCACTTTTTCCTTATTTTTTCTTCGCCTCGACTCCATATTCCCGAGTATGTGTGTCAAAAAGCAGACAACATAAATAACACGGGCCGCAAAAGAAGAAAAGATGCCCAACAAGGGCGAAAAATAAAACACGTGCAAAAAGAGCCAAGCTTGCTTTGTGTTTTCTTTAAGGCAGCCGCTTGATAATAAAAATCAAATAAAGCCAGGCCGAGTCGAAGGAGAAATAACTGAAACCGCAACGCAAAAGAAAGTGAGGCTGGGAAAAGGCAATGGAAAGTACATTTCACACACGCGCCGCTCCAAAGCAAAAAAAATGAAAGAAAAAAAGCCATAAAAAAACACGTAAATAAATAAGAAGCGTGAACTTGAATTGATTTGCTTAAGAGAGCCCAACGAAACTCCCCCTCTTGTTAGGCGTAAAAACATCATAATTATAACGAGGTAGCAATTTGTATGGCTTCACGCAGACAACGAGGCGTATGAGCAATATAAGCAGGCAGCAAGACAGCAAGGAACTTTTTTATGGCACACACGGGCATCAAATTTAAAGCGAATGTCAAGAGAAAAAGGTTAAATGCAGCTGTAAAAATTCAACGACAGTGGCTTGTCGGGCCGAGGGAAAAAAAGATTTATGAAAAATTGGCTTTTGTTGTTATGGCTGTTATGTCGTTGTTGCTGTTGCTGTTACTGTTGTAGTTGTTGTGGTTCCTGTGCGTCGAGGGGCTTCACAAGTAAACAAGATAACATGGTCGAAACACACACACAGTCGTAACGAAACTTACTCACACACAAAAGTCCGTGAACGGAAATGAAAATGTGAACTTTATGACAGAACTCGCCTTTTTTTTTACCACTGCCACACGACCTTCTCCACCCGCTGTTCGTTAGGATATCCGCTTTTTACCCGGCCGCATTTTTATCAACTAGAATAAATAAATCAGAAACTATATGCCCTGAGGTCAACGAGGTTTGTCCGCATGCATGCACAGCAAAAAAAGCAAGGTTACTATGAAAAAAGAGAAAATAAATGGTGAAAATAATGGTAGGAAGTTGTTTATATTTTCTTAGGATTTAGAAGGATATTTTTATAATAATATCAAAATCGTAATTTACATCAAAAATTATTTAAACCTTTATTTACTTAAATAAAATTTGCGCCTGAAGATACGATTATGTTTTTATTTACCAAATTAAATAATTATTTTTCTGCATTTACTTGTGTTACATAATAAATTGAATAAATTAAAAAAGTGCACTTTTTTTGTGTCTCTAAAAAAGTCTAGAAAAAGCTGGCAAAATCATAATCAAAGCAACCATAATTTTCATCCTCGTTTTCATGTTGAATTGAATTTTATCTGTTGACCGCAAAATAAACAAAGATGCCAAAGCAATTTTGTGGCCAATGGAAACAGCAACAACAACAAGCTCAGTGTGTTGGTTTTTATGCACAAATAGATGCATATTGGCTAACATGGGTTAACTGGGTTAAAATGACAAACGCAATTGGGCACAGCAACAATAAAAACAGCCCATTTTTGTTAAACATTTGTTGGCCTTTCTTCACATTTCTTCGTTTTGGCCATGTTTTCCCACATATATGTAAATGTAATTTCATTTTTATAGGTCTTTCACAAATTTGTGTACCGTTGTTGTTTATGCTCGTGTGTTTATGTTTATGCATTTTAATGGCACAGTAACAAGAGGAACGGCAGCAGCCAAGAAAAGTCGGAGAATTTGGCAAGTGAAGCGGCCTGCAAGCAGCCGGCGCTTGCCAGCTGTCTGATCTTTGGCCCCTGGCCCCCCTGAAAACCCCCTTTAACCCACCCCGACGACCCTGGCACAGTATCAAAGTCAAATTGTGCGTAAAATTCTGACGTTGCCTGTGCCAAATAAAATCATCATCGGCGGAAAATGTTGAAACCAATTCAAAGCTGATGACTAAATGATGAGCCAAATGATGGGCAGAAAAGGGCCAGCATCTCGGGAATGCGGAGCAAATGCGTCATGTTTCCAGGTCATTACACTTATTTATTGAATCAATTTTGTTGGCCAGATTCAACAGGCAAATTCTTGTGAGATCTGAATTATTCAGGCCTCACAGCTGTCACAAATACTTTTGGCCTGTGCTGGCAATAATACATTTATCCAGAGTAAAAACATTTATTTAGATGAGAAAATAAAACTGAATTTAAATTTATAAAAAGTAATAAATGAATCCACTTCGTTTAAATAACAATTGAAATCATAATAATAAAATAAAATTGAAACAACAGGAAATAAAAAAAACGTGCATCGTCACTAAAATAATAAAAACTAAAAAAATAACATCGGTTTTTATGAAGAAATTAATAGCTCCAAATGATGGTTATTTGTAAGGCAATAAAAGCTGCTTGGAAACTACTAGTTAAAGCGAAATGGCGTGTAAAACCCATGAGATACATTTTATTTCAGAGGAAGTATAAAACTGGGGGAATACAAATGGCAATTGCTTTATTGATTATTGCCACCACTCTTCCTGTGTAATTAGTTTTCCAAGTGATTATGCTCGTTCCCTGGGATTATTAGCTTGTCATCCTGGGAGACTCTCCGCCCCCACCAGCCGAGCTTCTCTAATTGCATTCAATATTCCCACCTTAAAAAACCCCCCTTCCAGTTGCCAGATAAAATTTCAAATAGCTGGGGACACCGAGGCGAAAGATGAGCGGGAGACGGCGACGCCCTGCCAAATCCCCTGTAATCCGAGCCAGGCGAAGAAATCACAGTCACAATCCTTTGGATCCTGTGGACTGCCACTCAGGAGTGTCGCCGCCCCGATGCCGAGAAGTTCGGTCGAAACTTGTTGAAAAATTGCAAACGTTAATCAAAGTTAAGCGGCGCAGCAGCGCAGACGATGCTTCGACGTCAAAGTTAATTAAATTACAAAGTTATTTAATACTTTCGAATCGCAAACCGTTCAGGAGAACGGAGAACCCGACAGACCAGCAGGAGAGTCAGCAGGAGCATCTGCTGCTGCCGGGGAGGCCAGGACCTCTGCTC
Organism: Drosophila prostipennis; assembly: GCA_037075205.1. Classification (NCBI taxonomy): domain Eukaryota; kingdom Metazoa; phylum Arthropoda; class Insecta; order Diptera; family Drosophilidae; genus Drosophila; species Drosophila prostipennis. The sequence continues at coordinate 804,820 of JBAMCJ010007287.1, forward strand.
CTGCGAACATCAGGGCAACGTGTGGCAGTCCTTAATGAAATGTAATTGAAATAAATTAATTTTTCTCACACTTTACGGGCGGACTGCCGGTCTGTAATGGAAACATTTCGTGTGCTTTTCAGCTCTTTTCCTGAGCTGCAGTTTAATTCGGTTTTTCAGTTTTGCAGTTTTCAGTCCGGCTGCGACCAGTTAATCTCCTGCTCGCAGTCCAAGTCCTGCATTTCAGCTTCTTCCCCTCTCCATCTGCTGGAAGGACCTCTTCCCCCTCGTCGGAGTCCGAGTTCAGTTCCACATTGCTGCAGGGCTCCTGCATTTCCACGTCTTCGCCCTCGTAATTTCCACTGGATTGACGTGAACTCTGCTCCTTGGGCTCCATCAAAAAGGGGCACACGAGGGCTGTGGGGGCGGGGTCAAAGTTGTTATGACGATGAGGAGATGATGGCTGCATAATGAAATAAACTCGGGCAGGCAAAAACGATCAAAAGCGTTGAATGCATCGCTTCAGTGCTTCTGTGGATTTTTTCATTTTCGAGGTTATTTCACCGAACAGCATCGAGATTTAGTTCAGGGATTTTATGAGTTCTTTTGGGGAGAAAATGATAATTATTTAAATTTAAGTTTAGGCTGGCAAAACTATTTTTTTAAGTCAAAGACTTCCTATAAAAAATTTTAAAAATATTGTTACTTTTTAAATTACAATTTCTAATTGCACTGGATTTATTTCATAATTTTAATTTGAAACCTAATGCAATTTTTCGTTGATTTGAATTTATTATTTAATATACTATTGATTTTTTTAGTACTATTTTCCTTAAGGGTTTTATGCCATGAAAATATTTCCCTAACTATATAAATACCTGCATGGGTGATCTCCTCCTTGGTCTCGTAGATGTCCTTCTCAAAGACCTGATTGCGCGGCATCAGGGCATCCAAGAAGGCAGGTTTCTTGGGCGGAACCACAGACAAAACCTTACCGATCCCATCGCTTTGGCCACTTTCGAATAGCGATAGATTGGGACCGCACCTCAAGTAGAATCCATTCAGAGCCTTTTGGGTGTTCAACTCGTTCTCGGCATGGCTATTCCTAGCAGCCAGATAGCTCCTGTCGGTGACCTGCTCCATGACCGTATTCTTGTAGGTGTGCGCCCCGGGAAATGGTGGCAAAAAATCGGGAATGTGCGAGGTGCAGGCCATTTCCCGGGGTTTCGAGGAGCTCAGCATTGACTGTGGCCCCTTGTGGAAATCCTGGTCGCATGTCTGCGGCCCTGGAAACTCGACGGCGGCCTCCGACTCCGACTCCTGGCAAATGGCCCTGAGGTCGCCCACCTTGATGTCCAGCAGACCAAAGGTGCGCTCCACATCAAAGTAGCTGGGCTCACTGCGACCGGCGTGATTGGATAAATTGGTGGTCCGATTGGCAATCTCACGGAATCCTCCGGGGAACCAATGATTAACATTTTTCTTTGCCTGGAATCGGTTTTATATTTGCTACTTACTGTCCCGCAAAAGTTCCAACATCGACTGACGTAGCACTTCGTCGACCACCTCACAGTTCTTTGCAGCCAGCAAAGTGTCGAGCACTTTAGACAAAGCTACGTCGTAGGCATTCATTTTTGAGTAAAATTACGTTAAACAAATGAAATTGACAACCAAATCCAAGTGGTGGAAAATACATTACAGAGTTGCAAGCACCTAATATCGAAATATGAATTTGTGCAACTCTTATTTTAGGATTGCCAACCTCAATTTATAATTAAAATAAATTCAAAATCAGTGCTAATAATAAAAATTAGCTATTTAAAGTGAAACAAATTTTATTTACATGAGTCAACAAACCACCATTCGCTCTTAACACATTTACACAATCTTTCCAAAAGGCTGAGCACTAAAGACCAGCAGCTGACTACCGATTGGAAACTGTCTTCGCCACTCCCCGAAAACTAATTACAATATTTTCGCCTTTTGCGACCAACTGCAAACTACTCAGCATAGACTCGTATCTTGAGCATCTCTGCTAATGAGATATGCAAATATTTGCAGCCGAATGGGTTCCAAGAAAACCAAAGTGGGAGCCATTGTTTGTCCGATGACAAATTCTCCAGACTCCGTCATAGATTAGCCGAAACGTGAGGCATAATCAGTCATAAGCCCAACAAACGGCGCGAAAAGAGAATGGAGAACGGAAAAAGGAGTGGAAAAAGGGGAAAATAGAGGAAAACCCAGGCACGAGGTCACTGTGTCAGAGTGGAAAAAGTACTTTAGATGCAGACAGATTCGCGCTTGTGACGCCCAAGAGGCTGCTGCAATTGAACAAATTGCACCCCCTCCATAATCCCCATATTCCCCCACAATCCACATCCACTCTTTATTTTTTACGATCTCCATCATGATGATGTAGATGATGGGGATTATGTTGGCGGTCGTGCATTGTGGGCGTTCCATGGCTGACATTTGTACAAAGAACTCGCCCGTATCTGAGATCTAATGTTTTTGCCCCCAAGCGCTACCGTTTAAGGCCCACACAGGAAAAAAAAAACGAAACTGCTGAATAAATCAGCAAGAACTTTGAATGCTAACCACTTATTTACCTATCAAACAGCTAAATATAATGAAGTTTGAAGTCATTATTCCTGAAAATGATATTAACATATCATTAAATATTATTCAATTTTCAAAAAGAGAACCTGTTTTGTGTGCATTCATTGTTGATATAAAAACTAACAATTCGATACGGAATATAAATCGTGATAAACAGGCGTTATTGGCCATAAAATTAGTTTTTTATGAATCTTTAAAAACTAGTTTAATTTTTGTATATTAAATATTCATGGTGCTTAGTACTAGTTTAAAGAAAATGTGATATTTTTATTAAATATTTTAATTTATTTAATTTAAATTTATAAGAGAGATTACAATGAATGATTTCTTAAAGATAATGAAGATTTAGTAAATATAAAAGTGTATTTTATATACTTATTTTTGTAATTAAAGAAGAATGTATTTTAAGAGCTAATTTGTAATCAGATCAATATCCTTCGACTACTTCCGTTTAAGCTGATTTTTCACGGTGCACTTTTGTGATGAAATGGAATCCGCTTTCTTGACATGCAAATTTATGCACTCGCATTTGCGGTTGCGCCCATTGTCGCATAAATTCATTCATAATTAACAAGAATAGAGAGCACATCCCGACATCCCGACGACGCAAGTCGCAAGTTGTTTGCCCAGACGACAAACAAAATAATTGCTGCAATTTAGCCACCAGCAAAGAGCCTATCAAACGAGTATATATGTATGTACGTTCCTATATGGGAAGTGCAGTCGCAGTCGGCGCAAATTGAGCTGTCCCGGGCTAATTCGAACGATTAATTCGATAAGCTTGGAGCTCAAATCGGCAAACAGAAAGACGGGACGACAGTTGGACAAACTGGCGGCCAATTGATTGAGCAGCCGATTACGATTACTGGGGAAGTCTTGACCGAAGGCCCCTCGAGTCCCGGTGCAAATTGCCCCGTCGGCTGGTCGGAGCACAAAGCCCCGCAAATTGTTCCAGTTTCCGAGAGGCGCAGATAAATCTATTGAGATATGGAGAGAAACCCGGTTCCCCCCTTTTTGCATGTGTTTTCTTTCTGCACCGTTAAGCCCACGCAGGCCAAATGCATTTCGGCGAGAGTCTGTGGCACGATCTTCGGGGTTCTGTTCCCCTGGAACCAATCACTTGACCGAGGACGGCATAATCTTTATGACAGGCCGCTGCCGGAACTTCACAACAGGTTGAGCCACGTCTTCGAAGATAGAGCCTGATTATCGGAGCCAGTTGAACTAGTGACCTTTGCCGAAATAGATCATAAAAGTTCTCTATAGTTTGCCAACAAAAACGTTCTTATACAGCATTTTAATGTTATTAAATTCAGGTTACATTTTTCTTATAGGTTGTAATATATCAGATCATACAAATGTTCTATAGTTTGTCAACAAAGAAGTTCTTATACAGCATTTCAATTCTATTAAATCCAGCTTACATTTTTCTTATAGATTGTAATATATGATATGGTCTGAAAAGGTTAAATTAAACTTGTTTTTAGAATTTTATAAAAATATTAAAATATTTTAAATTTAGATCTCCTTAGTTTACCAAGAAAAGAGTTCACTTCGAGCATTTAAATTCTATTAAATTCAGGTTACATTTTTCCTATATATATGTAGTAATATATGAAATGGTGTGAAAAGTTTTATTAAAATACTTTTTAAAATTAGAAAAGAATAATAAACTTTTTTTGATTTAGATCTCTTGTTGCTAAAAAATCGCAAGTCAAAGTAAACTGCTGATTGGCGATCACTTTTCGATAATGATCACTTATTTACTATAGTAAAGGCCTCATTACAATCTCCCGGAGTCAAGACAATCAAAAACAGGCGATTGCACGACTTTTTGCCGGTTAAACAAATCGCTAATGACACAATCAATGCAAAATTGCGTAATTAAAGCCAGATGGCCGACTGTTTGGGCCACGTTTTTGATCAATGGCCAATGGCCAGTCAGCCCACGGAAGCCAATTTACCAAAGACACAGAGCGCGTTCGTCAACCCGTCAAATTGTGTTAAATTGTAAAATGACAACAGCACTAACAATAACCATTATTGTAGGATTGTAAGTTATTGTGCGGCGGTGGAAACGAGTTTACTTAACCAGCAGGTGTCACGAGGAACCCAGTGAATTTTCAATATTTGGAGTACGAATTGGGAAATCACATATCTTCAATCCTTAAGTACTTACAAATGGGCCATGTGCAAATAATGACGGAATCAATGAGCAAATTTTGATATGTCGCCTTCTTATCTTATCGGCTTAAAAAACCCAGATGCGAAAATGGGTTATAAACATATTTACACAAGCCTCTCACTGATTTTTGTTTTACTTTGTAAAAACCATAAAAGTTTTTACACTCGGTTGAGTTTCAGGAATTCTGTAAGTACTGATTGCGAGCAGCTCATAAAAGTTTACGGGCTAGTGAATCATTTTTTCCAGACAGGTTTAGTTTTAGTTTTGTGTGATACAGTTAAATTGCTTTAAGTTCTATTTACCTAATGGATTTTTTTAATAAATCTTTTTTGACAGACCTTTTCCAGGACTTAAGCTTCTTTTTTATATACGAATATATCTTAAAACCACTTCGAAAAGAACTCTTGCTCGCTTTTTGTTTGCTTTTCAGATATTATTAGGGCACTTGCACTTTGCAAGTTCTGTTGTTGACTTCTTTGCACTTCGACATTTGTCTGCTCCAAAAACTTTTCCCCCAACACAAGTTGTTTGCATTTTTCACCCAACTACGACAACGCTTCTTTGTACTTTGGTTATGCAAATCGAATAGAAAAGATTGAGATAGTCAAACAGACAATGTTGCAATTTAGCCTTTTATGAAGTTGACAAAGTAATTTTGCACCGAGTTTTACTATTTTACTTTCTATTTGCATTCGGCATGTCTGGAGACGCCTATCTAATCATAGGCCAGGTATCCTCAAACACAATATCTGAAAGGGAAAACGAAGATAGCCATCTAAATTACTTTATTACTTTCAATTGACACAATTTTGAGGCTGCGACGACTGGTTTTTGGTTTGACCAAATTGAAATTTATTGCCGAAACAAGAGGAGAATTATGTCGAACGGAATTTAATAAATTAACAATTCAAGTGAGGGGCTTCATGTGCAAAATTGGGAATTAAAAGCGGACTGCGAGGCTCGTGGCACATTTAATAATTCAATTCTCTCTTTTTCCCGAAACGAGGCAACGGAGTCTGCCCCGATTTCGATTCGATTTAAATTCAAATCAACTTTTCAAAAGCGGGCGGCAAATTTATGCAATATCAGGTTCCCCACGTCTTATTTTGTGCTCCAACCGTTCCAGAAACACAAAAATGCAAAATTTGTGCTAAAAACTAAAAACCTTCTAAGCATAATTACACAGTTCGGCGTACATAAGCAGAAACAACATTTGGGAGAAAGAACTTCAGCTCGCAGCATCATCAAAAATTTAAGTAAAACGGAGGAGTTTTGTTGTGGGAAAGTTTCCTCTTCCAACTGACTGTATCGTATATGGGCAAAATAAACATTTACAGCTGACAGACGTCGAAGCCAGAAAAAGATAAACAAACAAAGCAACAGAATGCAGTTGCTTAAATTATGAAAGAAACGCCAGATCAAAGGGATGGGTAAAATAGTAGGGGTATTATTGGTGGAGGGAAATCCTGACATTTTCAAGTGGCTGTGATTCGCAGCGAATCCCGTTGCAATTATTATTATTTTTCGACCGCATTTCGCTGACGCCGAGTGGCTCGAATCGGAGAAGTTTTGCATTTTTATTCGCCTCTCGATATGTCAAAATGCTTTTGCCCCACACTCGAAATTGTTGTTTGCATTTTGTGTGCCGCGATTGAGACGATATTTGTGGCAAAGGAAATCTCTAGAATTTAATCTGCATATTTTTCTTAGCTTCAAGAGTTTATATTGATTATTTTCCGTATTTTTGTATTGCAGATTCGCCTATTCTGTTCTGGAGGACTCTCGAAGACGCCTACCAAATAGGTAATTAAATTGCAAGTATTTTATATTTGAATGGAAAAAGAAAATCAATCAGCTGACTTCTAATTTGAAATAAAAAATATTTATGATTTATTCAAATGCAAATGTAAAATCTCTTAGAAAAGAGATTATAAATGAGTTAATATTAAATTGCTTTTTGAATGATTAATTATGTTTATTTCCTACAAACCGTTTTCATTACTACCACATAATTGTATATTAGTTATTTATCAATTTTCGCAATCAAAATGCCGCTTCGTGTTCAATAAATTCCCACTTACAAATGTGTAATGAAATTGTATTATAAATTTCACTCGGTAAAATGCAAGTATATAATTCAAATGAACGTTCGATACGGATGCCATTTCTGCAGTTCATTTGGCTAATGCAATTTGAGCCACCAAAAAACCGCCCACTCGAATGTGGTTACACCTCTTGGCCCTCTTGTTAATATTTACCGCACATTTTGCGCAACGCCAGGCGGCGACTTTGGTTTTCATCTTTGGGACTCGGCTTGTGTTGCTTCTCGTATTCGGTTTGCATTCACACTTATTTATATTTATTTCCCCACATGGCCTCTATGGCCACTCGATTCCCGCTTTTCCACTATTTATTTATGCTGATTCCTTTGGGCACTATCGCCATGTGCATTTTTTATGGAAAAAGGGAATTGCAGCGGCATTTACCACAATAAGTTAGCGATAAGGCATTGGAGTGGCATATAAATTAATAAGAGTACAAACGGAAAAGTTTAGTGCCGTCGCACGTGGCGCATACGTAATAATTTCCAATGGTATTTCTGTGGCCTTACGGCAACAATTTACTTAATGCCGACCGATCAATATTGATACTTGGCCAATATTTGAACAATTTGTTTCAAAGTCACAGCAGACATGCATATTTCTGTGAATTGAGTTGGTAGAGAAACCCGAGTGAGTCAAATTGCAGATGATTCAGTTTTCAGTTTTCAGTTTTAGCTTCCCCCCGAATCGAACACACCTTTTATAATGCTGCATTTGGCTTAGTCAGCGAAGATTTTAACTCATTCCTTTTTTTTATGACCAGAATCAATTTGCATGCCATTTGCTATGTCAAAGTTTTTCTGATTTTTTCTCTTTTTTGACCATATACGTTGCGCTGCCTATGAGAACGTAATTTGATTTTTAGATATCGAGTTTGATTTGTGATTTTTGTGGCGATTCTAAATGGCTCGCCTTGACATTTCGCATTGGAAAAATTTAAATATAGATTAAAAAACGCCAAAAGCGGCAGGCGAGAGTGTCGAGAGATGGAGGAGCATCATCTGGCGGGCCATTAGTGAAAAAAGCTAATGCCACGCCCACTCGCCTCTGCCACTCAATCTATAAATATGCCAGACTTTGCATAGCCGTAAAGTCAACAAAAGGCATCCGCAAAATGGGAGGGAGGATGTGATGATGCAGCAGCTGGCGGGGAAGTCAGGATGATGGTTAAATGGGGGCCGTTAGTTCCGAAGGGGCTGTTATATGAGGAGGAGTTACGGGGGAGGGTTGGTTAAATGGGGAAAAACGAGTGCAGCAGACCGGTTGCCTATAAATTACAGTCAAACGGAAATCATTTTGCATGCATGTCCTGGCTCCTGACTTGTGAAAAAAAAGAAAATACTCTACGTTCTGTTTGTGCCAGCGGAAATTCAACATTTCAGTAAACAGGCGGGAAAATTTCCACTTGGCCTGCCATTGTCAACACTGCGTATACGTGATGGGTCCAACATTAGTCCGGTCATAAACTAGCATTCCATAATGCGATCAACCCCCAGCACAATGCAAGTCTAGGTCCCCACCCCCGTCGGCAAGAAACCGAACAATTTCTGCAGCACACGCACAAAAACCAGAAACGAAGCAACAAATTTCCAGCCTGAAAATGATTTCAAGCCAACTCATGTGTGGGGAGGCGGCTAACAAACAAGATAAAACTTTTGATTTATCGTTGACACGAACGCCAAGAACAGAAAGAACAAGCTGGACAAGAGGACCAGATCCGAGAGCATAACCAAAAGCAGCTCCAGGACCTAGGTCCTGCTGAATTTGTTGGCCTGTGGGAGGCAACTGAAAACTAACTTGGCTCACAAATGCGTGCGTCGATAACGAAAGGCAGATCCTGCACTTGGAAAAACGGATTTAAAAATGTTTAGAATCGATTTAACATTTTTTAGAATTTTATATTGGTTTTTTATAGAAAATGTTTAAAAATGTTTAGAATCAATATCGAAAGGCAGATCCTGCACATATGTAGAGCAAAAATCATTAAAAAATGTTTAAATCGATTTTAAAATTTTTAGAATTTTATATTTATTATTTTTTAAAAATGTTTAGAATAGGGTTGGTAAAAAAATCGATAGCACTATCGATACTATCGATGGTTTAAAAATCTAGGAAACATCGATGGTTTGGGCCCACAATCGACACTATCGCTCAGAAAAATAGTTTCATTTTACATGTAATTTTTGGTATATTTTAAGAAAAAAAAGTATTTTAAACTATATTTTTTTCAGACACGACGGTATTTTCATTGTTAGGGCTCAACATTGAATTTTGTTTCATTTTCTTCGCAGTAAAATTAAGATAGTAGTTTTTCTCATAAGTTTTATGATACAAGCATCCATTTTTAAATATTTTTTTTTCATTATTTTCCTTAATTTTTGTAATTTGTTTTTTATTTTCTTTAATTTCCGATACTATCGATAGTATCGATAGTGACCACCATCGATAGCCAAAAACATCGATAGTGCCCACTATCGATGTTTTAACAACTCTAGTTTAGAATCGATTTAAAAATTTTAAAGCCCTTTTTTTAGAATTTTATATTTATTTCTTTGTAGCAACTGTCTTTTTAGTAAAAATAAAAACACCATCGTATATTAATATTTTAAAAACTGTATGACATCTGTACTAAAAAAAATGTTATAAGAAAAATAGATTAGAAATTCAGCAATTTGATTTACTATTATAATTATCTTAAATATTTTAACAAAAATTATTACTTTATTACTTAAAAAATGGTTTTACAATTTTAACAAATTTCCACATTTTCTCTGAGTGTACCTGCATTGAAGGCAATTACCCAGCATGGAGCAGGGGGACCAAGGAGCCCTTTGCGTGGGAGGCAGTGTCAAGTGTGTGTCACGACACGCGCCGACAAATTTGTGGGCTCCCCTGCCAAAAAGCTGCAAACAAGCATAAACTCTCCAGCTTCTGCTATACCAGGCAAATGAGGCGGTTTTGGGGAGGGGGTCGAATACAAGAAGGACAAGAGGAACAGACAACAATGGTCAGCTGAATGGTCAACTTGCTTGCCCGACTCTCGGATAACATCGCCAAAACAATTTACCCCAAACCAGAAACCGAAGACAGAACTCTGAAAGCAAAGTTACACAAAATTTGTTTGCTTTGCCAGCCTTAATTTCCACAAATATTTGCTCACTCGCATTTTTTGTGTGTGCTCACTTTTGGGCGGCTTGAACTTGAAAAAAATTAATAGAAAATATTTGTACGAAAAAACGGCACAACAAAAATACTACAAGTGACATTTTTATGTCAATGAAATAGGCACACAAAACAATCAACAACATATCACGGAAAAAAACGATCTCAAAAGTGAGGATCGATTTAGCAGAATTTACATCATCGCTGGCTCACATACTTTTATGCACTAAAAAAATGCAATGTTACTTTTCTCGAGAATTTTTTTAAATATTTACAATTTTTATAAATATAAATTTATAAATTTGATCGATTTGGAAAAATAACAATTATACATAGACTAAAAAAAATATTTTATTTTATTTGTAAAGGATTTATTAATATCCATATTTTCCTTTAAGAGATTTTAAATTAAAGCAATGCTATATTTATTAATCATCATATAAAAAATTTTTTTTTTGTTTTATTCTTTATTTTTAGATATGTTAAAAATTACCTCATTGCTATCAGGTTAGATTGAACTTAGGATTATTCCATTTCTGGTGTTAGTTCGTGAGAAATGGGGTGATTCCGTATGCCAAAAATAGAGAAAATCGTAATTTTGACACGTGTACGAACTGATAGTGTCAGATAGGCTGGGACACCCCGCCGTCGGCTGAAGTGGAATAAATTTGAGAGGCATGACATCACTTCAGTCTACTGCCTGAGTTCCAATTGCCGGTCGAGTACGTGTTTTAGATGCTGACGTAGCCGCTGGCGCCTGCGCCCAATGCAAATCTCGAAGTTTATTTGGTCGATGACGTTGTCTTCCAATTCGAAATGCACAAATACGACGCGCAGAGTCGTTGGAAAATATCGGAATTGCGGGTACGTGCGGCGAGTCAAAGGCGAACTTGGAGCGATTGCCGTGGCTGATATTTATTGCGGGGACCCAAGAGCTCTCGGCTGAGTTATGTCATATCTTTTGGGGTAGGACCCGAAAGGTGCGCACGCCAAGCAGGTAGAAATGATTGATAGGTCGCTCCGTGGGATTCGAAGTGCAGCCAAGTTGATTTGTGATGAGTTCTGATGAATTGCCTTTGGCTTTCGCCCGAATCTGGAGATCCGAAGATTAAATTTATGACTTCGCGTGGAGCAAAAAGGAGTTTTTTGGCTTTAATTTATAATGCTAGACCCCAACCCCAAACATTTTGCCCATTGAGTGGCAGAAAACCAACCGGAAGGAGTCCATTTAAAATTCATCTAAACTCATTAAAAAAGTTTCCAATTTTTTTCGGCGGCGAAACTGTAAATTAATTTCAACTTGGCCCGCAGCAGCAGCAGCAGAAAAACAGAGTCGAAACTTTAAATGCACTCAAATTCAATTGAAAAGTGCAGCCTCATGGCCTGGCACTGCGTATACTTGATATCGCGCATACGCCGCATGGGACCTGTGGTGCTGAGTTGCTCTGCAATGCCATCGTCCTGTCAAAGCAGCAAACACACAACAGACACAATGACTTGTCAGCAACTAAATGACTTTCACTTTTCCCGTTTGCCAGTGAAGGGTATAAAGTGAATAATACACAGGAATAAAAAGTGAGATTTTAAAATTAATGTTAAAGAGATTGTGTTAAATGTCACAATTATTTAAATACAAAAAAAATGCTAACATATATTTGAAAATATTTGTTGAATGGATTTTTTACATTTAAATAGATTTTTTATAGATATTACAAAACTCATAGTTTCATCTAAAGTTCCATTAAATCTTGGTATTATCTAAGTTCATGGTTTTACATTTTATAAACTTTTGCATGGGATATAAAGCGTTATTTTTCCAACTGCACGCTTAGCTGGGTGTTGAGATGTGTATCAGTGGACAGCTCGGAAATTCCGAAAGGACAAAGTTGCCAGCTGACGATAGCAAAGACCCTCGGTGGGGGCCCCAGAATAAAGATGGAGAACTTCAGTCAAAAGGCACGACAGATGCGGAGATGGCTGCTCGAACCACAACCGCTACGTGTTGGCTCCTCACCGACAGATTCCGCACAGGTGAACCATGAAAATGCTGGCAATTGCACACGGGTAGAAATTTTCAAGGGGGCTGGGGGGGGTCAAAATGGTTGGAAATGGCTGAAATGGCAGCTGTGAAAACGTTTCTCGGCTACTTTTCGCTGCAATCGAGGCAGACGGAGCAGCAAGTGATTGGTTGGAATCTGGCAGAGATGCGTATAAATTATACGGCTCGTCCACGATTTTCCACGGGAATGAAAAGCTGTGCAGTGCAATTTATAGCCACCATTTACGCCCGGTTTTCTGATCCAACTGAATCTGAACTATTTCGTGTGGCGCGCACTGTGATTGCATTTAAATCAATGAAATGCGCATAAATTAATTACGGCAGAGCGAGTCAAACGAAAAGAAACCCATTTGTTGTATTTATAAATGTTTAACTTCCTATGGCTACAAATTAACCGCACAAAAACATTTACCTTTAATTAAGCCGCAAACAGGTATTTAGCTATCGAATTTTCGTGTTTGTTTACTTCGCAGAGCGAACGAAATCTATGCAAATTCGTTTGCCAACTTAATTATGCCAAGAACGGGTTGATTCCCCCGTAATTGATTACGACATCTGCCGGCCAGGAACTCCCGCAACATAGATATGACATGGTCAAGATTAATGTTACCAATTTGTCCACTTCCCAAGCCGCATGCCGATCTCTAAGCTCTTTCGATTTATTTGGCAGTCGTTTGCATTGAACCCGTCTTGAAGAGGTTAAGTCCAAAGATGTATTTTTTCGCCATTGACGCAGCCATTCAACTTTTGCTTTTAACTCGAATTCGTTTTGGGGGATTTGATTGATGGCCGACGAGTTCTGCGAGTGGGTGATGATCTGCTCAAGAGATCTCAATTATTCCCAATTCCCTTGCAGTTCGCAGTTCTCAAATTTTCAGCGCTGTTTTTGATGCGATTCTAATTACGACTAAATTACATATCATATATCATCGCATAGGCATAAACACTTCGTGGAAGTCCGTAATTTATGCTAATTCCCAGCGAAGCACCGAAATAGCACCTCATAAATGTAAATTCGGTTCCCAAACAGAGGAAACCCCCTTCAAAAAGTAATCGCACGCCCCTCGCTCATTTATCAGCATCGTTTTTTTTTGGTTGGAGAGGCCACACGTGTATTTTTCAAATACGATGCCCGTTCTCATTGCGAATCCCTTAGGTACTTAAAATCTGAGGCTTAAAACCCAAAGTGCTGATGAGCTTATCTCCAACCTCGAAATATGTAGACAAGGTTACGGGAAAGGGTCGGATTAGTTCTACAGACGGGGAACTGCTTTTAAAAATTATAAAACACAAATTTAAATACTTTTCGGGTCTAAGCTGGCGCCTGATTGATTTCCCTAGTCTTTGCATTTTTTTCAAACATTTTTTATGACTCCGTTTCTCGGAAACTTGTTAATACGATCCAATTAAAATCAAATTTTCAGCTGCGTGGATGTCGTAATGTCTAAACTTAAATTATTGCCGTCGCGCCCAAGTTCAAGATCAAGGTCTTACGATTTCCCCTTCATCATTTTCCGCGACATTTGAATGTCGTCTGGGCACCCACAGCCAACTGCATTCGAAGTGGGTCATAAATCAGTCAAATTCCGCCCACTCGCAGGCATTTTCCCTGCGCCTATTTGAGTGTGGGTGCCGTCTCTCTTTTTATTAGCCACTTAAACGAATGTCGAGTTGTAATAATGTTGACAGAATCGTAGATCGGCGGTGTCTTGAAGGTCTATATCTACCGGGAACTCTCGCGTCATCGCGTCATCGGGTCGAGCAGCCAAACAAACAGAAAGCAGGTAAACAAACCAACTGCGGAGACAGCAGTTACAGCCACTGAACCTTACCAAGATCGGTACACGGAAAAAAATATTGCAATCATTGCAAAATCTTGTAAAAATATATTATTTCATAGCTTAACTAGTTAAAAATATTATAAATATTATTTAAATAGGTCCATAATAACTTATATTCTTCAGATTAGCAAATAAAAAAAATTTTCAAATTCATTTTTATTAGGTTACTGGTAACATTAAAATAAATATTTAATCAGTTATTCATTTAAAAAAATATTTAATGAAGCAGACAACACTCAGAGAATATTTTTCCAATTTTCAAATAAATTTTTAGTTTAAGATCTGCAAACCAAAATTTAAAATACATAGGGATATTAAAGAATATCTAAAAAGATCTTGTTATAATAATTATTAAATGCTTTTAGCTGAGATCATATTTAATTATCGCGTTCGTTTGGAATCCGATATTATAAAACCTATTATCCAAGACACACCTACATGTCATAAAATAAACTTAAGTGGTTAAGTGCGGTTTTTTAATCTTACAAAAAATAATTTTTCCGTGTATCGGGCCCATAATGAATGTCAAGTCGTCACCGTTGAGGAATTTGTGGTCGATTGCCGTTGGCCAAGAAAAGCCAAGAGGCACAAGCCAACAGTGGCTTCGGGCCAAGACAACTGAGCCCAGCAACTCCGGCCTGTCTGGCGAAGCTGTCAATCCAGTTGGCCGGCGTGTGTTTAACTTCTTTAACTCTTTTTCTTTCTTATATTTCCCCCCTTTAATTTGTTTGCTTTCGTGGGCATGAATTATTTTACAGGAATTGTATGTGATTAGCCGTGTGCAGACGTGTGCGCCGCTGGTCTTTGGGGGAAAAGAAAGGGGCGGCGTCGAATTAGCCGCACGCTCAAATGGCTCAATTAAAATGACACAATCTAGCCCATAATTTGCTCAGTGAGTGCAATTGAAACCGGTATTCCGTCGCTAAGAGCTTCAAATGATGGATCATTTAATTAAGTTTTCGTTTAGTGGAATGTCAAAGGTGAAAGACATGTAATGGTCGAACTAGCAGAGCAGGCCCAATTTTTAATTACATTTTGGTTTATCATAAGATCTTCTTTACTTTCACTTTCAGCTCAGTTTCAAATCTGATTTTGCCTGTGAAATTTAGGTTTTTAGCAGCTGCCTGGAAAAGGCAATTTCAGTGACCTTTTTTATAGTTTTAAAATTTAATTCGTATTTTAAAAGTTCCATATTATCATAAAAAATTAAAGTTATATTTAATTTAGATTTTAAATATATTTTAAGCTTTTTAATAAACGTTTACTTATAAGTTTATTTATAAGTTATAACTTGTTTGGCCATTTTAATGTCAATGCTAAGTTCAGATGCTAATAGTTTTTCTTAAAAGTAGAAGTACACTCATAAAAATGTATTTCTTAAATTTAGAAATCTTTTTTATTTAGAAAATGTTTTTTAAAATCTAGAAATTTTCTATATTTAAAGGTGATTTTACTATAAATAAGACAATTTTTTGTCCAATTTCAAGGGCTGGCAATTTAAAGGGGATATTTCTACATTTTAGAAAGAACTTTTTATGAGTGTAGTCGTAATAATTAAATGTTGCTAGTTTCTCATCTCACAACTGAGACCCTTAAGTTGCAGTTGGGCCAAGAATAACCCATCGGAGACCCTCTAAAACAGTTAGCGGATTAACCCGCGGCATTTCCAGTCATTTATATGAGAAAAGTGGGTCACTGCAGCCAGCACAACTGGCACACACACAATTCACACACTCGGAGGCACTCGGTGTGTCAACAAATTGAAAATAGAATGCAATAACAAGCCCCAGTGGCAGTGGCAGCTACAGTGACGGCTTTTGACCAGGTTGTCTGCCACTTGACGAGGTGGTTAAAGAGTTATGAAAGTGCTAATTGAAACGCCACACAATGGCCGGCCAAATGAGCGGCTCGTTGAGTGGACAGTGACTAAGTCCAGAGATGATGATGACCAGTTTCGTGGCCAAAAGCTGTTTATGAATGGGGGCCAATAAATAAAATAAATCTGTTCGCTCAATTTGTCTTGGCTTTGCTGCGGAGGCGTTTGTGTGTCCATCCATCAACGGAAACACTTGTTAGAGGCTTCCCCTGCGGAATATATTTGCATAAAACAAACATTTGCTGAAATAAAATTATGATAAGCAGACGAGTTGAGAGATTAACGAATGTTCATCGTTTGTTTTCGTTTCCTTCCCCCTTTTTTGCAGACCGTCAGCCCGTCGAGCGATGTAAGAAGTGGCCAAAACAGAGCAGTCAGAGACTCATTTTAGCCAGGAAAAACAGGAATAAAACAACCGCACACCATCAACCATCAACCGTCAACGAGCAGAGGCATCAGGATGAGTGGCAGCCATAAAATGTGGTGCTGCCAAGTATTTATCTTAGCTTTATGTGAGTGCTTGCACATGCAGCTCCCGCGATGATTTATTGAATATATTATTTTTATGGCCCACAGTTGCCCACACAATTCCGGCGGAGTTCCATTCCAGCGCAGCTCATGCCGGAATCAGCTTCGATAGGCCGCTCGCCGTCCCAAAGTCCGGATGCAGTGGCTCCAACAACCAGGCCAAAGCGTCGCGTATACGCCCTGTGTCCGCCGCAATTCCATCGCGTGGGCACCGATTGCTACTCGCTGGTGGAGCAGCGCAGCAGCTGGCTGGAGGCGCACTTCTTCTGCAAGGACAAGAACGCCAATCTCACGGAGCCGGGCAAACATGCCGACAAGAAGCTGAGGCTGTTCCTCCAGAAACAGGATGCCCTTTCAGGAGGTGAGTAAATATTAACCTTAATCAATAAGAAAATAGGTAAATTAATCATAATTTCATGTTACTTAATCCTTATTATTAAGCAGTAAAACTAAATCCTTCCTCTTTAACCTTTAGAGAAAGATCCCATCTGGCTAGGAGCCACCTACGATCACCACAATAACCAATGGCAGTGGAGCATGAGTGGCCGCAATCTGACCAACGACTCCTTCACCCGCACCGATCCCACGTAAGAGACCTCTTCGATGCTCTTTCCTTTCTGCCTTTATTTCCGTAGATTGATTTAACGCTTAAGCAACAATTCTAGCTATGTGCAACTTATCTCCAACAGCCAACCGTTGGACAGCAATTGTGCCATCTACGATCCGAATCTCAAGTACCGCTGGTCGGCGCGACCCTGCTCGGATAAGTTGCGCTTCGTCTGCCAGCACAAGATGCCCAAGGTGAGCGGGCAAAATCGCTACAAGATCTACAATCGCTGGAACGCCACCTATCCGAACCAGCTGGCCAACGAGGTGGTTCTGGAGATTCTCGAACCGCGTGCAAACGATCGCAGGTAAATGAAAACTAAGGGGTGGCATCTCCTGGCAACAGCTGGCTTTCCGGGGAGTTATCATCAACGTCGTCTTTCTGCTCCTCTGCTGCTTTCTTATCGGCTGCATCTTCTTCGGCCAAGAAGTCATCCCATTTCGAGAGGCGCTCATGGGCTTCCACAGCTGATTCATCAATTCTGTATGAATTTAAATGAGTTAACAACTGATTTTGATAATATTCTGATGCAAAACCTACTTGTATTTGGTCTTGCCATCCCAGGACTCGGCACTTAGCTGTCGCTGTCCGAAATAGCGGCCCTGCATCATTTGAATCACCTGATCGGCTTCCTCCGGCGAGGACATGTTGATCTGGGCAACGCCCTCAGGATGGCGCTGAAAATAGTGTACATGTTAGCAAATGCTGGTATTTTAAGAACCCTTGGTTTGCTCACATCATAGATGACCACTTTGCGGACCATTCCGCACTTGCCGCACTCCTCGCGCAGATTGTTCTGGTACTCCAAGATGAGTTCCACCTCCTTTTCAAAGAGTTCGGGTGTGAAAAGGTTCTTGATGATGACTGTTTTCTCATTCTTTGAGCGCTCGCCACGCATTTTATCTGGTCGCCAGTCGAATAATCTAAAAAGTGGAATGCAGAATGTTAATATAAGGATATTTATCTATTTACTAACTAGTTAACTCACTTTTCCTTCATCTTCTGCAACTTTTCCTTGTCCTTCTTCTTGCGTTTGGGCTTCAGGGCGGGATTGTATTCCCCGCGCATCTGGAATTGAGCTCTCTGAACGCGAATTTTATGGCCTCGCAGATTGTACTCGTCCAGGATTTTCAGCGCCAGATTGACACTCTCCACCTGAAAGAGAAATCAGACTAATTAAATAATGTAATAATTTATTTACAGATTCCATCGACGAGTAAAGGCCGAGGGCAGCGACGAGGAGATGATCATCCCCAACCGACGACGCAATAACAATCGCCGCAACAACCAGAAGAACCGCCCGGTGCCAAACCAGAATCAGCATCCCAACGATGTGAACTACCAGCCCGGTGAGCAACGTCAGCGGAATCGTCCTCGGACCACCACTGTGGCGCCATCGGCTCCGCAATCGGCTAACCCATCTAATGATGTCCTGGCTCCATCACCCACGCCCCAGCAGATGACCCAGTACGACCGGAAGCTGCAACGCCAGCGGGAGAGGGAACGTCGCCGCCAGTTGCGTCGCCAGGAACGCCAGAAATTGGTTCGCAAGCAAAAGCAAGAGAAGCAACGTCGCCAGAGGGAGGAGCGCCAGCGATTGCAGCGGGAGGAGCAGCAGCGCCGCCAGCGGCTGCAGCAGGACAGTCCCAAGCCCCAAGAGATCGATGAATTGCGTCAGCGTTCTGCAGAGGAACAGGATAAGAAGCGAAGGGATGAGCAGGAAAGGAAGCAGAAGGAGGAGCAGGAAATAAAGCAGAGGGAGGAGCACGAAAAGAAGCTAAGGGATGAGCAGGAAAAGAGAGATAGGGAGGAGCAGGAGAGGATCAGGCAGGCGGAGGAGGAACAGGAGGCCAGAAACCGCCAGCAGCAGCTGGAAGAAAATCAGCAGCAGCAGCTCCGCGAACTCAAGGCCAAGCAGCAGCGCCAGCAGCAAGAACAGGAGTACCAGAAGCAGAAGCGTGTCCAAGAACTGGAGCTACTGAAGCAACGCCAGCTGGAGGCCGAGCGCCAGCATGCCGCCGATGAGGAAGCGGAGAAGCAGCGCCAGGAGCGCATCCACAAGCAACGCGAACTGGAGGCGGAGCAGCGGAGGGAACGCGAGGAGCAGCGCCGCAAGCAGCGCGAGGAGCAGGAGGAACTGGATCGCCAGAACCATGACAAGCGTGTGGCCGAGGAGAAGCGGCAGCAGGAGCTGTACGACGAGCAACTGAGGCTGGCCAACACCGAGCGGGAGAGGAAGCTGGCCGAGGCCCACGAGGCCAAGCGACGCGAGGAGCAGCAGCTGCAGGAGCAGCTGAAGAAGCAGGAGGACGAGCGCCGGGAGCAGATCCGCCGCGAACAGGAGGAGGAGGAGAAGCGCCTGGAGCTGCAGAGGCTGGAGGAGGCGAAACGCTTCGAGGAGAAGGAGCTGAAGCGCCTGCACGAGGACAACCTGCGGCGCGAGGAGCAGAAGATTCAGCGCGAGCGGGAAATCGCCCTGCGACTGGCCGCGGAGAAGAAGTTGGCCGAAGAGGAGGAGCAGCTGCGCAAGGAAGTGGCCGAGGAGGAGCGGGCGGTGAAGCAGCGCCAGGAGGATGAGGTGCGCCAGGCGGAGGAGGCGCGCAAGGCCAAGGAGGCCGAGGAACGGGCCGCCGAGGAGGCCAAGGCCGCCGAACAGAAGCGACGCCTCGAGGCGGCCAAGAAGCAGGCCGACGAGGAGGTCAAGGCCAAGCTGGAGGAGAAGAGGCACGAGTATGCCACTCGCCTCTCGGCGCTGAGTCCCGAGGACCAGAGGAAGTTCATCGAGATGCGCAAGCGGCGCAAGCAGCTCAAGGAGAAGAAGGAGCGCGACCAGCGGGCGAAGGAGCTCAAGCGGATAAAGCAGGCCATGCGGCTGGACGACAACGAGTAGGGGGAGTCCATCGAGGTCCAGGCGGCAGATCACCAACCCACTAACCAATACTAACCGAGACATATCGATCAAATTGGTTCCACATACGCACCGTTGCCCAGTCGATCCCTTTTCGATGGTTTTCTTTGTGCTTTTTAGCTGAAAAACAAAACAAAAAAACACAAGATGAACACGCAAAAGTATTATTTACCAGAAGAGAAAGAAAGGAGGAACATCGCTGCGAAGGGGAATCCAATTTCAACTGCATTTCGATCGAGCAGGAAACCCAATCTCCAGGCACTTCGCTAGCTCTATTAGTACTGTACAGTAAAGATATACTATATATAGGTCTAGGATATAGACACCCCCCACACACACACACACACACACACGGCAACCAGTCACGCATGTTTCCTTAATAACCCAACTAGAAGTTAGCCATCAATTTTAGAGCCAATAAACCCCACACACGCAAATCACGGGCATTTTAAAACTCAGCACAGAGCCACGGAAATATTGAACAGTGAAGAGGAGGAGACGTAAGATTGAGTGGAGAACTCCGTGGGGTCAAAGGCCTAGCAGCAGTCCCCACACTCGGTTTGCCTAAGGTGTCCTTTGAACAGGTCGCCAGCGAAGCAATAATTTACTAATATTAATCTTTTGATAACATCATCGGATGGTCAGCGGCCATTTCCTAACTTCTTAGGTTACAAACTATACTTTACAAAGATGTATGTAATAACTAAAGTATGTTTAAATGTAAATTTTTATGTATTTTTTAATACCTCAAGCGAAAAGCAAAAAAAGGAGAAAAAGAAAACCCCGAAGGCAACTTTCAGTACGTTTTGTTTCGTTTAAAATGGAAATTGAAAGCTGGCAGGGACGGGAATGAAATCGAAAGGAAAAGCAATTTTATAGCCAAGTAAATGCATTTTAACAGTAAACTAACCAATTTTAAATATTATCATTAATCTACACACGGAGAAATGAAAGCGAATAAACTAAAAATAGTCAGCGAAACGTAAGCAAAGAGAAATCAAGAGAAAGGAAAAAGCAGAACACACAAATGAAATACGAAAGCATATGATAAAATTACCATATAATATTTATGCAAGATAAATTCTAGTTAAGAATCAAACAAAGTAAAATAATGAATAAAGTTTGAGAAAACACAAAACAAAGAAGTCGCGCAAACATTCGTTTTTAATGTCCCCACTCACCTTGATGTAATCGCAGAGGCCATCGCCCTTGATCTGTCCATCCTTTTCGGCATACAGTTTCAGCTTGAACTTCTGGGTCTGGGGATCCCGCATGACCATGCCGCACTTGCCCATCAGATCGGCAAACTCATCCAGGGTGATGTCCAGGGGCAAATTGGAGACATACACCTTGGTGTTCTGCGAGGGATCCATTTCGAACCATTCTAAAAGGAAATTTGTGATTAGAGGTGTTAGGATGGGGATATAACTCCCACTCACTTGGTGGCTCCTGGACCTTCCGCTTGCCGGTGGGTGCTGCTGTGGATGCCGCACCATCCCTGGACATGGCTGCCTCCGCCTCGGCCGTCATCCGCTTGAGCTCCTCCTCCTTTCTCTTGGCCTCAGCCGCCTCCTTGTCAGCCTTCTCCTTCTCCCCAGCCGATGTGTTGTCGATGAATCCATAGTTCATTTGGTAGCGGGCCATGAAATCATCATCGATCTTGGGAAACCAGGCACTCTTGGCGGCATCCCAGAAGAACTCGGCTCCGTCCTTGTCCGTAAACGTGCGCTCGCCCTGCTCATCCACGCCGTAGACTCCTTCCTGCCCGGGATTCGGTTGCTTGGCTATCCACTTCTTCTGCTCGCCATCCCACTTGTAGTGCTCCGTTTCGGTTTCCTGCTTCTTGGGCAACCACTGCTCGGTCTTGGGGCACCACTTGTAGTGCTCCGTCTCGTAGAGATCCCCTGCACTGGCTGCCTCATCGGCGCTCAGGGGCTGCCAATTGTTTTGCGTGGTACACCATCTGTATTTTTGCTTGGTGCTGGGATCCGTGTAGATGGCTCCACCATCGGCTGCATAGGTCATGTGCTCCTCGTAGGCGGCAAAGTCCTGCGATTTTGTTTCCTCCTTGGCTTTGGCTGCTTGATTATCCGATTGGGTTTCACTTTCTGCCGGCTTGTCATCAGCTTGTGGAGCTGCAGTTTGCTCCTCTTTCTCCTCCTCGACTCCTTCTGCTTCTCCTTTCTCCGCTGCTTCAGGTTTCTCCGCCTGCTCCGATTTACTTTCACCTTCGTCACTCATTTTGGGTTCTGTAATTAAAGCAAGCCGAGAAGTAGACTACATTTAGTTTCTTCCTTTCTCCATTTCTCCCTTTTTCCCTTTACTGCTGCGTGGGCGTGACAGTCGTCTAATTCCCAGCTAATTTCATATTTTTTCCCCTGGACAAGAAATAATCACCACGTGAAACAACAAAACTAAATTGCAGGAACGTGCCCATATCGCTTGACATTGAAGAAGAAGGCGGCGGCGGCGGCGTAGGTGGAAAATCATTCCGAGAAGCCCCCGGGAAACTAACAAGTTTTCCTTTTTGCACCTTTGGCCAGGCGAGGTAAACAATTTACACAATGATTGCCATTTTCCCCCGCATTTTTGTGTGTGTGTGTGTGTGGGTCAAGCTTTGAGGCAGGTAATAAAATGAAATGAAAAGCGCACGCCACTTTCTGGGCGGTCCAAGAAAAGACCAACACAAATTCCCCTGAAAGGAACACACAAACACACACAAAAGGGAAAAACGCTCTGAAGGTCAACTAATTTCGTGTTTTATTTTTGGGGCAGGGAACCCTCTATTTCTTCCCCCTTTCAAATCGATTGCTTTGAACTGCCTGGCCGAAAACGGCAGGTTCAATCAACCTTTTGGCCCCCGGTAAGTACAATTCGGAAGCCAAATAGATTTGTCAGCCTATTGACACATCGCTTGAGAGTTCCGGCAGCTGACCCGCAGGTTTTTGACCGATTCGCCCTTACGTCATTCGGAACATCTTGACCCAATCGAAGCGAAGGGGTTCAATGGACTCCGACTCAGGCTAATTGTCACAACTTGAGGCCACTAAAAATAGGCGCAAAAACCACACAGGTCCTCGAGTTCAACGCTCAACGAGCGGGCAGCATTTGCATGCACTCGCACAAGATTCGCCCTTTGCCAAGTCAGCGGATGAAGGCGGAACCATCGGGGGATTTGGACGAAGGAGGGTAGCGAAGGGGGGATTCCCCTGGCAAACTGGCACATGCAACAGACCATGCCCACTTCTCTGCACCCCGGAAAAGCTGCAAAGGGGCGGGGTGCAAGGGGCAATTGCAGTTTGCAGGCCAAACAACTTTGTTAGGGGATTCATAAATTACACAGACATTCGAGTACACACTCGAAAGGCTCACGGCTTCCACATGAATAAGGCAAAGTGCCGGCATATAATATGGAAAGTTTAGACTCCAAACGGGGGCCTACACATTGCCAGGCGAAATAGAATACAGAACCCAATGAAAGAAACTGAATAACGAACGCGAACAGTCGAGATTGTCCAAGACGAACTTGGGTTGATCCGTTTTACTATAAAATTATATAATTAAATAGTGCATTGTATTTCTTAATATCCAAAATGTCTTAAGCTTTTTATATAGACTTGATATATCATGGTTTGATTTAATAAAATTTAGAAACATGAAATGTATAAAACATGTGCTCCTTAAAGTATACTTTTTAAAATATTATTAAAATATTATATTTCTTATAATCCAAATGTGTATAGTTTTTTATAGGCCCTAAATATTCTGGTATAATTTGTTGCAACTAAGACCACAAATATTACATTTATATATCATCTAGTAATATAGTTTTCGTATTTTGAATCTCCACTAAATCCACAAACGATTCTTTAAACTTAGAAATTAGTTTTTAACAGGGACCGAAAATAATCATTATTTTTGATTTTTTGAATTTAAAAATCAGTCACTTATAATAGACGGAAAACCAAATGAAATACACCATTCGGTTCCTATTTAGATAACCTTCTCAAATCCGCAATGATCACGGTTTTTTTATTTTTATTTGATATTGCTCAGAAATAATCATTATTTTTGAGTTTTATAAATATGTATCCGGAATAATCATTACTTATAAGCGAAAAAAATATCGCTCACAAATAATGATTATTTTGTGAGCGATATTATTTCGCTTAAAAATATCACTCAAAGTGCAATTGCAGCCGTTCTAAGTGGAATTTTACAAAGATTTAAATGTGTGCTTGTACACAGAGAGAATTCTGACGTTCTCATCTGAGTTGAAAATGTTCTTAAAAATAGTCGTTCCTTTTTCAAGTTCAAAATGTTCTAAATGTGATTGAATTAAGTTGAATTGGTGCTTAAAATCTAGTTGAGCTTAAAATGTTCTTCAAATGAGTACGAAAAGTTATTATTTTATCACATGGTTCTTAAATCAAATCGAATTTGTTCTCAAAAACCACAATATCTCAAATTTGTCTTAGTTTGAGAACAAAAAGGACTAAAGAAAGAACAAAAATGAAGGTGCATTTCAACTTAAAATGATTCAAAACTCTATTCCACAATTTTTGTGGATTTAGTGGCGACACTATAATTCCCAACCAGTTATAGCGCGGCTTGCAGGTGGGGGGGGGGGGGAAAAGTCTACTTTTTAAAATATTTTACAAATAATATAATATTTATTTTAGGCTTGAAATATTCTGGTATACTTTGTTGTAACTATTTTGAATTTCTCTAAAACATCAAACGATTTTTTAAAAATATAGTTTCCATATTTTGAATTTCCAATAAATACTCAAAAGACTTTTTAAAGGTTAAATAAAAGTAGAGTAAAATTGTAACACCATCTATCATATTTTAAAAGCTTTTTTGATTTTGGTTTTATAATATACATATAAGTTTTAAGACTGTATATAAATGAGTTAGGGATACTCCACCATTCCGGACTAGAACTGCAATGCCGGGCATTTATTCGCCCCTTCTCTCGGGACACCTTTGGCCTTTCCCAGACGACTGGCAACGCACTTATTGCATAACTAAGTACGGGAATCAAATGAAAAAGTTCCCGGGATGCGGGCAGAAATCAATTAATTGTCGCAAATTGTCTGCGAAAGTTGGCAAATGTGGGACGGACTAGCCAGAAGTTAGCCCTGTTTTATGACGGCGCCTTGGAGGTCATAAAAATCGTTAGCCAATTTCGGCTAAGCGTCGCCAATCCCTCTGACCAAAAACCCATAGAAAAACGGCCGAAAACGAATTAATTAACTTTTCAGAAATGTCGCGAAATTCGCCGGACACTCGTCCGGTCCAAATGTCAACAGGTCAGGGGAAAAGGGAGGGGAAAAGGGAGAGGTTTTTGGAAAATCGGAAAACCTGGACGAACGTATGCGCAATGAAAGGGAAAAGCAACGACCCAGTCGCATATATAATAATGTTATTTTTAACGTGGCTCGTATTCCGAGAGATTTGCAAACATTACTCACAAATGCCATAAATACCAAAAGGAGAAGGAGTGGGTGAAACGAAACTCCGAACCCCGAAAAGAAACCGAATTCCCATACTCGCTCTTTCGAGCACGGAATAACTTAACTCGGAAAAACGGACGTGGTAGGGTGACTCACTCTGCCGTTTTGGGGCAAAACTCACTCGCTCACCCATTTCCATAGCACACTTATGGGGGCCAAGCAAAGCCGGGCTAAAATGGCCCAATATTGATGGCCCATTTGTGGGTGGCTATGAGTGAGAGTGAGAGCTAGTGGCTAGCGGCTAGCCAGTTAGCCCGGCTAGAGTGCTAGCCCTGCCAGTCCTCGCTGACCAGTACGCGCTGAATCGTCCGACTGACCGCAAGTGCCGGCCAGCAAAGCCACGGAAGCCAACCGCCTCGGGAATTGGGAGCACGCAACTCCAAATGGCTTTGTTGTGTATATAAATATATATATGTGCGCCTAGGGGCCCCCCATAAAAACAAAAAAAAAACAATTGAAATGCAGCCGGCGAAAAATATGCAAGACACACTAATACTAAAATCAATATCAATATACAAAATCTAACTAAAAAAGAAACACCGTATAAAGTTTAAAACGCAAGCGAAGAGACAACGAAATCAAAATGGATATTCCTGCTAGTGGAGCCATATTCACCCTGGGCAAATCGCATCTGGCGGAGAATACCCAGAGCTATTTCTACATCAAAAACGATCCTGTGAAGCGCCTGATTTCCGGTCCCAACCAGAGCGCTGTCATTTGTGGTAACTACGTGACCCCAAATCCTGTTGGCTGCCCCAGTCAAGTGGTCAAGTCAAAGCATATTGCTGGCCGCCTTGCATGTTGAGTGCAATTTTCTTTAAATAATAATAAGCTGTGCTGTTCAGCTTACTTTCACTTTCTTGTTGGCCCAGTCTGTAGTCGCCAGTCCAAGTTATCCGTGTCTTGTGGGGTCTATTGAATTACTAAATTACAACCGGCTTTTGCAGCCCGACCAATTTGTTACCAGGATTAGGCGAATTGCAGGGGTGCTTTGAATATTTCATCCGGCCAATCCACACCGAAATTGAATAACGCTCGTCCTTTCGCCGTAAGAATCTTACACGTAGAGGAAAAATTATAAATTTGAAAACATTTGTAATACCAAATAAACTTTTGAGTATAAAATAAATTGTTTTCCAATTAATTAAAACCCGATATTTAGTTCTAATAAACCTTTTTTCAATGTACTATTTTTGCCCCACACTTAACCCGCATTACATAAGCTTTAAATCCGAGTAGAGCTGACCAAACACTTCAAATCACGGCAACTTCGACAACTAATGGGGTCAGACGCGGCGTTAAAATACCTGAAATATGGAGCAAACTCACGAAGTAAACCCCCGAAAAACCGAAACTGAAACTGAAACTAAAACCGAAGCTAACGTAATTGAGGCGTTAACTTCTGCGGGGGAGCAGTTAAACAGTTGAAACGTGAAAGGGATTGGCCCCGAACTCCCGCACACTTTCTCAATCAATAAAAGTCAAGAAAAGGGAACAACCTGAAAACCTCCCCGTCCCGCCAAACATAATAAAACAAAAGCCAAACAAAACAAAAACAAAAACAAAAGCCAACGAAAATGTCAAACCGTTCTTATCAATTACAGAATCTGGACGGCTATTTGTTTGGGGCGAGAACCACTACGGGCAGCTCGGGATTGGCGGCCATGGAGGAGGCTCCGGCAAGAAGGGTGGTGCCCACGGGGACATTGTGACCAAGCCCACCTGCGTGAAGGCCTTGAAAACGCTGGGATTAAAGATTTGCGACGCCGCCTTTGGCAATCACTGGGCCGTGATGCTGACACGTGAGTGAATCAACAAATACGTCTTGCAAGTTGGCTAACTCGGACAATGTGTCACCGAAGAAATTGGTCAAGGAAAAGTTTTAGACGGGGTAAAAAAGTTTAGTGAATGGTAGCAATTTGCCAATTGTTTTGCAGGTCAGTTTAGTCCAGTTGGTTCTGTGTTTATTATTTATTTCCTTAAAGAACCTATTATAAGACAAGAGAGAACGCTATAGTCGGGTTGGTGTCCCGACTATCTAATACCCGTCACTCGGCTAAAGAAGTGCGAGGGAGATGGATATATAAACATTGATCAGCTATAACTTTTTAACGAATGGTCCGATTTAAAAAATTTCTTCTACATTTCGATAGATATTGATAAACACAACAAAACTGCATTTTTACTTTTCCGAAATATTTAAATTTTTAAAATCGTGTATTAAGTAATGTGGGCGTTAGAGGGGGCGTGGCACCTTCTGGAAATAAACTTGCGCTGCGTAGGAACTCCAAGAATCTTCATGCCAAATACCAATCCTCTAGCTTTTATAGTTTCCGAGATCTCAGCGTTCATACAGACAGACAGACAGACGGACAGACGGACAGACGGACAGACGGACAGACGGACAGACGGACAGACGGACATGGCTATATCGACTCGGCTAGTGACCCTGATCAAGAATATATATACTTTATAGGGTCGGAAATGCTTCCTTCTAGCTGTTACATACTTTTGCACGAATACAATATACCCTTTTACTCTACGAGTAACGGGTATAAATATTGTTAATGAACTAGGGTTTCGAATTGATATAATTATAATTATAAATTGAACAAATCTTTCTTAGCGAAATAAATGAGAAAAGGTATTCATATAGTCATAAGCAGTATATCATTTTAAGGGCCTTAGGTTTCAAACCTTGAAAACGTAGGGAAATTCAAAGTTTAAAACCGTCTTTTTATTAAAACGGCTTCTATTGAGACAAAAAAAATGTTGATAAAAAAACAAACTATTTTAAATATATTTATTGGATTTTTTCAAGACTATAAAAGCAGTCAGTTGAAAACATGTTAAATAGTTATAATTAAAGTTTAAAATGTTCTTGGACATAACCGTGTAATAGCTCATACGAAAGGTATTCACTCGAAGATCAATCCTGTTTTTAGATTTTTGCAATGTACCTATTGGTTCAAAAGATATTTTATATTTATATAATAAAAATTGGAGAATAAGACTTATTATAAGCCTTATTTTCAATTTTTATAATAACAAGAAAGGAAGCTAGCTTCGGCCAGCCGAAGCTTATATACCCTTGCAGATAATTCCTATTAATGACTAATTTTCCGATCGTTCCTATGGCAGCTATATGATATAGTTGTTCGATATTGATAAAATTAAAATCGATATTCGAAAACATTTAAAAAGTCTCATATCCCAGAGTAGAAGAAAATACAATAAAAGTCAACGAAGCAATAATTTATTTCCTATTATATTCCCATTAATTTTTCTAACGTTCCTATGGCAGCTATGTGATATAGTCGTCCGATTTTAAAAAAATTTTATTCGAAATTCAGAATTAGATAAAAAATGGCATTTCCAAAAGTAGGAGGTTCTAGGTTCAAAAACACCCAAGATAAATTTTTTTAAAATTTTTTTCCCCGATTATTCCTATGGGAGCTATATGATATAGTTGTCCGATCCGGCTCGTTCCGACTTATATACTACCTGCAATAGATATAAGACTTTTGGGAAAGTTTTAGCCCGATAGCTTTAAAACTGAGAGACTAGTTTGCGTAGAAACAGACGGACAGACGGACAGACGGACAGACGGACAGACGGACGGACAGACGGACATGGCTAGATCGACTCGTCTAGTGATGCTGATCAAGAATATATATACTTTATGGGGTCGGAAACGTCTCCTTCACTGCGTTGCAAACTTCTGACTGAAATCATAATACCCTCTGCAAGGGTATAAAAATGGAAGAATAAGACCTATTATTATTTTCCCAACATAACACTTATTTGCAGTCCCTGAATTAAACATATGATTGTTTCATTATGTCACATACCAGATTTATAATAACCTTCACCCCATTATGACCAATAAAATAATACCCACAGATTCCAACGAAATCTTTTTTACGGGACGGAACATCTTTCCCGATGACACCCATGTTGCCCAGCACTTCACCACCGCCCAAGTGGAGCAGCAGCCGTGCGCCATTATCCGGAAACCTTTTCGGCTGGAGGAGTTCGACGATTACCTGTCCAAGAGCGAGGAGACGGACAACTTCATGGCAATCCAAGCGGGAAATGAGCACTTTGCCGTGCTGACCGGTAAGTTGATAGCGGGAAATCGCCATGCAGTTTAAGTTTACTTCAGTACTTGTATGTTGAAAAGGTACTGGTCGGCTGATTGGATGCGGTTCGAATGCCCAACAGCAGCTGGGCGAGCTGGAGGCGGACTACGACGGTCATCCGGTGGAGATTCGCCTGGATGCACCCGTGCAGCAGTTCGCCTGCGGGCCCGAGTCCACGCTGGTGCTGACCGCCAGCGGGAACCTCTTCCTCACCGGCCACCTCAACGAGTTCGTCTTTCCGCGCTTCACCGAGCTGCAGAAGAACCTGCCGCCCACCGAGGCCATCATCTTCATGCACATCTCGAAGACCAGCGAGGTGTATATCGTGACCAATGCGGGCAGCATCTATCGCAGCTTCGAGTCGGTGCGGAACAAGAGCCTGGTGTTCCAGCGCTTCTACGACTACGACAGCGAGGAGAACGGCCCCATCTGGAAGCTCCTCAAGGGATTCTCCTTCTACGTGGTCCTCAGCAAGGCCAACAAGTTCTTCACCACCTTCTCGGAGAGCGGCCATCATCTGAAGACCTTCCGCGAGATCTCCAAGTTCAAGAACCTGCGGCTGCTGGACATCGCAGTGGGTGATCAGCACGTCCTGGTGCAGGGCATTCCGCGCTCCTCGATGTCATCAGCTTCGGTGAGTGGTTCGGCTGAACCAAATCGCCACATGAGCCGCAGTTTCGTGCTGCAGCCTCAGGATGCAAATGGAAACGGGGAACAGGTGAGGAGTCATAGCGGAAGGGGACTCACCAAACAGGAGGGCATGGAGGAGCCAGAGGAACGTTCCATGGCGGCCACTGTGGGAGGAATGGCAGCTGCAGCCGGCGCTGGAACAGCAGCTGCCATGGAGGCAGTGAAGCATTTAATCAATGGCGAGAAACCAGAAGAGAATGATGAAGCCAAGGATATGAATGCAAATACCGAAAGTGGCGAATCTATTCCAAAAGAAGGTATGGACATGGTAAATGGCAATGAAGAGAATAGTTCTTCGAAGGAGGAACCAAATCAAATGGACGATCGAGTCACAAAAACTCCGGAAAACAAAAATCAACACATGGAAGATCAGCAGGTAATTGAGGATCATCCAAACACGGCTCCCTCAAGTGAAGCATTGAAGACCAAAGATGAGTACAAGGAGATGGAGCCCACGGCACCTGCTGAATCCCCTATTAAGCCAGCGGAATCAAAGGAATCATCAGCAAAACCAATGGAATCCCCAGTGAAACCTCCTGATTTACCAGTAAAGACCAAAGAATCTCCAGTTAAATCAATGGAGTCCCCAGTCAAACCCATGGAGTCAATGCAGAAGCTACCCACACCACCTACACACTCACCCACACCACCCAAATCTCCCACAGAATCTCTGAGATCCGAGAAGTCCATGCACTCTATGCAATCACTCAATCCGCAAGAGAAAATGCCAGGCAGCCAGGAGAAGCTCTTGCGACCACGTACTCCGTATCCGGAGAGCAGTGATTCCAGCACACCGCAAACGATAAAGAAGACACCCATACGAAACTTCTCCTACGAGGCGGCCATGGATCACGATCACCTGGAGAGGACCTCGCCCGAATTGGTGTCCAGCCTGGAAACGGTGGAGGAAGTGCCTGCGGCCACAATCCAAGTGAGCACGCCCACGCCGCCCACCGAGGAGGATGAGCAGTTGGCCGTGGAGATAACCACGACGAACGACTCGAAGGACAGCAGCAAAGTGATCAACGAAATACGGTTCATCAACAATGGGGTCGATGTGACGGCCAAGGTGGAGGAACAAATGCCGGACACGCCGCTGGAGAGCTCAGTGGAGGAACTGGAGTCGGATGGCGAGCAAATGCTGCAGCATGTGGAGGAGCGGGTGGACAAGATCGTGACGAATTCCGAAGAGGCAGCGGCCAGGGCCGGCGAAGAAGCGATGGATGCCATGGACAGCACGCGCAACTCCATCCAAACGGCGGTGAGGAATGCGGCAAATGGAGCCCGTGATGCCATGGAGGCAGCCGGCGAGCGAATGGCCACCGGAGCTCGTGGAGCAGTGGATGCCGTTGGCGGAGCAGTGGGCGCAGCGGGTAAAGGTGCCCAGCGAATGGCCAGCGATGCAATGCACGCAGTCGAGCAGGCGGGCAGCAATGCGGTCAAAGCGGCCTCGGACACGAAGGATTCCATGGGCAGGGCCATGGACTCGGTGACCAGCAAGATCTCCAGTGAAGTGCAGGGCGCCAAGGAGAATATCTCGTCGTTGTTTCAGATAAAAGCGGCCAGGGAGGCGGATCCGCAGACCACGCCAGTTTCCACGCCGCGTGGCGAAGATGACTTGTCCTCCAAGGATGGGGCACCCAAGACGACCACCACGCTGGGCTCCAACGAGGAGGACGAGCGAACAACGGCCTCTGTGAACTCCTACCACAATTCCGCCGGACATGGCAATGGCAATGGTAATATCTTCGAGCCCAGCAATCCGTTCGAGGATCCCCTGGACGCGGTTGTGGAGCGCAGCAAGAAGGCGATGCAGGAGGACATTCGGGCCATGCAACTGAGGGCCAATTCCCATGTCCAAGCGGTGGCCGAGCAAAGCGAGGAGGACGCCAAGGGATTTATGCAGCAGGTGATTGACAGGCTCTCGTGCCGCAACGAAAAGGCGGTCAGGATCGAAGGTATACATTAATAGTTAACCAATACAGGTAATCCCAGGCTGAAGACTCACCTGAATCGTTTTGTTTTCGCCCCCACAAACAGATGAAGTGCGTCCGCCGGCTGGGATTCCCAACAAGAACACTAACAAGGTGAACAGCGAGCTGAGCTTAACCAATGGACAGGCACATGGCGATCAGCAGCAGCAGGCGTCGCGGGTCTGCACGATTTTATAAAACTTGCACCAGCGCCAGCACTTTTCTAAGCAATTGCATTTGGTCTTGAAGTACAATTTAATGAAAATAAAGCAAACGAAATTGCATTAAAAAGTTCTGCACCGGGCGGTGTGACCGTACTGTGGCGGGAGAAACAAACCAAAAAAAAAGCAAAGAAAACTTTTCACGTTCACGGGTGAACGTTCGATAGTGGAACCAGTTCCTTAAGCGCAGTTCGCTTATACGATAGTCACGATGGGTCACGGTGATTTTTAAAAAGTGATTTTGAAATAACATTGAAATCACTAAATTATAAACGAACACATGCTATAAATTAAAAATGATATATTTCATTTTCTTGTTGATGGTTGTTGTAACAAAATATATATATATTTTTTTTTTAATTTTATTAAAATTAAAAAAGCAAATCAAAGGATCTTTATTTAATTTCTTTTATTAGTTCTCTGTTTGAAAATTATTTGCTTATTATGCAGACCCTGTTCAAATTGGAAACTAAATTATTATTTTTTAAAAGCTTTGTTTCGAAAGAACTATATTATTTAGATTAAAATATGACATTTAAGTGATTATATTTTAATAAGTATTTTTGATTTAAGATGTCATGTAATATTAATTAAGCCCTACAAAGTCAAAGTTTTTATGAAAGCGCAACTTTCCCTCAAGTCACGACCACCGATCGTGACTCCGTGGCACTTGTGACCAGTAACAGGTCCCCCCAAAACTATCGCCCATCCCCACTAGTTCATTCGCGTCTATTTTGTACGCGAAACAGTAAAAAAAGAAAAGAAATATTTGTACTATTTTTCTAACGTTTATACGCTTTTTATAAATGAAGACCCAGGCGCAGATAATGCTGTGAGGCCCCGTTTTCGATTGGCGATACCAAAGCGCGAACTCCCTGCCGACGGCCTGTGTCCCCAAAAAAACCGAGTCGAGTGCGGAAAATGATGTAAAACGGGGGGAAATCTAAACCTGAAAGGCCCCACACAGCACATCCACAAAATGGAAAGGTAGGTCAATGTGTGGGCGCCCCAAGAGAGTGCGAGTGCGTGCCTCAGAATAGCCGATTTCGAGTCGTAATCACCTGGTAATCGTAGGATTTCGGAGGAGTGCGAAAAACAATGGACATTTTCGAGCGGAGAGCTCCAAAATTAAAAGTCTCCTAACCTCAAAAGAGCTTTTACACAGTACGGGTGTGTGTGCGAGTGTTCCGTGTGTGTGTGTGCGACTGAAAGTGGTTGCGACTTTTGGGCGAAGGGGGGGAGAGAGAGGGGTGATCCGAAGGCAACGTGTTAGTGGAAAAACTGCTTTTGAAAAAGGGAAAATCTCCCCCGAAAAGCCCGCCCAAAAAAGGTCAGTGCGCCATCCAGGTGATCTCTGCTTCGATTTGATGGCTATCCAATTGGTAAAGTTATGGGTAACTTCATAAGTTGCCAGGAAAACACATGTAATTTGCGAGAAAGTAACACGCTGTCAGTTCAATACAAAAAAAGAGAGATACCTGAGTGCTCGATGTGTGTGTGTTGGCCCGTGTGTTGATGTGTGCGAGTCGGAGGGCGGTGAGCGGGGGGCGTGCCAGGTAACCTACCTGTCCGGCGGACGTAAAAACCAGCGCTCGAAATAAAAAAAGTAACAAAGTTACATGCATGCAGGCAGCGCGCGCGTATTTATTTTGTTTTAAAATGCATAATCGTATGTTTTATAATTTATGCCCTTTATCGCGAGCAAGTCGAAGTGTAGATACCCCCTTATCAACTCGGTAGTTGATAGTCATCCGATCTCTAATGATATAATGGTAACCATATCCCAACTTGCAACTTAAAACAAATTTATCTTTAGAAATAAAAATATCCTTGATTAAAAAATATTCTATATGTTTCCGTTAAAGTTTTCCTGTAATTCTTGTGACATTTGTAAGATATAATAATCCAATTCTAATAAAATACTTTTTTTTCTTTAAAACCCTTTAAGATATAATACGATTTAAAGATACTCAAGTTACGCAAGTAGGGTTAGATCGTTCCTATGATAGATTACAAATGATAAAAGGTTCCAAACTTTTTAAACTATTATACGTTTATAATCCCCGAAATGCGTTTCAATGCGTTTTCCCAATAGTGGTATAAAAAGAACGCCGAGAATGTGGGGAAAATAGGGGACTGGCGGGGGGCCCAGTTAGCGAAGTGTGTCAGCTATTGAATAATTTAGATTTATAATTTCGCAGTTAGGTATTTCGTGTGTTTTTGGGAATTCCTCACATATTTTTGCATACCAAAAAGCCAAGCCGCCGCCGTCGACTAATCCCACAATCTCCATTCTCCATTCTCCCTTCTCCAAACCCAGGCACTAGCAACAACAACATCAGAGAAGCGACCAAGATGAGCATGTCGTGGCATTTTTGAAGCATCGATCTTAGTTTGTTAGCCAGCTTTCTGTTCAAGTCACCCGAGGTACCGAGAGTCTCCTCCCAAGTTCCAGCGGTTCCAGCTCCAAGTCCGAGTCCCCGATCCCAGCGAGCAGTCCATGATGCATATCAAGAGCCTGCCCCACGCCCATGCCGCTGCCACGGCGATGAGCAGCAACTGCGACATCGTCATAGTGGCCGCCCAGCCCCAAACCACGATAGCGAATAATAACAACAATGAGACGGTCACCCAGGCCACGCATCCCCATCCCGCTCACATGGCGGCGGTCCAGCAGCAGCAGCAGCAACAACAACAGCAGCAGCAGCAGCAACATCATCAGCAGCAGCAGCAGCAACAACAGCAGTCGAGCGGACCTCCCTCCGTGCCGCCCCCACCAACGGAAATCCCCTTGCCCTTCCAGATGCACCTGAGCGGGATCTCGGCGGAGGCGCACAGTGCCGCCCAAGCAGCAGCGATGGCAGCTGCCCAGGCTGCAGCGGCTCAGGCCGCAGCGGCGGAGCAACAACAACCGGCTGTGCCGCCTCCACCGCCACCACACCTGACGCACCTGACCACGCACAGTCCGACGACGATCCCCAGCGATCATTACCTGGCCAACGGACATGGCGAACATCCCGGCGAGGGTGCACTGCCATCCGGCGCAGGAGGAGGAGGAGGAGGAGCAGTCCGCGAGCCGGAGAAACCCTTCCACTGCACCGTCTGCGATCGTCGCTTCCGGCAGCTGAGCACACTGACCAACCACGTCAAGATCCACACTGGCGAGAAGCCCTACAAATGCAACGTTTGTGATAAGACCTTCCGTCAATCGTCGACGCTGACGAACCATCTGAAGATCCATACGGGCGAGAAGCCCTACAACTGCAACTACTGTCCCAAGCATTTCCGTCAGCTGAGCACTCTGGCCAACCATGTGAAGATCCACACGGGTGAGTTGGTCAATATATCTTATTATAGTTGGTTTTTGAAAGTAATTCTCTTCGGCTTTTTTGCAGGTGAAAAGCCTTTCGAGTGCGTCATCTGCAAGAAGCAGTTCCGGCAGTCCAGCACACTCAACAACCACATAAAGATCCACGTCATGGACAAGGTCTACGTTCCTGTTAAGATCAAAACGGAGGAGGAGGAGGGGTGACTAGGACGCATGGCGTTGGCGGCACACCACCATCAGCACCAGCAGCAGCAGCAACACCAGCACCACCATCAACAGCAGCAGCATCAGCACCATCCTCCGCCTCCGTCTCAGCAGCAGCAGCAGCAGCACATCGACCAGCGAGGAGTCACCATCACCACGCTTCCCTCCGCCACGACAGTGGCCCAGCATCAGCAGCAGCAGCAGCACATCCAGGACGGCTCGCCGCACCACCACTTCAATGTGGCCGCTCTGGGCGATCTATCCAGCGCCATGCAACTGGGCGCTGTGACGGCGGACGGCAGCTTTGTGACCATGGGCGGCGTGGTGGTGGGACGCATCCAGCATACGCGCGAGGAGCTGCAGCAGCTGGGAGTGATCAAGGTGGAGTCACCATCGAATGGTGGCACAGCCACGACGTCAGCGGCGGCGGCAACGCAGCGCGAGGGATGAGTCGATGAGCTGCTCCTCGAGTACATGCTCAAGGAGGAGAATGTGGATGAGGAGGATGAACAGGAGCGGGAGACGGTAACGCAAGAAGTGGAGAATGAGGAGAGGGATCAGGATCAGGAACAGGAGCAGGAGCACGAGCAGGAAGAGGAGCAGCGATCGAGCCAGAAGTGAGCCATGTTTGGTGTGTACGCTTACGTTGTTGTTAGTTGTTTAATTGTAGCGAACATTGTTGTTGTTGTTAAGGTTTAAATGTGTGACTAAGAACTTACCAAGATGAATGTATAGCAAACGCTTCAAAAGTAGCTAACCGAAAGGCGCCAACACCAGCACCCAATGCTCCCAGAAAAACGAAACACAGACCGCAAACAGAAATCCGCAACCAGAAACAGAAATACTAAATTTAATAGTAGAAAATCAGAAGAAGAAAGACCTTAGCGGAGAGTTGCCTAAATAACAGCGCACCCCCATCTCACATTCTCAGCCCCGGAAATAGATTAAACCACTCTCTACTCACTTAAATAATCCTAACCATAACTAGAAGAAAACTAAATTGCTAATAGAAAAAGAAAACTAATCCCGTAATAAGCAAAAAGTCATTGCGTGTAAGAAAACAGAACTAAAGTGCTTCACAAAGTGCGAAGCCAATTCAAATTTTAAATTTGTCGATCCGCCTCACTTTCAAATTGTTTAATTTAGCATTTAACGTTTAAGATAAATTGTACGCACTTGACTTAGTCAAAGTTGCCGACGTTTCTATGCGCCGCGCGTTGTGAGGGCGCGTTTTGGTCTGGGCTAACACACAAATACAATTTGTTTTAAAAATTCCTAGCTTAATTATTTAATTTCGTAAAACTACTATCAACCGAAAAACCATACACAATACCCTAAACAGAAAACGGCAAACAAGAAAATTCTAATAGTCTTAAGTGGTCGAAACTATCTAATTTCGTAGTCCCTAGAGAGCCATAGTTTTAAATGCAGCGTTTTGTTAATTTTAATTGATTAGTCTTAGTAGTTTTAATTTCTGCATTGGCATAATTTGGAAACACAAAAGCTGTTACGCTAGCCTTCGTTTAAATATTAGTTAATGAAGTAAACACAAGCTACCGGCAATTAATCACCAGTTAATTGCGCGATAGGAAAGCAACAAGTTCTGTACAAAGCCCAACTCCAATTTGTATGTATAAAGCGAAAGCAGCGGCGTTAAGGAGAGAGTTTAACTAAATTGTAAAACAAACCCTTTTAAAAAGAGAAAATAATATTTTCTAAAAATACAACATGCGACTTTTTATGTTACCTCTTTATTCTATGTTTCCTCACAGCCCGACTGACCTTTGTTTCTAATCCCCGGTCGCCTTTAACTACCTTTAAAAACTGCAGCAAGGGTCGAGCTTAAGAGACTCCTGCGACAAGTTCCTATAGATTTCAAAGCGCAACAAAAACGAAAATACCCAAATGTATACGAATCAATGGCAAGCCGGGAGGTGGAGATGAGATACATTAAACGAAACCTAGCCTATATGGAATAAATAATAAATAAATGTTGATAAATGTGTAGTGTTAACGAATTGAAAGCAAGGCAGCAGAAACGAATATCCCAAACCCCAACCTAGCAGAGTAATGATATGGATATGCGGATCTCCAGCAGGATCCAAGATCCGTAGAGATCAGCCGGTCGTCGAAGGCAGATCGGAATTCAAATCGGACCTCTGCACCCAGCTTCCCTAACCCTCCCACGCGTACGCATATACTTTACTTATAAGTGACGTAGTGAGATTAGCATTTAAGAGCCTAATTTAATGATAGTTGAGTGTGTAAAATGTAAAACTGCAAAGAATTTAGACATACAATGAACAAAGACAAGAAACGTTAGGCAAATCGAGGTGGCAGATGGATGAGGAACTGCATAAAAAACAAGCAAGCAAAAGGCTTAAAAACAAATCGCGATAATATTGTATAATTATACACATATATATTTATTAAAGTATGTATGTACATGCGCAGTAGCTGTATTTATATGT
The DNA here is from genome assembly GCA_037075205.1 of Drosophila prostipennis. NCBI lineage: Eukaryota > Metazoa > Arthropoda > Insecta > Diptera > Drosophilidae > Drosophila > Drosophila prostipennis. Next base: position 843,234 of record JBAMCJ010007287.1, read on the forward strand.
AAATGTGTACGTAATTGTGTATTTAGTTACAGCATAAATATATATTTGCAATGGAGAAATACAGAAACGAAAAACTATGACAAATGGCAATGAATCAAATGCATTCTTATTTGAAACCTCTTCGTTAAATATTAGTTAACACAATCATAAAAATCTATACCAATCGCTGAGCGCTTTCGATGAGCTTAGAAAAACTAAAAATGAATTCAACTTTCGGTACGACAAGCCTTAAAACAAACTTGAGCTTAAGATATAGGGTTATATTGTCGGGGAACTCAGTCATCATCATCTGACTCACTGCCAGATGCGGAGCCCGGTTCCGACGGTGGGTCGTCGTCGACCAGGAAACTGTTCAGATAGGTTAACCAATCCGAGACGTCGACCTCCTTTTGGACTTTGCTTTGCAGTAGTCGTCGCAGGAATCGCAGCTGTCGCACTTCCTCGCCGTAGCGCAGGCACATCTTGGCCACATTGATCCTGGCCACTGGCAGATTCACCCTTGGCCGGCCTATGATCACCTTCGTGTTCATGCGCTCCTTCCAGGTGTGCACCTCGTCCTCCATCTCGTCCAGCATGAACACCTTGTGCTCATCGCCAGTTATCACGCCCACCGGGGTGGCCAGCGGACTACTGGTCCTCGTAGTCAACGGCTGCACTTGCTCCTTGCACTTTAAATATTTCCAGAAGCCAGACACATTCAGCCACTTGTCGAAGTCCTTCAGGGCGCTGAGCATTAATTCCAAGTAGTCCTCACGCGACAACTGTTCGTCGTCGTCATCTTCAATCTCGTCCCTTGGTTTGTATTTCAGCCAATGTCGCAACACGAACTCCTCGACCAGCTTCTCGGGTCCAAAAGGTAGCTTTTTGGGAAAGTAGAACAGCTGCAGAAAGTGGTCGGTGAACTCGTAGCGAAGGTACGGGTGATCCAACTGCGGAATGGTCTTTAAGTAGGTGCTGATGTGCTTGGGATTCTGGAACTTGAAGATCTTGAAAAAGTCTGCGATAAGCAGGCGGGTTTGCGGGCCCAGATTCGGATAAACCACAGCATTATCCACGTACTTCAGCTCGGCCGTGTTGCTAACCTCTATGACGAGTGAAATAAGGCGCTGGTGGAAGGAAAACATTTGCTACAGCAGCCTCGAAAGAATATTATAACGAAGCTCACCTGGAGAATCCTCTGGCGTTCTGGGTACATGGATTTCGCTGCTGCCTGTCCATAAAGCTTCATGATTTGCTTAACGATGTCCGTGAGGCGCGTACTAGCCGTCATTCCAAACACTATCGAGGCAAACGGCTTGGAGTCCTCCTGAAACATCTCCGATTCGGACTGCCGCAACCTGTTGTGATCCAGCCAGGAGAGAAACTCCATTTCCAGCACCCAGGTAAGCATGTTTAGCACATCAAAGAGCCGTGCCAGACGGACTGCGGGAGACATTCTCTTGAAGTCGTCCAGGCAGAGCTTGCCACTTAGCCAGTCGTATTCCTGGACATGACGCAAAAAGACTGTCTCCTGCGACATATTGGCATCCTCCTCCTCCGAAAAGTTGAACACAAACTTCTCATAGAACTTGGTGTTTTCTCGTATCTCCTCGTCGCTGCACTGGGAGAGATTCTCCTCTAGGAGATCCAGGTAGAACTGCAGCTTTTGGGGCGAATCATTGGAACGTGTGTCACGCGTAGCGGGATTCTTGACGCCCAGGAAATTCAAGTAGTAGGGACGCAGAGCGGTCCAGCAGGGAGGGAAGGCGTCAACCAGGAGGAAGAAGGTGCGTATTAGCTTATTATAGGTGTCGCCCAACTCCTTGACGCTCATCTCCTTGGCAATCAGGATCTGCCAGAGAACCATTATTAGATTTTTGGGAAAGAAACATTAATATAAGGCAAACCTACCATGGCCATGTCTATTAGTCTGTCGAAGACTCCTTCGCCCGGGTAGACGCACTGCAACACCATCATCTCCAGGATGTCCAGGAAGGTATCGTAGTGCTGGCCATGCAGCGTGGTCCGCAGAGCCTGCACGGCCGTGAAGTTGGGGGCATCGGGGAGCATGGCGCAGCGGTGCTTGTCCGTACACTGGCTGGTATTGTGCAGGCACTTGGGGACGCAGGCGCCCGGCAGACGATCCTCGCTCTTCATGTACAGATTGGAGATCAGGATGCGCAGGTTCCACTTCCAGTTGAGTTTCTGGGGTGGTGCCTCCGGCGGAGCGGGGCGTTCCTTGGTCTTCTTGCGGCGCTCCCTACGCTCGGGAATCGTTTGCTCCGACTCTGGTGAGGAATTGGGAGGCGTTTTGGCAATTGACTTGACATCAGACTTTGCATATGACTTTGGCATCCGACTTGGTTTCGGATTTAGCATCCCACTTGGCATCCGACCTGTTGGACTCCATTTCCACATCCGAATCAGGCGGCGGTTCGAATAGAACCGTATCATCGCTATCCGTATTTTTAACGATAATTTCAGCCACATCCGTGGTTGTGTTTAAAATCGCATCTACGCTATCCGTATTTCTTGCCAAGTCCCGTATTTTTTTCCTCTTCTTCATTAGAATCCGAATCCGGATGTTCCATTTCAATGTCGAATACGGATTGAACTGCGGCTTCTTTGGTTTCCGAACTCGGCTCTCCCTTGGGCGGGGAACCCTCGTCAGTTGTGGTTGACATCTGAACGCGTTAATTACTAGTAATTACGCTAGAATTTCACAATTATCAAATACGCAATTTGTTTCCTGTTTATTTTTTTTACCGGTACTGATTTTAGAGTAACCGTTTGTGGACCGCCTAAATATACCTTATATATTTGTTAAACAACCCTATCGATAAAACCGATGGCTTTTATCAGTTTTTGAAATTGGAAATATAAGGGGTATTACCACGAATTCTAACGCTCTTCGGTTTATTTTGTGTTTTGAAAGAATTGAGAATCAATCTTAACTTTATTTGAACATTTAAATGTATATATAATATAAATATATAAGCTTTTCAATTTAAACTAATTATTTTATGTAAATATTTAACTAAGGATTGTATTTAGCTTTGGGCTGCAGATCGCAATACGTAATCCCGGGTCCCAGACAAGAGGCAAAGCCCATTAAATGTGGCAAAGTGTTTTGCTCGTAAACTCCAGTGAAGAGGTGAGACCAAGGACCTGTAAAAGAACATAAATTAAATTATTCAAGGTATTACAAATTTTCCATTCTATAAATATGCTATTCTTAGATTAACTGAATATTAATTTATTTAGATCAGTGGTTTTGTTATTCTGATCTTATTTTATTTATTGCTTGTAATAATTTTATAAACTCACCATGAGCATAGACGGCCACATCGCCACCGCCATGGGTTTCCTCTGCCATGGGAACTCCATGCGGATATATGGCGTCTGGATTGGAAAAGTCGAGGGTCCGCAGATCAACGCGCTCCACTTGGCCGTCCGTCGACTTGTAGAACCTCTCGTAGGCCGGACCATTGGCATAGGAAATGGCCGTGTAGGGCAACTGGTCCACGTTGCTCAGCTCCGAGTTCAGGCCCACAATGCTGTTGTTCACATCCGGATAGCCGCCAATCGTCACCGTGTGTCCATGGTCCGCACTCACCACGATCAAGGTGTCCCAGGGATTCGTCAGCTGGCGCGCCTTCCGCACAGCCTCCGAGAACTGGACGGTTTCGTCGAGCGCCTTCTTGGCCTTGGTTTCGTGGTGGGCGTGATCGATGCGACCTCCCTCCACGAACAGGAAGTAGCCATTGGGATCCCGGGAGAGCACATTAATGGCCGCGGCTGTCATCTCGGAAAGAGTAGGGGTGTCCACACTGTCGTCCAGGTGATAGGCCAAATGGGAGGCATTGAAGAGACCCAGCAGGAAGTCCGTGTTCTGGGAATCGTTGTCCAGCAGATCCGAGCGATTGAAGACCACCCGCGCATTGCCCGGCTTGGTCTGTTGCCATTCCTCGATGAGATTCCTACCATCCAACCGCTGACCCCTGTTTCCGTACACATCCGTGGTGGTGTTGGGCAGGAATTTGATGGTTCCCCCACCCATCACCACCCGCAATCGCTGACCCACCTCCCCATCGATCAGCTGCTGCGCGATGTCCGGACAATTTCCCGGATTCTGACCCAATTTGGTGACATCGTAGTCGCTCTCGAAGTCGCGATTCGAGGTGTGGGCATAAACGCCGGCGGGACTGGCGTGGGTCACCCGGGTGGTGGTCACCAAACCGGCGGATTTTCTACCCTTGAGCGCCCAGGCGGCGATGGAGGAGAGACGATTCTGTGGCAATCGGGATGCCTTGCAGTCGTTTAACTCCACATCGGCGGTCACCCCGATGGTCAGATAGTTGGCCTTGATCCCGGACAGGTAAGCCGATGCTGTGCAGGCCGAGTCAGCCACCTGTTTATTGACGCAATAGGTCTGAAATGATAGTAAGGGTTTAAACTTTAATTAGTCACTAATAGTTTTAGCACATTTTAACTCTAATTTCTTGAATAAATTAGCAATTTATTAGTTTATCACCTGATTTTGTCGATGCTACCAAATATAAAACTTTAGCGGCAGATCCTCATATATAAAACTGTATCTTAAATATATTAAATTATTTTGTAAAAACCCCTTATTGAAAAAACCTTTTTTATAATTCTAAATTTCCTGTAAAGTTGAGGTATCAACATTTTTAAAGAATTAAGATTCAGAGTTTAGTATTATGACTTTAGCGATGTAATTAGTTATTGTATAACTATAATAACCTGTTTGGCAACACAAAATAAATAATATGCCTTAGTTTACGAGGAGGCGTACGACTTTTTTACTTAGAAATATCTTATATATGGATTGTACTTTTTACTTTACCTTCGAGAGACCCACGTAGTTGAACTTCTCGAATTCCAGACGATTCCTTTCGCCCACCACTCCACGCACCTGACCATCGAAGATCCTTCCAGCGGTCACAGTGGGCACGGACATTCCGTCGCCCAGGAAGAAGATCACATTCTTGGCCCGATATTGATTTGGTGGCAAGGAGAGCTTCTCGTAGAGCGTTCGTTGGGCATCGTGGAACCAGAACTCCTTGCTCTTCAACTCAGAGATGGAGTCTAGGTCCCAAGATTGTTCTGGAATGTGAACATTTGACATTTTTAGGGATATTTAAGTTGAATAAAAGATTTTTTTTTACTGTTTAAGCTAATATCAAGTAAAACCTCAAGAATTTATCAATTCCAAGCACATCTGCGGTTTTACAAAGGAATACCTGACCACAATAGTCATTGTTTTCCACTTCACTTTCGAATTAATCATTAAAAAGGGAAATTACTTTCTTTTAATTGAAAACCAAATAACAATTTGAAAAGGGGTTCATTAATTCCGTTTACATTAATATGATTTTAAAATTCTATCGCCATGAATTTAAGAAAGTCGCCTATGCATTTGCTTCACTGGGGGTTTTTTTTTTAAAAAAAAAAAATGGGGAAAAAAATTTTTTTAATTAAAAATTATTTATGGAATAAAAAAAAGCAGGTTTTTTTTTTTTTTATTTTCAAAATTAGTATTTGACATCTCTGTTGGGAAGAGTGTCAAATATTTAATTTATTTTTTTAGCTGATGCCTTTTATATTCCGTTTAGCACTTGATTAATCAATTCAGCATATGTTTTGAGTTTTCTTTTCGGCCTGGCGCACTCGCACTCGCACTCTCACTCTTTTTTTTAACTTTATTTTTTTGGCCCGATCTTGATCTCGATGTCGATCTTGCCGTCACGCACCTGGCCCATATTTGTACTGGCTGCTAACCGCCGTGAGTTGGAGGGCGAGAGCCAGAAAGAACCGGAGAGCACGCATCGTACGGAATTTTGATGAACTAACTTTCGATCGCTCGTTGGGAGCGAGGAACCGTTACGAGGTCTACGGATCGACTAAGCCGCATTTCGGAACTGAAGGCTTATTTATACGATCCCCGAAAAAAAACAGAGCCCCAAAATGCGAGATAAATTACCGAAGTGCCGAGACAATAAATTAAAACCCGCCCCTCTATTAGAAAGCTTCTAAGTTAACCTTTCGTCTGGAATTTTAAGGTAAAAAGCCTTAATGCTTTTTTTTAAATTTGGTTCTTCTAGAATCAGGTTTGTTGCACATGTCATTTGCACAATTCCGTTAATCGCAGTTGAAGATGATGTAATTAGTGGATGCAGGGGAACCGAAACTCCCGAATTCATTTAAATATTTTCAAGTTCATTAACCCCGCCTAACACCGGATACTAAAACTGAAATTTCACATACTGCTTTTGAACACTTAATGTTTGTTTTAATTGAATTATACAAATATTAATAGCAAATGTCTCCTCCATTGGTTGTTATAAACAGGTTGCATTTTATTTGTCTACCAGTTATTTTGTTCTGGTATTGACTGGTTTGTAAGTAAGCAATACAGTTAGTACAATTTTAAGTCGAAGTTCTTTAATGCATTATTTGACTTTTTGATGAAAAACAAGAATATTAAATTTTTTTATTTTCTAAACAGGTTTAGTTTAAATGTTCTCATCCTGGTTTTTATCAATATATAGAAAGTATATATCATTTAGATGGTGAATATAACTCTCTTTATTTTGAATTTTAGACATTTTTAATGTGATCTTTTTTTATCTTAAGGATCTTCTAGAAAACTGTTCGTGTACTCAAGCCAATTTAACAAATGATTTTTTTGGTTTTTAAAAATTTGTTTTAAGTTTTTATTTTGAGCTTAATTATGTTATTATTTGCTAATATTTCGTTTTTTTTTAACAAGTTGGACTAAATTATTTGTCATATTAGAAAACAGTATCAGTAGTTTTAGTGAAATCTATTTATATATATATAGTTAATTAAACACTTGTTCAGTTATCTAAACATTCTTTTTGAAACTGGCGCCACATATCGATATATTTTCTAGTGTTGTAAAATCTGTAAAATAGGTATTGCATAGTCACCATTTACCATAAAGGCGATAAGGCAGTTTTAGGTGCTAAATGAAAGTGGTTTTCCCTCAAGTTGGCAGTTCCTTTCCAATTGTTGTAAAAAACTAAATAAAATTGCAGTTTTGCGAACTTTAAACGGCTTTAAATACACAAATTAAAGAGTGTGCGACGCGTATAAAAGTGCAAAAGAGATGCTATTGGGTCAGGGCCATTAGCGAAGGTCATCAAACGGGCAGCAAGGGCAAACACAAAGGTGGGTGGTTGGCAGCAAACAAAGGGAATAGGAATCTGAATCACAAACATCTCGACAAACAGACAAACAAACAAACAGGCGAATAGAAACTGGCTGAGACGCATAAAAAGCGAATGTGATATAAGTGGGCCAGCAGCTAATTCGATTGTCTGTTCTTTTCCAGGAATAACTTGTCGTCAGCGATAACTTGAAGGTCAGCAAAGTGTCTGCCTACGAAAGCATGGACTTGCAGCATATGGAGAATGGCCTAAATGGCCATGGGGGCGGAGGAGGAGGAGGAGGCGGAGGTGGTGGGCTCAGCGAAATAGATTTCCAGAGATTGGCCCAGATCATAGCCACCAGCATCCAGAAGGTCCAGCAGAATGGTGAGTGCTTCCTTATAGTTCAAAACTTTCGCCTATGACTAATCTTATCTGTTTTTCTTTTTGTAGTGTCTACTATGCAGCGCATGGTCAATCAACTGAACACGCCCCAGGATTCCCCGGAACTCAAGAAGCAGCTGTAAGATATAGCCCACTGATCTGTTCTCAATTTAGCATTTCGGGGATTTTTACTAGTTTCCATACAATGAATTCTTCAATGATTCATAATAGCACATTCAACACATTATCTTCAAATCATTCCCTCTTACTGATTTTTAAGTCTAGATGTTTTCCTTTGTTAGAATATGACAAAAGTTCAATCAAAATTAGTGCATATAGAATATTTTTATAGGAAAATCATCCTTATTGTTGTTTTCTTATAAGTTATCAGCAATTAGATCATTATATGTAAAAGAAAAATAATCAAAAAACTCCACTAACTTTAAATTAAATTTAAAATCCAGTTTTATTGCCATTTTATAACCTAATAGTTTTATAAGGTCAATTTATTTGCATTTGTGTAATGATATATTTGATAATGATATACATAATTTAAAATTGTTCAAAAATCTTTATCATTAAAAGAGATCTTTAGAAAGTATACTTACTACATCATAGATAAGTAGTACTTATATTATTAAGTACCTAATTTTATGGCAAATCGCTATCCTACTATCAACAATCAACACCCTAGTATGATTCACCCTTCAAACCTATTTATAGAGCATGCTAAACATAACAATCCCTTCCCCAAACAGCCACCAAATAATGACCTACACCAACCAGCTGGTGACCGACACAAACAATCAAATCAACGAGGTGGACAAGTGCAAGGAGCGCCACCTGAAGATCCAGCGGGACAGGCTGGTCGATGAGTTTACGGCGGCACTGACCGCCTTCCAGGTTTGTTTTTCTTCTCGCCGATAAGCAAATGGCTTTGTGACTCATGCTCGAATGTTTATCGATTGGTATTTTTAGGCTGTCCAGCGCAAGACGGCGGACATAGAGAAGACGGCGCTGCGGCAGGCGCGCGGAGATAGCTACAACATCGCCCGTCCACCCGGCTCCTCGCGCACCGGCAGCTCCAACAGCAGCGCCAGCCAGCAGGACAACAACTCCTTCTTCGAGGACAACTTCTTCAATCGCAAATCAAACCAACAGCAGCAGCAGCAGCAGGCTCAGATGCAGGAGCAGGTGGACCTGCAGGCGTTGGAGGAGCAGGAGCAGGTCATCCGGGAGCTGGAGAGCAATATTGTGGGCGTGAACGAGATCTACAAGAAGTTGGGAGCCCTGGTCTATGAACAGGGACTGACGGTGGACTCCATTGAGTCGCAGGTAGAGCAGACTAGCATTTTCGTCTCACAGGGAACGGAGAATCTGCGCAAGGCGAGCTCATACAGGGTGGGTACTTCGATAGTCCCTTCAAGGTAGTTCCTGCATTGATTGCACTTATTTTTCAGAACAAAGTGCGCAAGAAGAAGCTGATCCTGGTGGGCATCCTGAGCGCCGTGCTGTTGGCCATCATCTTGATACTTGTCTTTCAGTTCAAGAACTAAGCCGTATCCGAATTCGAATCATTCAAACCAAACTAGTAAATTGTTGTGAAAAGACAAGAGTTGCCGCATGCAGGCCCCTAACCCCCGTAATTCCCCACCCACTCCTTTGGACCTTAGGCGAGATTGTGGCTTAAATCCTTAAACCAACTTCCAATATATTGGCTTGAAATCGAGGAACTCGGTGGCAAAGATTGAGTGTTTCCAGGAGTATTCACCAGCACGTGCATATGTTATATTCGCTTTAAAAATTATCTTATATTTTATATGTACTACTTTTATTATTACGCACCCTGTATATTGATTATGATTAACAACTGTTGGCTGCAAATTCTAATTATGTTCCGAAACTCATTTGCCAGCGCTTTGTATTGTATTGTAGAGTTAAGAGGCAGAGGAAGGCAAATACGATGGCATACACACATGTACGAAAAATGAAATAATAAACATGAAAATCGATATGTGTATCATCGCAGCGATCCTGCGTGCGTTGAAAACACTTGGAGCACTTCATTTAGGGCCCGACCTGAATGAATCAATGAATGGAACTCGCCAGCTCTTTTGGGCATACGAAAATGTGCCTGGTCATCGACTCCTACTTGGCTTGGCTTGGCTTGGTGATCATTAAGATTTCGTGTTGGCCATTGTTACGCATGCTTTAGCGGCTTAGGAACTGGACCCCCGACTCCGAATCTCGGATCCCAATACCAATCTGGCTGGGTGTTCAGCGCTCGGGCACATTAATGCCGCAGCAGACCTGGATGCGGTGGACCCACTTCAGGTCGCTGCATCGTTGAGGTGTGTCAGCCGCTGCTAAAGCCAAAGGGTTTCCTCGTGGCCCGGACCGGACTCCACATCTTCCACATCTCAGATTCCAACTCCGCTGGCCTGCATACAAATTGAGTTTAAATTTTTTGCCAATTCACTGACATTGATAGTTCGTTTGGGCATCATTTGTGTGGTGGCTTCTTATCCACTTGTTGGCATCGAGTGGTTTTCTCGCATGCATTTAAGTGCAGCTCATTTCCTTCTCTAACTCGCCCCGGGGCTCGCCAACAATCATTTCCCGCCGAGTCATCCAGTTATTTCTGGCCCAAGACGATTCGTTTCCCTGCCCTGGGATAAGCGGGGTATATTGGATCGTTCATAAAATTGAAATGTAGACGATGTAATTAACACATGATAAATTCAGATCCTTGGGGTTTCAGGAAAGGAAATGGTTGTTTTGTAAAGAATTAAAATAGAATAGATTTATTTTATTTTGTTGTTCCTTAGACAATAAATATTATCATTACGGATTTTTCCACTAGACTTTTAAAAGGTAATTCCAAAAATTTTTAAAATGTAGGAAAAGTTTAAAAATGATTTTTCGTTTCACTGGTCTATAAAATGTGTGATATCTTTATCTATAGGTATTACAAAAATTTCGTATACATTTTATGATACAATTTTTTTGCTTTTTAAATAAGATTTTTTAAGATTACCAAAAACCAGTATTATAGTTTTAAATTTTCCAAAATAAATTAGAAATATATAAATCGGAGTAAGCAGAGTATTTAGGTGTCAGTTTGAATATTTCTTGGCCTCCTTTGGTTGTTTCTTTTGGGCCTGCTTGGCTGTCAGTGGCTGTCCAAATACGTCACCGAGCTGGGATTTATTGATTACTCGTCCGTGGGGGCCAAGGGTTAGGTCCCGATCGTTCCGCAGACATCACGGCCTAATCACATCGATTATGGCTACATGTGGCACTTGGCAGGTTGGCCCGTTGGCCCAGTGGACAAATCCGAGCCCAAATCCCGACCCGGGGCCATGGGTCACGTTGCGAGCTGGGCGAAACTCGAGTGTCGGAGGTGTTGGAAATTAACAGAAACTATGCACACCTTCAAAACACCTACAAGGCCCTTGTCACAGCAGGTAGCCTTGGTTGGTCTTGGCCAAAAGGCTGCTGTTTGGCTGTTTGCATAGGCCAGAATCCCAATCCCCGGACCATGATAATATTGACATCTTCGGTGGTCAGGCTGCAGCCACCGAATCTCATTTGCAAAGTCATTTTGTCCAAATAAATCCAGCCTCCGTGTCGTTCGGTGATTTTCCCAACTTAATGCGCGAACACAAGCCGCATGTTTTGACTTTGGCATAGAGTGACCAATGGGAAATTCCGTAACTTGCTAAGCGGCGGATTGACTTACCAACTTGCTAGCCAGGATTTCGGTGTTTTTGGTCCTGGGAAAATTGCCGTTAAAAGCGGGGGGAAAACTGCGAAATGGCAATCGGTTATCTTCCGGTTTCTAAACCCCGATAATCCCTTCACATTTCACACGTTGCTTTACGATCAGTTCCCTTCTATAACTCCGATGATGATGATCATGATGATGTTGTGCGTAGTATAGTGGATAAACATCCGGCTTGTGGCATTTCCCAAATCAATAAACTTATTATTATCCCATTTCCCCAAAGCCTTCAATTTTTATTTGGAAAAATTCTTAATTAAGCGTTTTTATGAATGAAGACGTAGTGCCCTCGGTTCTTCTGCTCTAACAGTATTTTAAGTGGAATTACTTGCGTTGGAAGTGCTGTAAATCTTTTGAATTTTTATTAAAAACAAAAATGCCAAATCAAAAGTTTTCGTTTGATTGTTCCGTTTTTACCTGTTGAGGGGGCAGAGCACTTGATGCCCAACACTTTCGACAGTTTTATTAATGAAATTCGCAGAAAAAGTTGCCCACTGATGTGCTGCCTCTCAATTTCTCTTCCTCACAAATACTCACTCTCTACAGAGAGAAAAATATTTTACAAAATAATAGATAGTCGATTAAAAAACCTTTTGTTAACAAAATATTATTAGAATTTATAAAGTGTTTCTTTGCATATTTACTTTAAATCATTTAGCTTAGATTTATTATTATTTTAAATAAATGGTTATTTTGTTGTAAAACCGATATTCTCTCTGTGTAGCTGCGATTTTATGGACTGCTTAAGAAGGCCTCCCCCTTTATGGCTCCCCTTAACCCCCCTTTTGCCCAGCTGGTGCGCACACTTCTAAACAAATTGGGTGTCAAAAAGTGCGCACATTTCAAAAGATTTAACCGTTTTGCAGGCACCGCTCGCTAGTCTTTGATCTTTGCCGCCCCCAACGGCAGACGCCGCCGGTGCCCGTTTATGTGGTTGCCACTGTGGCAGCACAGTGGAGCCTGCTGCTGCCGGTCGGTGGCGAGTGCCCCACCGAAGGCACAGTGGGTGTGGGACGAAATACAGACTTTATGGCAAATATAAATGGGTATCCTAGTAATGCAAGTACTTCAATTAAACAAAACTTTTATTGGTTAATTAATAATAAAACAAAATCTTATATACATATGTCGAAAATAAATATAAGTACTTAAATTTATGGCATCCAGAAAGATTATATTTGGTATTTATTTATTAAATAAGTAAATTACTAATATGTAGTTAAAATAAAATGATGTAACTAGCATGAGAAAAATCCAAACAAGACCGTTAAAAAATATTATATATCTATTTGAAATTATTTAAACCTTTACAAAGGAATTGAACTCTTCATTGCATTCAAAAAAATTAAAATGATAATTTGAACTATGGAACTAATTTAAGTACTTAAATGTATGGCATCCAGAAGGAATATATTTGATATTTATTTATTTAATCAAAACAAGACCGTTTAAAAATATTATATATATTTTAAAAATATTAAAACCTTTACAAAGGAATTGAACCCTTCTTTGCATTCAAATAAAATTCAATATGAATCATTGTATTTGGTTGCAGTTATTAAATTGTTTACGCTTATTAATCACCCACTGTAAAATCCTAGCTACTCTGCTCTTCGCTCAATATAAACACGCTCGACTATATCTTTTATCTGATTCGCTTTATACACATATACCACGCGCCCGTCGAACTGTGTGAGAAAAGCGTCAACACAGCAATAAGATAGCGAAAAGAACAATTTTCCGAGCCAGGGGCGCTGAGGCTGTTTTTTATAAATTGGCAGGGATCTCGGGACCCGGTCCCCCAGGCGGTATGGGGATTACGACTACAAAGAGATCGACGATCACATCGAGCGCATCCCAAATTCGCAATCGCAACTGTAACGGCGTATTGAGATGTCTGAAGCCGCAGGCCGGGATTAAAGTCGGTCGGACAATTGAGGGCACGGCTGGATGGATGGGATATAGGGAAGATATAGTCGGTATAGTCGGTATAGGGCCATGTGTGGGGATGCCAATGCCACCGTGCTCGAGTTCTGACATCCCATTGTGTGCAATCTATATACTTCTCATTCTTCGGGAAGGTGTCTAATGCGACGTGGATGGAGTATCTCTTTTTTGGTGGCCCATTTGCCGATGCTTTGTTGTGTAATTGTTTGTTTACGAATTGGCAACAAAAGCCAGACAAAAGGCCACGGCCAGGGCGAATTTCGTAGTTCATTGGGTTCACACACGTACCAATAAAAAAGAGAGAAAACGAAAAAATGAATCAAATCGAATGGATCGAAAGCTGCAATAACAAAATGATCATCGTCGGATGATCAGCCTCATCCCCAGCATATATCTCAATTTTTCAGGGCTGCCCGATGGCTGTCAAATTATTTCTGGTTGCCTCGTTTATCGCTTTTTGATTGTTTCTTTTTCCAAAACGCCTTGTTTTTCTTCCTTTTCGCTTTTCCGCCGGCCGTTTTCGTTTTCCTCCCCGACTAATTGTGCCTGACATTAATGTCACTCTGTATTAAATTTAGCCCAGCGCCGTTTTGGAGGCCTCCTTGTGCCTGCTCCATTTCATATTTGGGAGTAAGGGCCGCGACTTATGAGAGGGGACCATCTACCATATATCTATATGGATCGCTGTCGGTGGATCGGTGGATTGGGGGGCCTTTGCCTTAGCAGCGTGTTGACAGCAAGTGACAGACACATTCATTAGGCGGAATGATTCATATTCGAAGGGGGGTTGCGTATCTATGGATGTGGAAGTGATCTGACAAATGGCAGACTAATTTGAAGAGCATTAGACCAAGTGATTTAGGGCTTCGACTTGCGGTTAGTTGGGCTCCATCAATAGTATGGATGGTTGACTTTTAGCCGGGCATGTTGTAACTCGATTAGGATAATTTATGAACCATTATTGATTTATGTCTAAGCAATTGCAAACTTCTTTTTTTATTTGCTTGAAACTTTTTTTACATATTCCATTTCGTACATAACGGGTATCACGATTTCACAGAAATAAAATAAATTTTTTTCAGCTAGAATGATAAATTTTTAAAAATACCATCTATGTATATCTCCGGCTTTAGTAATCCGATTGACTTTGTTTATTTCTGAATTTATTTCTCTGCAATCTCTTCTTTCAAAATGAAAATAATATTTTAAGAAAAAGTGTAATGCATTTGGATCGCTAAATATTACCACTTTAAAAATTAAAATTCCTTGATAATTTTTATGAAGTCACCATTCATTTTATTAAATATGCATGCACCAATCTCAATCGACTTTCCATCACCCAATAAAATCCAATTTCTCTCTCTCTCTTTTTGATTAATCGAATTTGTGTGTGGGGCACAATCCTTGGAATATTTTCCACTTATTGAGTGAAATGGCAAACGGTCAAACCAATTATGGATTACGTCCTCAAGTCCATATGCGCGAATAATATTTTCAGAGTAAATATTGCCGGGGCGGGATCCGGAGGGATTTCGAACGGATGTGGGGGATGTCGCACATCATTTCATATTTCGCAATTTCGCATTTCGCATGCAAGCCGTGGGCGCAGCTCGGACACGAAATGGGCGCGGCCAAGTAGCCGCCGGTTGCTTGGCCAAAAAGGGCGACAATGCGAAAAATTGTGCAATCGATTGGAGGGAGATTGGAGCCATGGGAAGGCCAAGACCAAAAAACAGGCATGTGAGATGGGATTCGATCTGGGATCCCTGGCAAATGTTAAATCAAAGAAGAAATCAGGAGTGGGTTTCGGTTTCGGTTTCGGTTCCGTTCCTGCCGTTCTCGTGTGTATATATCCTGATTGTTTTTTATCCATAACAAGCCGGAGGCCACAATTTATAATAGACTGCCCCACAGTCTACATATGTATGTATGTATCTTTGGTATATATCGTGTCTATCGGCACACAGGTGCCGGAGTTCACAAGCCAAACTGTCTTTTGGTATTTCTCTGGAAATTCAATGGAATTTCAAAACGGAACGGGCATTCCCAAAAAGCGGTGCAGGGCTACTGCCTACTACTGCCCCATCTGCATACAGTAAATTATACAATAAAACCTGTCCCAGTCCGGACTTAGAGACCGATTCGAATTCAAGTGTCATGCTATTTTTGGGCAAACACACACGCACTCTATCTCTCACACAAAATTTGTCGCCCGGCTGCCTCAAGTGGCCACCAGACCAAAACCTAGACCAAGACCCAATCCCAATTCCAATTTCGAATCGAAAACCCAGCCCAAGTCGGGCCAGACTGCCGGGCGACACTTTTGTGGACGTCATGCCCTAGCCCTCATCAAACTATTTGCTCATGTTACATCTCTGCAGCCCGATCGACCCAAGACCAAGGCCCTAACTTTGTCGGGGTGTTAAGAACAGTGGTTAGGGATATGAAAGTCTAGGATACTACTAAAAAATACTGAACTTTTGTATGTAAAAATGAGCTATTTACCAAAAATCATCATTTAACAATGTTATTTTAATTACTATGATATTACTAAAATATACTGAACTTATATTTAAGAATGAGCACGTCCAAATTAATAATGTTATTCAAAATGATGTCTTTGCTACTAGATTTCATATTCTTATACAATAATTTCTGTATAATAATAGTCAATGAATGCTCTGAGTATATTATAACATAAATTCTCCCTTAAAAACATGTATTATAACAAGACAATATTTATGGTTAAAGGTTTATTATTCATTATAATGAATGAAAATTCTTATTGAAGAAAATAATAATATTTCTTGATTTAAATAGGTTACTAATTACTTAAGGTGCGGTAAGGTCTCAATATAATGAGAAGACTGAAAGATTAATGTAGTATCCTAAAGATGTAATGGAATTTTAATAAAATCTTGTCTTTAATTGTTATCATAAATAAATAAAATAAATTTAGTTAATATCCTTTCTTCCTCGAACCCAAACCACTGTACTTGAACTGCCCCATGTCGCTTCTTTTATCGCTCGAGCTCGAGACCAGATTGGATGATCTCGGGCCTGCTCCTCGCACTTAATTGTTGGTCATGCACTGACGCTGCATTTATTTATGGTTTTCTTAATGAGTCTCATATTTATTACACAGCGGACAGACGGACGGATGGACGGCACGGGCAAAGTCATCCATATCCACATCCACATCTACAGAACCCTATAATATATCCCGTTTTGGGTCAGGGGAAATACGTGTCGCATTTCATTAACGGGCTCCCTTCGGGCTGCGATGTCCAATCGAAGGCAAGAGTTCGTAAAATATATATCGAGTGTAATTTGAATATGCACTTGAAATTGCATGAAAATTATTTGTCGCGTTGGACTTAACACTTATTCCGGTCGGAAATGACCGTACTTGGGTATCGGCGGGTCATATCGGATTTGAATGGGTCATTCGGGTATATTTGTTTTGGGTCTTTCTTTGGTTGCGCTCCTCGAGAATGGGAAGTGGGTGTGGCGGAACATAAGATCGGTTTTCCGTCTATTACAGATTTAATTTGGTGCATCGCATTGGGGTTTCCAGCCTAATCCTCAACGGCAGGGCAAATAAGCAATTTGCTCTTGAGGATTCTAATCGGGGATCTCTAAGCGTATGCTGGGAGTCAATCCTTCCCACAATCAATTAAAATGTCGACCGAAGTCCCCTCCCCACAAAAGCGTCTATCCTCACCTTTAAGCCCACCCTTTTGGCCAGCTCGCCAACTGAATTGCCGCTGGGCCAAAATTGATAACATTGTAACATTGAATTTTCTGCATATAAATGAATTAATTTTCTACCGACGCATCCTCGAAGCTTGTGGCTCTGTCTCCGGCTCTGACTCTCCGTCCTTTGTCCGTCCGGGGATGTGGTTATCAGCCGACTGGCATTTCCCCCAGTCCTTCCCTTCTAGGCTGCAGGCATTGTGTACCGGGCTAATTTCCATAAACCCCCCTTCTTCTCAAACGAGACGAAGAAGTCGCAACGCCATTGTTATGCTAAAGTTCGCCCTGTTCGAATTGCGAAAGGGGTTGCAAGTTTAAGCCTTGAAGGTCGGTGGAATGGGTGAAAAACAGACCACCGGGCTCGAGTGGGAATCCGCTAAAAATTTTTGCTAGCCAGAGGCCCAGAGAGGATAAGCTCACCACCAAACCAAATTGTTGCACAAATGTCTTTCGTGGAATCCCGGCCAAACAGAAGAGGCGAATAATGGCAAAAAAGGAGCAACCCATGTAAGCACCTTAAATATCGGGGCCGTAGCGCCCCTAGAACCTGCGTTCTTTGTAAAGATAAACACTGGGAAAAAAAACTTAATGAACATGTTTAAAAATTAAGGAAGGTAAAAAAATATAAAACTTAAGTTTAATAATATTTTGATATCCTACAGGTACTACAATAAAAATATAGTTAACAATTAATATATTATTAAGAAACTTTATATATAAATATTTACTGTAGTACTAATTTTAAAGTAAATGTATTTCAATCTATATTATTTACGGTATTCTGAATAAAATTGTTGTTAAAGATCTACTCAGTGCTCTTAACAAAAAACGGACAGATGTTGTATAAAACGAGAAAACAACCGAATAAAATGCTTTTTTTAAATACAGAACACTTTATATAGGTACAGATATTCGGAAAAAAAGAATAATGGAACGTTTTTGGCAAGATCTATATAATCATTACCGGATCTGTCCTGAAAGAGGCTAGAAATTGCTGCCCTGGATCTACTCTAAATAACGAATATTAAGCCTTAATTTCTCCCGGTGCACAGATAGCGGGCAACTGTAACTATTCTGCCATTATCCCAGGGACCTAATCGTGCGTGAGTAAGGGCGAGGATCGTTCTCCGGCTGAGCTGCTTAGGTTATTGTGCAGTGTGGCCTGCAATTGCCTGTGAAATTGCCTTGCAATGCGAATTGCATTATGCATTAGGACCGATACCGATACAGTAGCAGCATCCACCGTGGAAACACCAACAACAGATCGACGCCCCGGCAGTCCTGTCAATCAAAATAGATCGCTTAGGGATAGAATTCGAAATGGGGATGGGGGGAGTGAGTGAGTGTAAGGTGTTCGCTGTCAGATTTTCTCCAAAACGAATCGCTATAAATTTTATACGCTTCTTGAAACTTTATTTTATGGCTGTGCCAACAATGGCCAAAACGAAAACGAGCAGTGAGTGAAAAAAACAAGTAAAATAGAGAAATTACCAGCGGAATGGAACGCCGTTAATTTACGAGATATACTCCCCATGGTTTCTCGGTTCTATTTGGTCCATTTTGTGTATACAAAACGGGCGAGTGCAGAGATCGGAGCAACGGATCCGGGACTTCCATTCGTGTGAATTTGAAATAAAACACACTGCACCTAGTAAAGTCATCGGCGGAAAGGGGGGGCTGCAAAGTGCCCAGGGGCGGGGAGGGGGGTTATGCGATCCGAATAACTTCTTAAGTTTGATTGTCAATTACTTATTACTTATTAGGAATCAATTAATTTGAAGCACCGTTTTTTTTTTCTTTAAAAAAAGGGATAGTACATCCATAAAAAATAATTACCTTGATTTAAGTCCATTGGCTTTAAATTAAGGAACGATGGACTAAAAATATCTAAATAAGGCTATGCCTGGACTTAAAAATGTTTCTCCCATCCAAATTCAAAGACTAAATGGCCTAAATTTGGACTTAAGTCCATATGGACTAAATTTCAATTTTGTATGACCTTTGGGGATTGGTATCATATTAAACCTTTTCAAACCGTCTTTTCGCTACAAAATATTCTTATTTAAAATTTGAGAAATCAGGATTATCCCTTTCTAATTTTTCTAAATTAAAATCGCTTGAGCAACCATATATTTGTATAATTTAATGACAAATTTTATGTTTTCGATCGCCCCCCTAAGGATCCCGTCCATGTGCCAACTGACGAAATCATGTAAGATCCGAAGATCCGATCTCCAGCTCTGTGGCATCCACAGATGCCCACGACATGCCACAAATGGACTGTGGACTCCCCTCCGGAATCTCACCTCCCCAATCCATCCATAATCCATCCCCATCCGATCCATCCATCTCCCGATAGATAGTGACAGCAGAAGACCCCGAACCGAAACTCCCGGCCAGAGACTCGCGACCCGGACATGTGTCAAATCAGCGCGTTAAATGTTTGTGGAGCATTTAAAAAATATTTTCATGTAATTTGGTAAACTAATTGTAGCTCCTGCCGCTGTTATTGTTGTTTTGACAATAAGGCATTTGTAGCTTTTCAGCGATGAGAGGGACGTGATTCGACTTTGATTGACTTGGGCTGACAGATGGGCTGACGGCGAGTTGCAGTTCCAGTTCCATGCTCTTTTCATGTGCTGTGGATGTGGACCGGGGTTTTCCGGTATTCGTTTGCCATTGCCTCTGCCTTGTTGCATTATGTTCGACATCGACATGTAATTGATATATTGGATGCAGGCGCTCCGCCAGCGATCCACCCACTCTCCAGCTCGATTTCCCCCCACTAAACAGATGTTTTGCATGCTAATGTTTGTTTACTTAGTATTGTTTTTAAACTAATGCTGATGCTTCGGTCTGGGATTGTCGGAGTTTGCATCTGAGTCGATCCGCTGCGGTTTTCCATATGCTAAGGGGGGAAATTCTTAATTGGTTGGATATTGGAAAGCAATTAAGAGCGGTAAAAGGTGCTGTTTAGATTGTATTTTGAGATTGATGATGGGCAAAGAAAGTATATATATTTAAAATTGTAATTCTGATAATTTTCCTAAAAATATACAAATATTTCTGCATAGATAAATATTATTTAAATAATACATTTTGCCCTAAGAATTTATTCCAAAATTTTATTAAGTAATTTAAATATGCATAATTGACATTTTTTCACATTTTTTCGAGTTCATCCGGTGCAACTTGCAGCTTCCACATTCTCCAGACTCGTTCATCCGCTGCAATCACTCAAAAATTCTATAGAAAATGCATAAAAACTCAAGCATGGTTTGTATACACAAATTTGTTTGCTAGTAATTAACAAATTTAGGGGAAACAATATCATTAATCCTCGACAATATAAAATCAGAGTTTATTTCCAACAATAATACAAACATTTAATGCCCTGCGATTCCGAAACCCCGTTGTCGTAGGGCTTCCCCCATTCCAAATCCTCCATCCTGGGCTGTATATCAAATCTGTAATAAGTGCTGAGTGCAGAAGGGTGGGGATGTTGGGGAAGTTGGGGAAGTTGGGGATCGGGAATCCAGAATCCAGAATCGGGAATCCGCTTGGGCACATGCCTCGAATGGGAAACGGACCGATTGTGTTTTTTTCTGGGAAAAAACTGTCGACGCAACGTCTACGGTGCAGCAGCAAGTCCATAAAAAGCAGGCGAGCGCATAATGGCAATGCCCATTAAAAAAGGTGCAGAATGCTGTTGATGTTTATGGCCACATCGTTCAGATATATAGCCCAGATATATACGAAACGGGGCCAACTAGTTGCGGCTGAATCCGATGTGTCAGTTGATAGAGACATTTGAGGTGCTTAATGCGGTTATAATTTAAGGCAAATTAAAATTATACAGAACTCGGAAGTCTTTACTTTACTTTTTCTAAAGCTTGTTATATGTGTTGAAAAGAAAATTATATAATTTAGATGAAACGAAAAGTTATATAAAACTCGTATTTAAATTTTTAATTAATTTAAGAACAATTTCAAGTAAAATATATATTTAATGGACTCAAGTTTAATTTGTGAAAAAAGCACTAAAATAAACATTTCTTTAAGAAAAACATAAGATTACATTTTAATAAAAAATCCTTAAAAACTGAATGCAAACCTAACCAACTGAACTATGTGAAACGATTTCAGCCACGCTCAACAGTCTGTAAATACAATCTACTTGTCTGCCTTTTCAGTGGTGGAAAGTGCCCTTGACATTTGCCTTTTACCTTTCTCCAGTCCGGCACTTTGAGCGTTTCCTGTTTGCTTAACTGATTTCTTTCCTCTTTTTCCGAGGGGCCATGTCTTTCGGCCACCTTTCCCAACAAGTTTTCCCAGCCGATCGCCGGCCAAAATGGCCGCCACAGTGGTAACCGCCATGGAGTGTACAGTGGTGGGCTAGGGCAAGTAAAGAGCCACCCCGAGAGCAGACAGACTAGACAAATATTGAGTTTTTCAATTAGCACCCCGAAAAGTTGTCTCTCTGCCTTTTGGCCGCCCCCTTTTTTGTGTCTGCCCGAGAAGGGAGAACTTACCCTTACTTGGAACATTTCGTTCCGTCTCTTTCGGCCGGCATCGTCCCGTCTCTCTTTTTCTTGTCCGCTTTTGGGCACGGGAGCGGCAGTGTTTGTCTAAAGGATCAGGCTTTTGTTTGCGTACGGCCGCGTTAATTGCCCATAGTGGCGAGCGTTTAAAGCCGCCACAAATCCCCACCGACGAAATGTCATGTCGCCCCTCGCCACGTGTTCTATTACCTTGGGAACTGGAACTGGAACTCCTCCTTCTCCTCTCCTTTCCTTTTTTTTTCCTTTTTTGTGTGCGCAAAAGATAAAGCAAACCGATCCCGGAGTCCTCCTCTTTGCTGTTTGCCCCAGCTTGTTTTTCATGTTGTAAAGTTAATTATAAATTAAATATTGATTCTGTGCGTGCGACCGGCTCTCTCGATTTTCCCATTTCATTTCACCCATTTTCCATTTTCCGATTCCCGACTCCCCACTTGCAGTCCTCATTTTTTTGCAAACCGCCAGAACGGCATGAAATTGATTGGTCACGTATGATTTATTAATATTTTCTTTTCATTACGCATCCGCAGCGTTGACAGCAGCTGTTTTAATTGGTTTAAAATTTCCAATGCACTTCAATTGGGCCGCCAATTTGGCCCGCAGTTGTCTGAGGTTTAATGGGCCACAGTTGTTCGGCCTCCGATTTGCATTTCGATATGGAGACTTGCAGAAGCAAGTCATGTCTTCTGCTTCTGATAATACTGGCAAAATATATACGTATATTGATTTGTGCCAGCTCAAGTGGACATCTATTAGTTTTATTGGATTTTATTGAATGTTTTGCTTAGCTAAGTGCAGGCTTAGTGCTGGCCAAGTTGTGTGCAAAAGTAAATATCTTGTATCTGGAAAATGGATTCGCAAATCCTTTAAATTGATTGGGTAAATTTATTATTTTGGGCTGCTAATTAGAATCTCTGAAATAACGCTGCCCTGCGAACCGAAATATGCTGGAATTAATAGTTCATTTCTGGATTATTTTTGGTTTGGTTAATTATATTGATCAATCATTTCGAGAAGGGGTTTCCCAAAAGCAAATTTATTCATATTTATGGTATGAAATGGTACTAGTTTTCATTCATACAGCTTTAGTTTATATGCATTTAGGATTCAAATGAAATATATCAGAATCTTCTCAAAAGGGTAGTAATGTTTTCTTTTAGATGGAATCTATTTGAAGAATATTATTTTAAGAAATACTGAGAAATTTGAGTGTTATTGTGAAATTAAATTGGATAAGGTGAAATTAAGGTGAATTATTAATATAACATCATGAGGAAAGTAAAATATAACGCGGGATATGTAAATTTAATTACCAAGAATTTTTCTTAAAATTAAATTAAAGAAAATTGAAAAATAAAATATTTTTCAAAGCCTTAATTAAATATTAATTAAATTTAATTTAGTTTATGTATATTTTAGAAAAGTTCGAGGATTCCTTAATTAAGTTATATAAAGAACTAATTTTGGTTGTGATTTCTATTGTTATTATTAGTTTTTAATATACAGAAGCGGAATTTAAAAAATATAAAAATCTAAATATTTAGTATCGATTAGTCTTGTTATAAAGGATTTATTTTATTTCTTAGAAATACAACCATATTTCTCATAATATTTTTTAAAAGATTTTTATAAAGTTTAAGGGAAGTCTCTCAACTTCTTTGAATTATCTCTTTAAACCGAACTCACCGCGGAATATGCGAACAGCGACGGCAAAACCTGAAAGATGCACAGTTGACTCACACCAGCAGAGGGCCACACGCACACACGCACACACACCAGTTGAAAGTTGTATCTATGTGGGCCGACAGGTAAAAGCAACCAAGATGGACAGGTCGGAATCGCAGGGAGGGGGGATCTCGAGGGGTCTCTCGTTGCCAGTAATTTATGTGCGGCCATCGATGGTTCGGGTTTTTGGCTGTGGAGGTGAGGCAAATGGCCACACCGTTGACCGACTGGTCAAAACAAGTCCACCAGAGGCGCAGGCGGAGGGGGCGGGGGTTTACCTCTGATGTGGATGGGATATGGAATATAGATGTCGAGAGCGGTAGAGGAGATCTGGAGATCTGGGCATCGAGAGGCAGACTGCGCGGCCCGAACGAGTTGTACTGTTCAATTGCCAATTGTTGTAGTTGCCCCTGAAACCCTGGCACCCACTCCCCTGGCCAACCCCCCGCAACCCCTGCTGCCGGCAGAGACGTCGACGCTCGCGCTCTCTGCTGCTCCGCGCTGCAAGTGTGTGTGTGAGATACTTTTGCATCTGTGAGATACTTTCGTATCTGTGCTGCGCAGTCAACGCTGTGGGCGTGGCCTGGCCAGTACGAAATTTGCCAAAATACTTTTTGTGTGTCGCTCAATTTGAATTTGCCCCTGCTGCTGCGAACGGCACGCCCCAGTTAGATACATAAATATTTATAAACTTTAGATACTTTTCGCTAGGGTTTCCAGCCAAGGTGTGAACTCGGGCTTCGGAGCCGGCGAGGCACCTACAGAAAAATACAAAAATAAAAAACAACCCCAGATTATGAAAAAGTTTTGCTAAACGGCGGAAGCCAGAAAGCGAAAGAAATATCAAAAATGGCCGAAACGAGGAAATTTCTCCAACGAATTCCGCGGCCCGCCTTCTATTTATTTGGTTAGCGATTTCTGATTTTTTACAAGCCACCACAACCTGGTCAGGTTGTCTTCTTCGCATTTATCTATTTTGCATAATTTTGCTAATTTTCATTGTTTATTTTCGCATTCGATTTGCCTTCTCTCTCTGGTTTTTAGCCCGCATTTATTGGCTTTGTGTTTGTGTCAATAATCGTTTTTCCCTCGCCTTTTTTCTATTTATTTTTTTTACAACGATTGTGCTAATTTATTTTATTGCACTGCGCAAATGTGTGTGAGTGTGTGTGTGTGTTTTTGTGTGTTGGTGAGTTTTGTAATTGCTTTGATTTTTGTCTGCTTTGGCTAAAAATTTATTTGAAATTTTAATTGTGAAAATATTATGCTAGGGATTATGCGATTTATTTGTTATTAAACGGAAGTCATGAAATTGAAATTGGAAATGGAAAATTGTAATTTCAATTGTAATTTACCAATTTTGTATTATTGTTTTCGCACCGTCCGTCTGTGCGTCTATTGTTGTTATTTATTTGAAATGTATCCGGCGGATAAATTGTGCACACAACGCGCACATTGCACTGGCAATATTTTTTAATGAAGCCTGAAACATTTCGATTTCCATTTTCATTTCCATTCCGAAATGGCTCAGATTGCCAATTTTTGTTTGTTATTGAATGATTTGTTCTAAAATTTTATGATGCATAGATTTGTGTAATATTTCAATTAAATAGTCAATGGAATCATTTGGATAAATATGTGGGCTGGCATTGTGTGTGTGCTGCTGCTCTCAGGTTAATTAACTTTTATGAAATGAAAATGTTTGGATAGATGGATTTAACTTTTTTAGTGGCTTTGTTTGGCTGCTAATTTGATACGTAAATATGGACTCGAAGTTAAGATGCAGTTGTCTTGCCAACTTGTGCGACTTGCTTAATTAGCAAAGTTTGCAAGTACTTGAGACTGACTTAAAGCATTCGATCAAGGTGTTTAATTGAAATTTAAGACCTTTTTGAGGCCACAAAAAACTGTAGATTAATTATAAATAATATTATTTAATTTACTTATTGTCAAATAATAATATAATATATTTTTAAGGTCTCATTTTTATGGTTGATCAAGTAGGGAATTTAAGACTGCTCTTATTCACATTCTATATCATCCTTTTTCCCAATTCCCACTGGAATTTAATTGAAATGTAAGACCTTTAATGGGCCACAAAAATCTGTAAATAATATTATTTAATTTCCTTATTGTTAAATAATAATAAATATATATTTTTAAGGTCCCATTTCTATGGTTCATCAAGTAAGGAACTTAAGACTGCTCTTATTCACATCCTATATCATCATTTATCCCAATTCCCACTGAAATTTAATTGAAATTTAAGACCTTTAATGGGCCACAAAAAACTGTAGATTAATTACAAATAATATTATTTAATTTCCTTATTGTCAAATAATAATGAATATATATATTTAAGGTTCCATTTCTATGGTTCATCAAGTAAGGAACTTAAGACTGCTCTTATTCACATCCTATATCATCCTTTATTTAATTCCCACTGAAATTTAATTGAAATTTAAGACCTTTAATGGCCCACAAAAAATGTACATTAATTATAAAAAATATTATTTAATTTCCTTATTGTCAAAAATTATTTATTCAATTTTTAAGGTCTCATTTCTATGGATTATCAATTAAAGAATTTTAAACTGCTCTTATTCACATCCTATATCATCCTATATCCCAATTCCCACTGGCTCTGCCGAAGAGTAAACACCATAAATCGATTATTGATTATTTGAAGCGGCTCTCCGCTCTTTCCGAATGCATTTAAAGCGGCCTTCTGCTGAAATTGAATTTCCAGGGAGCAAAACTAATTAAATGGAAGCACTTTACTGGCCGCAGCCGCCGAAGGAGTCGCAGGAAGATGGAGTGGAATGGGATGGAATGGTCATAAACGAGGCAGATAGTCGCCATTACGAATGCCAATTGAAAAGGCGACAAAACGCAGCCAAGGATGGACGGAAGGACAGGGGGAATTTCCAGGGGAAGTCTGTGACTGTGGCAATGGCAACAAAAACTGAAACTCGAATTTCGAATTCGGGCATAAGTGACAATTCAATAAGCCATGACGTGCCCAAATGTTTATTTAGCATATAGCGACGGGCGAATGAGCGACGCTCGACTGGATCGGGGATTCGGGGGCAGGGGGCAGGGGGCAGGGGGACTTCCAAGGGAAGTGGCTGTGGCAATAGCTATATAGGGGAAGAGATATAGCCATATAGCTGCTGCGGAAGTGCGCGAAGGGACTCGGTCTGCGCTGCAGGGAGAGTGCTCTGCGTCTGCCTTTAAACGGTGGTATATTTCAGGCAGACAATTCACTCGACCCATCACCATTGCCATCAGCAGCGGTACACGCTGAAAAAATATGACTGCAATTTAAATATAATTTTAAATTCGAACTCAATAATAACAGGAGAATGAAACATTTTTTAAAATTTGTTGTAAGTAAAACCTGCTCAAAAAAGAAACTTTAGATATTTACGGAACCCAGATTCAGCAGATATTATCAGTGCTAGTTAATAAGATAAATATCATATCTAAAGAAGAGTATGTATTTGGTGATTTTAGATTCAGATTTGGTCAATAAACCATATAAATCTATTAATTTTGCACAATAATTAACTTTTCTTATATTTCTCGTTATAAAGGGAGTTTGAAACAGACATTGAACCCAACCTTTAAAGCACTTACTTATTTGCCTTTCAATGATTGAACAAATTTAATGTAAAGAAGAGTTTGTATTTGGTGATTTTAGGTACAGATTATGTCAATAAACCATATTACTTCATTAATTTTACATAATAATTAACTTTTATAATATTTCTCGTTATAAAGCGATTTTAGAACAGACATTGATCCCAACTTTTAAAGCACTTATTGCCTTTAAAATATTATAATTTTTATGTTTATAACACTTTGGTTAAAATCGTACCTATTGTACTTAGAAATAATATTAAAAAGGCTAATTTTTCACAGTGCAGCCGTCTCGTTGGCCGCCACTTTCATAAAATGTTGCTGCTGTCGCTGCGATGTTGCTGCCGTGCTGTGGTTGATGTGGCTGTTCAAGAGAGATGAAATGTTTATTTAGGACAAATTGTCTTGGCTCGGCGGTGAGTGTAGGCAGCAGGAAATTGCTCATTGCAGGGCGGTCGAGGGTTATCCATTCGCCTGCGTACCTCGTTAAAACCCTAGGCCAGCCTCAAAATGGCTTACCAATTAATATGCCTCGCTCGGAGAACAGGGTACATTGGCAGAGTATAATCACTTTCATGGGCGTTACTCGTCAAATTGACTGCGAAATCTTTCGAATTGTTGACATGTGCTTGCCTTGAGGTGGGGGAATCCCCCGCAACCCCGCATCCCCATCATAACCCATATCCCATGTGGATCCCCACTACCCCGCAAAATAGACCTTGAGTGCATCTTTCCGCTCGGCTTTTTTACCAACAGCTTCTTTTTTGGGCCTTGTTTGCTTAGCCGCGCGCCATTGACGACACGTTTCCCCATTCAACTTCCCAACTTCCCAGCTGCCTGTGCATCGCTCAACTAATTTCGTTAATCTGCGGTTGCAGATACAGATACACATTCAAATTCAGCCACAGACACATCCACGCCTGTTGATTTTCGGATGTGTTTTCATTGCTTATCAGCTGCATAATTAATGGCCGTGCTGCCAATGGGATCGCAAGTATCTGTCAGATACGTTTTTAATAATCTCGCTGATGGCTACTTGTGGATGCAGATAAGTATCTCGCTCGAGTGGCTGCCATTTGTCGGCTACTCGTCAATTAATGCTGAAATTGTTATATCATAAGTACCTACATAATTTGATGAATGATAGAATAAATGACTATGTACAAGGCATATTGATTGTGTATTTATAAAGATAAATCTGTTATTACAAGAACATACATTTTGTGAATAAATCGGTTATGGTACGTAAGTATATTTGAAAATATTTTTTAGAATTTAAAAGAATTCAACTGTTAAATACACCTTGTTCAAAATAATTCCTTTGACAATAATACTGTGCTGCCACTTTTGTTCAAAGTTTAATTTGTTAAATAATTTGTAAAATGTATTCTTATATTAGTTCTAATAATTTCATTACACATTAGTTAATAAGACTGTTAGTACTTAAGTGTATTAGCTTCTGGATAAAATTCACTTTGTTTAAGTTAAACATCTTAAATTCAACTTAATGCTTTTAAAGTCTTGCTGAGGCCACGCCCATGTTGGGGGATTTCCAGTGTTTTTAGAGATCCACCCCCTGGCACCACCCAGAAGTCCCGGGGACCAGAGTCTTTATATATTTGTCAACGTCTTCGTCGTGGTAGACTCGTTCTCCTCGCTCGCCTCGCTGCAGTTGTTTTCCCAATGTAAATATTTAAATATTTTCAAGACAAACATTTGCGTGTTGTCTCTGAAAATATGTTGGTAAAATATTTGCTCAGCAAACTGGTTAAAAATTACAACAATTCCCGTCGCCGTCGCTGTGTCTGCCGCTGACTTTGGCATTTGTTTTATTAATTTTCTCAACACTTTTCCCGCTAGGCGTGGAAAAACAGCAAACAGGCCACAAGCTCAGACCAAAAATCTGCATGCACTTGAAAAATAGAAAATATATTCTAGCTGGATACCAACTTGAATCATATTTACAGAAAAATATTCAGAAATTATAAAACAATGGGACGCTTATGGTATTTATACCTTTTAAAAATTGTTATATTTAGATTAGATTAATGAATTTATTTCAAGTGATTTAATTTATCATTAAAGTATTTTTCCATAAACTTTTCTTCAATTTTTCTTAGTGGATTGATTTTTGATTTCCTTTTTTTGTGAGTTATATCCATTTTGCATCTGGCGGTGGGCTCCTTTCCATGCACAAATATGCAGTGGTTGTCCGTGTTTGTTGTTGCTACAATTATTGTGGCCGCTGCCCATTATTGTTGTTTTTGTAATTTTTGTTGTTATAATTGCCAGAGCCGCTCGTGCAGACAGCGCGGCACCAAGTGTTTCACATCCCAAAGGCAAAAAAAAGAAAGAAAAAATACGAACCCCGAGCGAAAAGAATAGAATCAAATATGGAACAAAGAAAATGGAAAATCTGGACTGCTCTACTTTAGCCCAATTTGCATTGTGGTCAAAATGTTGAGAACTTCATCCCCCTTCTCCTCGGGCTAATCCCATTCTTTATCCGACATTCGAATGGGCCGTCAAAAGGTCAAAACAAAAAAAAATTGAAGAAGCCCGACAGGCGGTCCACTCTTCTATTTTATTTCCCCGGTCGAATGAATCAAGTCGCAGCGGCTGGAATTTCACATAACACATACCAATTGCCACCGGCTGACATTAATTGTAGCGCAAACGATCGATTAGTAACATTTTAAAATTCATTAATGAATTGCTTCTCAAATACACGTACACCACGCACCCAGCAACTATGTACATAAATAAGCAATTCCCCCATGCGCGCCCCCAAGTCTCTGGAAATATGGGATCGGGGGAGCATGTTGGCACAAGACGGCACAGTGACTGCCAGAAGTCCGTTCCACAACAAATGGTCGAGCTTAAAAAAGAAGTTGACCATAATGTAATAGGAGAAATTAATTAAATATACTTTCCGATTTTTAACAAAGAGAGTCAGTTAGCTTGGTTTTTTCATAATGATTGGATATTACTAGCTAGTAAGTGTTATTAGCAAATCTAAATTATTTTTAACTTAAACGATTACAAAGTGTTTTTCCCATGTAATCGATAGTTTGAAACTTATGAAATGAAACATGAAACATGTATACAAAGAAGGAAACCTTTTCAATATAAGGTCTTAGTCTGTACCATATTTCAGAAAGATTGCAAACATGGAAAGATTCATACATTGGGAACAAACATAGGGATACAATGCCAATTATCTTAAAATATTAAAAAAATATAGAAATTTTATATATTTGTATTCCAATTCCAAATTAACTAAACATGATAAGCTTAATCAATTAAAAATTCATTAAAAATAATTAATAATTCCTCACCTGCATACTTACCTAAAGCACTGTTCGACTTTTACTTCCTCACACACACGCAAGCCCAATAATAAATCGAAGAGAAAACTGTCTGAAAAATGACGAGCTGACGATTTGTATGGTATTTTGATATCCACAGACAGGCAACAATACCAAACCCTAAACAAGCAGAGGCGTGGTTAAAGGGGGCCTACTTTGCGCCCCCACCTTTATGATTGTGTAATAAAAAATCTTAAAAAAATATTACCAGCTCCATAATAAAGTTTTTAGCAAGAAGCCCTTTACAGCATTTTTTTGCACCTCCTCTGGCAGCATTAAAAAAACTTATTATGCACAAATAAATACCAGAGGCAGCCACAATTTTCCCCAAATAGATAAAAATGAAGAAAAATTTGTTCTTGCTCTGGCGTTTTTCTGAGTTTCGATTTTTTTTCTTTTTTTCCCCCACAGTTGATTTATACGAGGAACGGAAATCGTAGACTTTTCGACGCGCAGCATGAGTGCAACAGAAAACTCAGATAGAGATACATCTGCTGGCTGTGGCGTATCTGGGGGATTCGGGGGGGCAGAGACCCCGCTGAATGAAATTGGGCAAAGCGCATGAAATATGTTTGCAAACAAATTAATAACAATCGATCTGAAACTGCCCAAGTTGCCAGATCGCACAGCCAAATGATGAACGATTAGGCTTCTGTTTTTATAATCTGGGTTACACAAACAAGGCAATAAATATATATGCCGAATGAGTGATGCAGAATTGGCCATGAGTGGCTAATATTTTACCGATCTCTAGGTGGTTTTGGCATTTTTGCGAGGGCCTCTCCCACTGCCATTTCCATTCCCATTCCCAATACCAATAGCATTTTGTTTACCATTGCATCGGCCTGGCCAGACATTGGAACGCCAAAAAGCTGTCGTAACCATAAATTAGCACCTCCTTGGGACTCCACCATATGGTTTCCATGTAAACTGCATTCTGGGCCCGAAAGATTTATCTGCCAATCCGTTTCTAAATGAGTTGCTTTGCCCTCTCCCACTTGCGATTATTATTACGACCCAAGGAAAACACCACTTAACGAGGTAAAATGCGGTGACGAACGCACATGCAACATATAAATATTCTGACATTAAACTTTACGATAAGAGTACTGGGATTTTAGACAAATTCGGCTAAAAGACCGATTGTTTTGATCTAAATTAAGAATCCTCTTCTTTTCCCAAAAACATATTTTGTTTTACTAATATTTGGAGTTTTTGTAGTTGCGAAAAATGTTTTTATGCCAAAAATTGTCAACAATTAAAAATAGCCGGTTTTAATGTCATTCGGTTAAATTAAGAGCTCAACGAATAATAACATTCCGTTCTTGGACCATTATAGTATATATCAAACACAACATATTTTCAATTCTACAGTGCGTATCGTCACTACGTGTACTGCCGTCCACAGTGATTTTCATAATGGTTGAAAGGCTTCCGTAAACAAAAGTCCCGAAACATGCCCTTGATGATGATCGATTGGGAATCGGAATTAAAGTAATGCTTTGTTTTGGTGTTATTAGCGATTCCAGATTTCTCAATTTTTCATAGATTTATTTGGTCTTAAAATTTAAATGTGTTTTATTTTAATTTCTTTATAATTAAATCTTATTTTATTTACAATTTTTATTCATAGGTCAGTAATAATTTTATTGATATAGCTAAGAAAATCATTCATATTCATAATATCCGTTTTACGAAAGTGTTATTGGTTTCAGAACCGATCGCTTTGTTGCTTTTCTTGAATGCGACCACCAGCTGGTTGTGGGCAAAGTCATTTGGTCAGTATCGGGCAGCCACGCCCTCGCTTCTGGAAGAGGGAGGAGGGTGATTTCGGCGGCAATCAGTTGCCCCGTTCGCTCCTGCCATGTGTGAGGGATTACGGATTGGATGTGGATCCGGAGTCCGGAATCCGGACTGCAGTCGCAGCACGAGCTGGCGCTAGACAGTCCAGTTCGGGTGTCTGTTTTATAGCCCACGATCTCCGTTGTTCGGCGCATTTACCACCTCCGTGGGCGATAAATCTGCAGTGCGCCCGTGGCGCAATGAACTCGCCTGGCCACTCCTCCACACCACTCCTCCACTCCAGTGAGTTCCACCCACTCCTCCTCCCTTGAATTTCAGTCGCTGCGGTTTGTTTAGCTCGCTGACGACCATAAACACCTTGGCGCCAGTGGAAAAGAGCGATGGTATCGTCCCACCAGTTGGTGGGTCCTTTCCATGGGGACCCTTTGACAATGTTCGAGGTCCACTTGAGATCGGCTCATTAAGCCTTTCAGCTGGTCAAGTGGACCTGCTTCCTTCTCATTTCGATACAAGTACAAGTACACCTGTTGCCCAATTCTAGTGCCATGGCTTTTTTATAATTTTGTGCGGATCAGTGGTGCCTGCCTAGCTGTTTTCTTGTGAAATCTAAAATCTTTAAGGGGTTAAACAATAATATTTATAATTTCAATCCTTTGTATAAATTTGGAAATATTTTTTAAAAATTATGTAAATACACTCAAAAAATGAATCGCCCTGAATTTTAGAAAATCTCCTATGGATTTGCTTCACTGGCGATTTCTTTCTTTAAAATAAAGCAAATTTTCTACTGGTAAGGAAAATTTTCTTCAAATTAATAAAAAAGGAATTAAATTTAAGAAATTTTCCAGAAATATAGAAAAAATCGCCAGTGAAGCAAATCCATAGGCGATTTTCTAAAATTTTTTTTTGAGTGTAGATTTTTGAATTCTAAAATTATGAGACAGACTTGTTGGGTTTTGTTAAATGTACTTTATATTCATTTTAATACTATTTTTCTATAAAATTCTTCTGAAATGATTTTGTTTATTATCTTACAAAGCTCTAGTTTCTTTATATGGCCTTAGAATATTTTTTATTTTTACCAACTAATTCTATTAATAACTTTGCTGCCTGTAAATCAAAATAACTGTTTCCAAACGTTTTTATCTAAAAATCTAGAAAATTGTTTTTAAAATATTACAAATATACCCTTATGATAACAATTCATTTGAAAGCTTTAAGTTTTACTTTTCAACCTGATCAGCACTGATTGCCGACCAGAAATCGATGGGGTTTTGTGACGACGCTCTGGCGGCTGTCGTGTGGAGCGGGCTTCCGTCGAAAGCTCTTGAAATTACACACGATATCGGGCGGTAATTATGCATGCATTTATGTTATTGTTAATTGTTTAAACAATACACCTCTTGCAGTCCGATTGTTTAACGTGTGTCTGTTCGGGGTTGGGGGTTTTGGGTTACGAAATGGAATCGGAATTGGAAAAACCAACCCCACGATCGAATTCGTTGAATGGTTTCTGTTCATTCATGGATTTGGAAAGGGAGAAGGGCGTGGGTGTGGGTGTGGGTGTGAATGATTCCGAACGACTGTTCCATTCGATTCATGGAAAATAGTCAATAGACACGGCCGGAATAAAATATGGCCCAGCCCAATTATATAACCTCATTGCAGTCACTTACAGCGCATTTCCCCCAATGTTTTCACTCAGCATAATTACACAAAATTCCAGAAAAGAGCCATTGGAAAGCTTTTGCAATTGATTTACGGCCACTTCCTTGGAAAATGTCGACAAAATGTCTGGCCAGGCAGCAGATCGAATCGGTTAATGAGGGCGTGCTACATGTATTTTTCAGCTTTTCCCAAAAGGAATGCCAAACGAGAGGAGTTGCTGGGAAGAAGTCGTTTCCGTGATTTACACGCCAACGAAATTAGAAAATAAACAATGGATTTTAGTATTTCTGGCTGGTACGCGTGATGCGGATTTGATTCTGAATTTGATTATTTGACTTTCGGCCTAAGACGATGTCGGGACCCGGGCACTTTGATAGTGCTGAATGTGCGCAAAAAAAAAAGAAACCAACAAATAAAAAGATGTCTTGGGAAAGGGGCTAATAAACTATTCGCAATTCTCGTTATTCCCCATTTTATTTATTTTCTTATGTCGCGTCAACTGGTTGGCAACTTCGGCGGCAGCATCAAATGGCCCAAAAAAAGCAGGGAACAAATAAAAAAGAACATTCAAAGCCCGGCTGACGCATAAACATCGCTCACAGCCGCATCGATCGATCTGAATCCGAATCCGTATGATGATGATGATATACCCCAAGTGACATCAAAGCCAAAAAAAAGGCCTGATAAGCCAAATAAACCAAGCATCAGCATAGATAATCAACTCAGCCAGGCGATAACTTTATTCAGAAAAGGGGAAAGGATCAGTGCTGGCCATTCAGCCTTTTTATTGCCGAATTCAGACAATTTTAGTGCGAAAATAACAGAAAATTTCGAAGAATGCAATTAACCTTAATTCTATTTATGTTTTTACTGGTGAAAATACGAAAGAGAATTTATTTTCTATGGGACTTCATATTTGCAATAATGGATTATTCTTAGGCATTTGTAAATTTAGTGCAGCGTTTATTTTTATACAATTATTCGAAAGCCCTTTAAGAACCTGTAGAATGTAATATATAATTTTATTGCATCTTTATAATATTTTCAATGTGCATTTATATTCTGTCATAATGCTCTCATTTATGCTTATAAGAAATTAAATATAGTAGTTTTGCATAATTCGTTTATAATATTAGTTTTTCCAAAGATAATTCATAATTTCGATTCCCATTTAATGGCTCGTTGAGCGGCTTTTTCCTGGCGTCGCCAGGCATCACGACTGATCCATCGATCCACCCATCAGAGATCGCAGATCAAAGCGTTCCAGGCCCAACAGTCAATCAAAATTTCCCCCCATTCGCAAGATCGTGGGCTGGAGCAACCTAGACGGCCAATAAATTCTGAACTCCTCGCCCACCATTTTCCCCCCATTTCGATTTTCCCATTTCTCCCTAGATGGATAATTTACTCAAATGTCGACGCCTGGCGCTGATTTTCGCATTTTTGCATAAATCGATCATAAATTTAATTTGAAAATTGCTGCCTAAGGCCGCCGTTGGCCAACTCCAAAGTCATTTCTGCGTATTTATAACTCAATAAAACTTCAAAAGTGTTCGAAAACATACGCTCTCAAAGTTTGTTTAATGCCATAAAAATGCAGTTGCCTTTATTGTTGTTTTTGTCGTTGTTATTGTGTATTAGCAGACATCGGCCGGGCACTAAAACCGGTCTATAGGCTATAGCTTTATGGCCTTTATAGAGCCCAAAGGGCCGCAAAGGGAAGCGGAAGTTTACTCGATGGACTCGATGGGAGTAAAAGGAGCTGCTACAAAGTTCAATTGATTCGGCGGAGAGCAAACAATCAATCTGAATTTGATCGTGAAATATGGAGTCAGATTTCCCCGAAACCATAAAGCCATAAAGTTTTGGAACTGTTCTCGGGATTTTACATGAAATATAGAGTTTTTATAACTTTCAAACTATATCTTTAATAATTTCTATCTTTAAATGTATATTTCTGAAATAAATTAAATCATAATATCAAACATTTTCGAATTTAATTTAGATTTTCCCTTCTGCATCTTTGTATTTTACTCAACACACTATCTTTGTTTACCTTTCAGCTCCCTTAAGTTGAATTTATTCTTGTCACATTTTTCCCATTGTGATTTCAGCTTTTTCACATTGTAAAAACGAACCAATTTGCGTTCATTAATTTGTGAGAATTTTTTCCCACACTCATTTGTGTACAAATGTCATCCCGACCTGCCGACCTGGCCGAAAGCGAGTATGGTTATTAAGCCGGCGATATGATATGAATTTACTTTAGAGCCATTGTCTATTATGGCCTGGTTAATTGCAACGACAGCTGCCAAAACAACGGCAAACCGTGCAAGAACAACAACGTCATCATCATCGAAAAGGCGTGTTGTTGTCACCGCTGCTGAGCGTCGACCGCTGAATTTATTGTTATAACGGGGCAATGATAACAGGTCATCAACACAACTGGCCAGGTAAATAAATATCAAGGGGGTGGGGGTGTTTTTGGGGTTCAGTCGGCAGGTTTTGGGGGTTGCAATGAAAAGCGCGAAAAATAAGCAGTGTTAATTACAAAGGATCTCCCGGGGGCCAAGTCATAGTCATAGAATAGAATAGAATAGAATAGAACACAATGTATCCGGCAGATACTGAAATCCTTGTGCAACCCATTTGGCAGCTGGCCGGCTAATACTTGCATTTAATTAGGCTTGCAATAATATTTATGTAAATCGCTGGCTGGTTGCGCGATGAGCCACATAGACAGCTGTCAATATTTGTGAGCGGCATGTCCACCTCCCCCCGAACCCTATAGCCAAACCCCCTCTTTTAACTCGATTTGATTATTGGGCATTTGGCATTGTTGTCCTGCGAGTTTTCCCTATCCCTTGCAAAGTGTGTGTGTGCGTCCTTATCGCTAAGCAAACAGTGCAACATTTTGTCGCCATCGCATTTGTTTTTCTTGTCCTCCGCCTGTGAAACAGAGGATTCCGGATTCTGGATTCTGGATTGTAAATTCTGGATGGACCACCCGCGCAATCGGCAATCAGCAACGGCTGCACTCGAAGCAAACATATATCCCATCTCGCTATATCCTATATTCCCTCCCTCCCTTCCGACTCTCCTTGTTTTCGCATTTAATTTTGTTGCTTTTGACACCGAATGGAGTCCGGATGGCTTCGCATTTTTGTGCTGTCAACCAGGCAGCCGAATATTTTTGGTTCCGAAACTGCTGAATTTGCATACCAAACACGTTCGAGCACTGGCCAGCCAAATATTCAGATTTAATATACTGAACAAATGTAAACCGAAAACCGCTTCTTTCTCCAAGTTACAAACTTTAAAGGTTTTTAAAATAAATTACAAAATCTTGTCGTTGGTTTTAAGGATTTATTAACGGTTTATTTTATGAGGTCGTCAAAGCCCTTGACTAAAAATGGTCAGAAAGAACCTCTATAAAGAGGGTGTAACAGTAATAAAATGTAATATTATGTCCTTCTTAATAAAATTGTTTATTTTATTTATTATATTTCCCACATTAAGAGGTTTGATTTAGTTTATTAAACTGATATCTTCAAATACCTATATTTAAGTCATGATTGAAGCACTATCAGATTCTATAACCTCTATAAAGAGGGTGTAACAATAATAAAATTTAGTATTATTCCTTCATAAGAAAATTATTTAGTTTAATATTTCATATCCCACATTAAAAGGTTTGATTTTATTTATTAAACTGATACCTTTAAATACCTTATTTTAAGTCATGATTGAAGCACTATCAGATTCTATAAATCTATAATTTTATGACCTATGATGTTTTACGTTATTTGACAAGTTTTTTCGAATTATCCAAATAATTTGATTTAAAGTTTAAAAAGTGTGCTGCCCAGTGTAGTCCACTTTATTGAATCTTACAATAAATAAAAACCTGCCTAGGCTACCTACATCTAGTGCTCAGTGTAGACCCCCTTTTGAAGCTCACTTTCAGGCCTACAGTCTTTGGCACACTTTTGGCTGGCACTTGAGCGCCATTCACATGCCACCCAGCCAGGTATTTCTTTGTTGTGTCTACGATGGCCAGATAGCCAGAGCTATTGACTGGCTTTCAAGCCGTGTCCGCCATTGAAAACAACAGCTGAAGATACATACCCCCTTCCCCGCCGTCCATGTGCGCCTTGGGTCAAGCTGCGAAACACCTGAGCGGAGTTTAGCCCACAAATCGAGGGCTACGAAATGTTTCCCCGAGTGCGATCTCAATGCCGCGGTGGCGCCAAGCGGAGCTTACTCAAGTGACAATGGCGGAGACTCAAGACGAGACCATGACAAGCTGCCCGTAAATATCATCATGAACATAAGTCATCGCCCAAATCAGCAGCGTTTTTGGCCATCAATCAGTGGCGATCCATCCATCGATCTTTGGTCTCCCTCGATCAATCGATCTTCGGTCAGTTGGGTAACTGGTTCGCCGGCTAATAAGCTGAAAATACTTCTTATTTTTTTCGCACTCATCGTGAATGTTGCGCAGGTTGCTGTTTTACTTTCTACCAATTTGCAGCCATTGTTGGGCAATTAGGAGCAGGGGCGTCGGGAAAAACGGTGGCCACAGTTTGCTTAACTAAAGATTTGTAATTTATGGGACATTGTTCGGCGGCAGCCTCAGTGAAAGCTAACATTTTCTTTTATAAATATCATTTAGAGAAAATGAATGTAACAAAAATAAAAATATATTTTTTTGGTGAAAAGATCTTATTTATTTGTATTTACGTCTGAGAATTTAAGTGGCAACAAGACGTCTAAAGGACTTCTCATTTAGGATCAAAGAAAGATATAACAAGTTTTTAAACTGATTTTGCGTAATAACAAAGTTGAGTAGTAATAAAAATAAAGGATCCACAATTTTTGAGATAAGAATCCCTTCTCAAGATATTGAATTTTAAGGGTGAGGAGTTACAAATAGTAGGTACTTGAATAGAAAAAAATGAATATTATAAAACTCGAAATAGAATCAAACAATTATTATTAATTAACATATTTTACTTATGCCTTGTTTTAAATATGATGCTGCAATAATTGTTTAGATATATTCGCTTTTACTAAATATTGTATCAAAATAAAACTCACTCATGGTTTAGAAAATATTTGATCAAGTTTCGGAAAAGTTGAAGAATTACTAGGTAAAAGATCGAACACATAATTACTTCCAACGAAGTTTCCAAGCGGATCGCTCAATAAGATACCCATAGCTCCACTTGCAAATCCATCAGAATTGGAGCCACCCGATCGGCTGCATATGATATGATGATACGGCTACCGAGAAAGCCATCTTCCAGTGGCAATTAGCCCGTTGACTCACCCATTCAGACCTCGAAATGGACACGGCTTGAATAATTGTTTATCTAGGAATTCTGCGTGTGTGTGCTATCCAGTTTCGGGCTAAAAAGTCTGTTTTGCCAGCGCCCAATGGCCAGATGGAATGGCCATTCCGATTCCGATTCCGATCGTTTTGGTTTCTCTACGGAAAATCGTAAAATCGTAAAAAGCTTGAAAAGGGGTAAAAAATAAAACACACGATTTGAGATATTTTAACATATTTTCAATACACTTTTTTGTTCGGCTCATATTGGTTGTACGCTAGTTTTGATAATCATATTATAGCTACGATTTAGTTTATCATAATTTATTATTGCTTACGTGGGCTAGGCTAGTGTACTAGGCGATAGATCCGATGCGGTAGTTGGTTTTAGTTATTGACAAAATGCGCTAAGTTAAGTTTATGATCTGTGTAGCAAAACCCCCCGATCGTCCTCATCCCCATCTCATCACAAATTGCATAGCAGACAATTGGGACTAAGCCTAAATTCGATAACAATTACGGGCTACAATTACAAATTACAGTTAATACGATAATGCGGTTGCTTAACAAACTAGACCCCCCTAGATTTTTCGTATACAATACAATTCAATATAATATAATCGAGAAAACAAGTTGGAAAACAAAAACGAACTGAGATACAGCTGAGGCTCGTTCTTCTTCGGCTATTCGGTATATTTACAGGAATATACAAGAGAGCCCAGCTGCTTCGATAATCCGGGAGCTTAGACCCCGTACTTGATCCCGTACTCCTGGTAGTGACCCACATGCGGCCGGTAGTGGCTCAGGTTGCTCAGTTGTCCCAGTTGGCCGAGATTCCCGCTGAGCGCCGCCGCATGGTGATGATGGTGATGGTGGTGGCTACTGATCACCGCCGCCGCCGCTGCCGCCGAGGCCGCTGCCACGGATGCGGAGGCGGGTGGACTGGCGGACTGGAGGCTGCCGGTGGGACTGCCGCTGTCCAGTTGGCAGGATTGGTTCTGCTCGAAGATCATGTCGCGGAAGCCGAGTGCCGAGGT
The DNA here is from genome assembly GCA_037075205.1 of Drosophila prostipennis. NCBI lineage: Eukaryota > Metazoa > Arthropoda > Insecta > Diptera > Drosophilidae > Drosophila > Drosophila prostipennis. The sequence goes on from JBAMCJ010007287.1 coordinate 883,411, forward strand.
GGGACTGCTTGTGAGAACACTAGAGGATCCTCCTCCTGCGTTTCCCACTCCATTGTGATTGAGTACGCTGCTGCTGTTGTTGTTGTTGTTATTACTATTATGTCCCGGATGGGTGGGCGTTCCCTGCTGACCATTGTGGGCCACGGGCTCCGAGGGCGGGGTCTCCGGGGTGTACCAACCCCCGTGCGCCGGTCCATGGGGCGTTGAGATCGTGGTGGGCGAGTGTCCCGATGACTGACCCCCGGCTCCCTGGCCGCCGGGCGTCAGGGGATGGGCCACGTGCGCCACATGGCGCTGCAGCTGCTGGGCATGATGGGCGGCCGCCGCATGGTGGACATGGTGCATCTGACTGCTGGCCACCGTGGCCAGGTTGTCCTCGTTCAAGTGGTAGGGATAGGCGCTGTGATGGATCCGCGGGTTGTACACATTCATCAGCGAGTCCACGGTGAAGCCGGGATGCTCCACCCCGCCGCCGGCCAGGTGATTCATCTGGGCCAGGCTGTCGTGGCAGGAGTTCAGCATGGCGGCATGCGACACATCCTTGCCGCTCAGGCAGCCCAGGTCCATGAGCGGCTCCTTCTTGAAGTGCGCCGCATGGGCGGCCATGTGCTTGGCCTCCAGAATGCCGTTGGTCATCAGCTTCAGCGGCTTCATCTCGGCCAGCTTCTCGTTCATCATGGCCTGTCGCTTGATGGCCTCCTCCTTCTCCCTCATCACATCCTTCTTCTTGAAGCGGCGTCGCCGCCGCAGGAAGGACCCGTTGTCGAACATGTTGTACGAGTCGGGATCCAGGGTCCAGTAGGAGCCCTTGCCCGGCTTCTTGTCATCCCGCGCAACCTTCACAAAGCACTCGTTCAGGCTGAGATTGTGCCGGATGGAGTTCTGCCAGCCCTGCTTGTTGTCGCGATAGTAGGGAAACCGCTCCATGATGTACTGATAGATCCCGTTGAGGGTCACCTTCTTGTCCGCCGCATTCTGGATGGCCATGGCTATCAGGGCGATGTAGGAGTAGGGCGGCTTCACGATCTCCTTGTTCTGGTGCGGGGCGCCCAGGCCGTAGGCACTGGCCGAGTACGGATAGCGGGAGTACTGGTCGTATGCGTAATGGGCCGCCGCTGCGGCGGAGGCACTGCTGGCGGCCGCCACCGCGGATGCGGATCCGTAGCCGGCGGCTGTCTGGGCATAGTGCCGCGTAAAGGAGTTCTGGTCGCTGAATAACGTATGCATGGCGGCGATTCCGGCGGATTTCTGCTTGCCGCCTTGTCGTATTTTCTTTTATTTTTTTGTATTTTTTTTTGTCGAATTCAATCACTTCACCACTGCCGCTTCTTATTATTTCTAGCGATAATATTTGCTTAAACAAGTCGGGCACATAAGTACGGATCGGTTGTGTGTGTATATAGATATTTTATAGGGGGAAATGGGAGCGCAGGGCGAGCGCAGAACTGAACAGAACAGAACCGTTCGGTATAGTAACACGTCTGATACTGAATCTGTGTAACTGAAATAACACACAGCTCGCGTCGAGCAGAAGCCTCTGCGTCGGCAGCAGCGTCGCCCGCACCAGAAAGTATCTCACAGTGAGCGGCACGAAAAGTATCTGTGTGTATCCGTATCCGCACAATGTATCCGCATCGGTGTATCTGTAGCCAACCAAACGCAGTCAGTAAGTGAAAAAGTATCTGTGTGCGGCAGGGAGAGAGAGAAAGAGAGACAGCGAGAGAGGGAGAGAGAGAGCGGACGCCATTCATGGTTTTTTCTGCTCAGGGGAAAATAGTTAGCTAGCTCTGTATGTCCTTTCGGGACTGAAACCCAACCCCCCCTCCTCCTTTTTCCAACCCCGTGTTTTTGTTGTTCAAACTAATGCTTAAAATACGGCCTAGGCACATGGCTCTCTCTCTCTCTCTCTCGCTCTCTCTCCCTCTCCCTCACTAAGAATATGAGATAGATAGATGGGACACCTGGGAAAGCCAACAGCACAAGTGGGTGGCAAAAACAGGGCTGAAAACTCCCCGGCAACCCACTTAACTCCCCCTTTTCGACTTCGGCATAAATTAGTGCCCAAAGTTTTTTCGATCTCAGCTTAAAGTTCGGCTTCTCGGGGGGCAGAGACCAAAAAGTTGTCTGCTAATTTGCAGTTTGATGGGTTTTGCGCCAAGATGCCCAAGTTAAGGGCCACGTTTGAAGCTTGTTTTCGTTGAGGACCGGGCATTAAGTATTTTATCATTTTCCCTCTTCGGGCGCTTAAATTAGGAGCAACCTTTCGTAAAAGAGAAAATTATACAGTCTTTAAAATAAATTTCGAGATTTGATTTCAAGGAATTTCCGTAAAAAGTAGAATAAGGAAATTCAGCTTCATTCAGCTTAAAAACTAAATTCCCTTCGATTTAATTAACTTATTGAAGAGTTTATCTTTTTCCAAGACTTTTTGAATTTATAAGAAAGTTTCTTTAGAATTTAATGGATTTTTATGTTTTATTAATTTGCAATTATGTTCTTAAAATCGATTATGATTTTAAAAATGTAAAAGAATACATGTAAAAGAATTAATAATGATTTATATTAATACTTTATTATTAAATGTAATATTCCCCTCTGCTTCCATTCTGAAAGCCTAAAGAATCAAATAAATTGGGGACAACTGGGGATTAGATAAGCTCTATCAAAATATTTAATTTACATTTTTAATCAATACAAAAATATCCCTCATTGACTTGCTGCTCATTCACACCTTTTTCCCAAAAATTTGCTGAGTTTGCTGGCCCATATATAAAACAAATAAAGAAACAGGCTTATATAAAAAGTCCTTTGCCCTCGTCCTTCCCGTTTTGCCCCGCTCTCCTTGTTGTTCTTGCATTCCCGTTTTTTCGCCGACTTCATTTCTTTTTTCTGCTTATTGAAACAATATTTTTTATTGACTTTGTCAGCTTTAAAGTAAATTTTATATGTTTATTTGGGAAAGGGCAAGTGTGCGAGTGTGTGCGTGTGTGGTATGTGCGTGAGCGGCGGAATGAGATGGTCTGCGTGTTTGTCTGGTTATTAGACACAGGGAAAACAAACAAATGTATGTTTTATATTTGGATAATTTAAAAGTATGCTGGCTATTTTTTTATACTATTATTTTCCTTTGGCGGTTGGCAAAAAAAAAAACCGAGAACGCTTTTCATTTGAGTGCTGGCCATCTCGTTCGCACTTTAGAACCCCACTCGTCTGGGTAATTGATACAAGAATAATATTTGGCTCTATTAACGCAATCGCATTATTTTGACAAATATTTGTATTGTTTTAACATAATTTTTCGCATGCGATCTGTCTGAGGAGATGGGCAATGAATCATCGAATCGGCATGTGTGTGTCCAGTTATTCCGAGTCCTTTGGCAGGAGTCCTGCATTTGAAATTCGAATGAGGCGACTGCGACTCCATCTGCTCCATTTTACGCATTTTATTTGGCTTCCCACTGGTTTCTTTCCAATATTTCTTTCTTTTCTCTTAGAGTTTCAGGATTGCTGCTGCTGATTTAACAAATTTTCGTCTTCGACATCGGCGCCGTGATTGCCATTGTATGGGTTACTTTGTGGGTGTGAGCAGTTTTTTGTGAGTAACTGTCTGGCTGCGACTGTGCATTTTTGCACAGTTCATGTTATTCTTACGTAGTTGCCATTGCCTGTCTGTCCGATCTCCCCCCTCCCACACATCCCTGCTGCTCTACTACTACTCGACTCTACCACTCTATCGGATCTGACCACTCGCATTCGTATCTGTATCTATATCTGCCGCCATCCCACTGCATTCGACCTATCCAAATATTGTTTTAGTTTCCCAAAACTGCAACTTAACATTTTCTCCTCGAATGCAGCGAAAGTTGAAAGCTGCTTGGATCGGAAATGGAACGGAGAAGGTTTACCATGTTTCGGTGATGATACCGTTTTATGGGAAAATGTTTACTGCTTTTCGATTTACAATTTAATATTTTTAAACAAATTTTAATATTAATTTAACAACAAATATATTTAATAAGACAGCATTTTAGTATTATATTATATTTTATTTATTTTAAAAATAATATGGATTGTTCTTCTGCTTGTAATTCATATTGGTTCCCCAAATATGTTAAAGGATGTCAAAATTTCAATACAAATATTCTTTGGAAATTAAAATAAAACCTTTATAAAAGGAAGTTCTTGAAAATTTAGGAGTTTATGTTTAATTAAACTAATAATAACAAAAATCGAAAATTTTTTACTAGAATAATCCTTTTAAAACCTTATTAAAATTTTTAATTAAAATTTTAAATTAAAGTTTTTAATTAAAATTTCCAATTAAAATTTTTATAAAGCCTGTTTATTTAAACATTAGATGCAAACCTCCTCTTACCCAAAAAAAAATCGGTTTGTATATTTTAATCAAAAATAACACTAAACAAATCAGAGTTCTTTGAACTTTGGGCCTTGATGGGGCGCCAATTTGCGACGAATTCTCGGCGCACAAAACTTGTCAATTTGGCAAACGAATTCGCCATATTCAAGTGACATTCCCCGCAGTAATTTTGGGAAGTGGTAAACCGAGTTGAGGGGTTAGCTGTCTCGCCCATTTGCCACGCTCAATTTGATGCAGTCGGCGGAACGTTGACATCGTTCCGTTAGAGATGAAGGGGCATTGCGAAGTGAGGAGCTGAGTTGGCAGAAAGCCATCCAACATAACCGGCACATGGCGGAAAAGTGATGAGTCCGAACATGTGGTTCTGCTCATGGCCAATGGACCCATTATTAAATTTTAGCAATGCCCTTTTTGGGCAGAATACTTTTTTTCGGCCGAGTAATCCAAGAATAATATTGATTTTAAAGTGCAGGGGAGTGCACCTAATCAGACACTTGAACCAAGGACTTAAGCAGCCAAAAAAAATACGATTTTTTTTTGGGTTTTTGGAAAAGGGAAACGAAAGGAAATGCTGATAAAGCGGTTTCAATCTTTGAAATATGCGCACTCGCACCCATACCACACCGAAGTAACTCACACAGATACGCTCGGAAAACACAGATACACGCAGACAAACGCACGCCCGACTGCTCTCTCATGAATATGCAACATTTTCTCTGCCAATATGAAAGGGGGGACTCACACATACACTGGAAGAAACGACTGCGCAGCACTGAGAAGGGGGCGTGGCCAGCTGGCGAAAGAGATGCAGCGATGGCGTTGGCCATTAGCCTTTCTCCCTCGCACACTGCAGTTTCCTGTACCCACAAAGTTCGTAGATACTTTAACCCCCTTCCCTGTTTTTTTTTGGGTTTCCAACAGAGAGTTTTACGGGGTGGTTCCGGAGTTATGGTCTCTATATTGGCCACTCATTAAAATTTATGATTTGTATACGGTTGCGGGCTTATTATGCATATATTCACAAACTTCTCCCTTTTTTTTTTAGCTCGTCTGCTCTTTTTGGCCAGACAATTTAGCAGATTAGTTGCAGACAAACACACGCGCTTTCCCGGGAAGGGGTTGGGAAATACCCGCCATTAGCCTAATCATAAGCGTAATCATGGCGAAAATCTTCCGGTCATAAGCAGCGGAAATTCAGCAGACGGCGCTAAGTCCGGAATAAGGAATTTGGAATCGAGAGACTGGAATTTAGAATCTAGAATCCATAATTCCTACCTGGCCAACACACCGGATGCCAAGGGCTAATCATCGATGCTTAGGCATTGATCATCGGCCAAAAGAGGGGAAACTTTTTAGGCATGTTTAGACTTTAATGCGCGCCGCGGGAATTCTTAATGAAATCTCGTGTTATCACCCGGGTTTTCCCCCAGATTTACGGACCTCGCCACTGAGTTCTACCTGACCTCTGCCGCTCAATGTGTCCGGTTTTCCCCCCTCGTTCCCGTAATGATGATTATGATGATGATGATTCCACTTCCACGCGTGTCCTGCGGTTTCTGTGGCTATTTTGTGGTTTTCATTTTTATGGCTTACAAGCCGCAACCCGCTGCGAAGTGGGTGTTTCTGGCTACCCGTGCTGCTGGGTTCTCGATGGGCTTGGGATTGGGATTGAGATGGTCTGTGCGATGAGTTGGGAGCGTGTCCGAGGTGTGGATCTTTTGCCTAAGTAATGAGCTGCTCGCTGAGTCTTCCAGGAAGTGTCCTGTGGGGAATGCCAATTAAGGAGGTGCAAGTTTAGTGTTAATGGTTGGGTAAGAATCAAAATCATCTTTTAATATTTAATAATAATATTTAATAAGATGTTAATAGCCAAATATAAACATTATTTAATTAGCTAAACATTATTATTTCAGATATTTTTATGGGATTCCCGGAAGATATGCTTATAGAGGAGCTACAAGTTGAGTGTTAATGGCTCAGTACACTCCAAAAATGTTTCGCCCTGAATAAAACAAATTAATCAACTAAATATAAAAAATGTTTCCGAAATATAGAACAAAATCGCCAGTGAAGCAAATTTCTTAAATTAAGGGCGAATAATTTTTTGAGTGTTAGAATTACACTTTCAGACTGAGTTTAACATTTATGTTTTAATATTCAACAAAGTTAAAATTTAATTCACAACATTTTATTTTTATCTTAAATATTTAAGATTTTTCAATTAGCTAAGACATAACCACTAGTTTATCCTCATTAATTTTAGTTGTACATTTTATTATTTGAAACATTGGAATTAATGTGAAAAATTGCTTCGAAAACAAAATTGAATTGAAAACTAAAAAAGATCAAACTTTTTTACATATTAGAAAAACTTTTACAACTACCAACAAGTTGTTTTGTGTCTTTAGGGGTTAAAAGGAATTTTCAAATTTTTAGAGGTCTCATTTCAAAAGACTTTTAATATATGAAAGGCCGAAGTAAACTTAATTTAATAAGTTAGATCAAACTAAGCTCACTTTATCAATACTTTTTGCGAATTCGGTTAGCCCAATCAGTTAACTAAAATATCTGCCTCAATGCACTCGATACACCCGCCATTCTGGGCCAAGAAATCGCAGCCAACATACATTTCTTACCTGATTTGGCCAAAGCCCTTCGCCATTTGAATTCATTCATAAAACACCTTGCCTCCATCGTCTGGCCCATTCAAAGTTGTAACTGCCTGTCGTATCTGTTGCTCGGGCTGCTGGTCTAATGTTTATTTAATAAATATTCCATGCCATGTTATTGCAACAAGACTTTTGTTTATTTGTAAGAGAAATACGCGACATACTCGAGACGTTGGCGGGATTCGACGGGGGAGGGAGGTGGTTAGATTTTTCGAGGGGAATCGGTAAATTTGCAATGGGAAAACTCTTTGAAACGAAAGGCCCCTGTTTATGGGGAAATCTATATTTTTGTTCGCTCCGCTCTGCTGTCCGGACAATTTGGTATGACTCGTCTATGAAAACATTCGGGCAGCTGGAAAATCCTTGCGAAAAACGTTTTTAATTTTCGCATAAATTTAAAGTAAATACGAGTGCAACAAACGGTTTTAAAAAATTGTTTGTTTTAACGCAAAGAAAAATGTTTCTGCTGCTCTCTCTGTGTGCGAAAATAAAAATGTTCAAATCATTTTATTTATTTATTTATTTATGCAGGCTGTGCATCTTCGATTTGGTTTTTCGTTTCATTTCGTCCTGAACCTGGTCCTGCAGGCTCTGCTCAATCGCATACAGATCCTTTTTGGCTGGGACTGCCAATCGGGCTCCTACCATTCGAGTTCGTGTGTTTACTTGACGCGCAAATCCTCTTACGGCAGACTCCAGTGTTCAGTGTCCTGCGTCCAGTGTCCTGTGTCCTTCGTCCTTTTTGTGGTTTTTGGGTTCGTTTGCAGTTCGATTCGAGGCGGAACGAAACGGACAATTGCATGTTTTGATTGCCGCCTGCAATTGTCCTGTTCGCTCCGGTCCGGCCTCCTCCTCCTCCTCGTCCTGCCGATCCTGTCCTTGCGGTCCTGTTCGCCGCTTTGCCGGTTTGCTGGCTGGCTGCTGTGCACTTGTGACAATATTTTCATAATTTTTGCATCTTTTTTTCGCTCATCGCCAACGGTAGGTGCGTGTGTAAACATTAACTTTTCAAGAAGATTTAATCCCGATTATCCTTTGACTGTGAAATTTTTCACTCAAAACTTCTCCGCATTTCCAGCCTTGTGTTTGTCTTTGGCTTTTCGGCTGAGTCTCAGCCGCAGCCGCAGCAATCCCATTCCCTTTTTTCCCCTTGGCCAGCTTTGTCCGTATATCCTGGATTGTCCTGCGTCTCGTCCTGCGAGATAATGATCAGCGGCGACGACTTCTTGATGCGATTGCTGCTGCCTTTTCGCCTCGCAGGACAATGGCCATCGGCCTCGTCCTGCCCAGCGACTTGGACCCGGGTCCATTTGACTCTGGGCTGGATTTTAATTTGCTCATAAAGGTGAGACAATTAACAGAATAATTGGATTGTTCATCTTGCGGACAATGCGACCGGGGCTTGTGTTCGAAATTTGAGACACTTTAAGCTGATTAGTTCGAGAATGGTGCTGCATAGTTATCCGTGTTTGTGGCTCAATTAACTTGTCGTTATCTGTTGCCTACCTCAAAAATATTAAAAGGGAAGGAAACTTTGTTCTTTAAAATGTAAAACACAAGTTACACCTTATCATTGAACACTTAATAATGAATAGGATCTTAATTTTTTATTTATATTCTGGATTTGAAGCAATTACAAATGGCCTCCAACCCAACTAGTTGGGATTATTTACATAGTTTTCATAACTAAATTGTGGTAATATGAATGAGTTTATATTTTATTTTTATTTAAGAAAAACGTTCTTAAATTAACAACGTTTCTTAAGACAATTTTTAGCACGGTTAATTACATAAAACATCGTTTTAGTTTTTCCCATGCGCGGATCCACGGTATGTGATATGGGTGATATATCACCCCCCACTCGGGTGACAAATTTAAGAAATTTTGGTACTCTCAAGTATGCAACAAAAAAATTGTTCTGATATCACCCCCACAACAAAAACCCAAAATCCGCCACTGGTTTTTCCCCATTTTTTTCGTTTTTTAAATCTATCTAATCAACGCATCTATTCGATAGGCCACGCTGTAGTCCGAAATTGATTTATAGTTTCAGAACGTTTGCTTCTTATTTCAAGTACAAAAGAACAAAACGTGCCTAAATGAAAAACTTTGTTCTTTAATGTAGACTAGGTTTTTTCGCTTAGTGTAGCAGAAACTTAAGTAGCGTCCCACATCCAAGTCTACTTTTAGGCTGATGACAAACAAAATCATCCATAAATCTGGTCACACAACGGATGTCAGCGCGCTTTTATTTCTAGGTGGCGCTAAAGTACATGTAATTTTACACGCTCTTACATACAATTTACATGAACGCAAGCCAATAATGTCAAAAATGAGCAATGCTGCCCATAAATACTTCATCTCTGCATATTCCTTGCTGAGTAATGGGTATTTGATTTGACTCGACTGTTTGTTTGTCCAGTTACAAAAAAATTCACTACGAAAAACAAAAATATTTTCCAAAAATAATCGTGATGTAGCCCATATTAAAAAAAAACATAAAAAAGTAAAAAGTGGGGAAAAATAGTAATTTGTCTAAAGCCAGAAAGTAGCGGAAATTAATTTATTAGTTTAATATCTTTCCGAAGCATGGCTTGTTTTAGATTTTTTTAAATTGTTGGCTAAATTACAGCAAAAAATGTTAACCCAAAACCAAGATTCTGGTTTTATACCAATAACAATTCGTATTTTAATAGAAACAAATAAAACAGTAGTCCAAACAGGGTACTTCTTACTTCGTTGAGCTCGTAATCAAATTCCCAATCGGTTGATCACACAAGCCAAAAATAAATACACAAGAATCGTCAGTAATTTTAAAAATATATATTATTTTGGTTGAAATTTCGCTGCGATGCATGTCTTGTTTATAAATAGTGGTTTTCTATTGCTACGCGTATAGTATATTTATTTATGAATAGTTTCCCTTTAAGCACTATGCAACTACATTAGAGCCTAATTAAACGTGATTATTGTATCCTTTGAGGTAATAATGATGAATTGAATGGCAATGGCTGACCCATCTGGGATGGCTAATTGGAGTACTTGTAATATCCACCGCCTCCATTCAGGGCGACCGAAGTGGGGGGCGGAGTGATGGGCGGCAGGTAAACCGGTTTGCGATCGATGGGCGAATGGTCGATCACATGGTTGCCACCGGATTGCGATGGCGGCGGTGTCATGGATGGGTGGTTTTGGTTCTGGTGGAGGGATCCGTGGTTCGGATGGTGCTGCTGATGGTGGTGATGATGGTGCGCCTGCGCCTGAGCCTGCGCCTGTTGGATGCTGGATAATCCGGGCAACTGCTGCAGCGAAATCGAGCGGATACCTAAAAAATAAAACCGATTAAAATTGCAGTTCTCTTTTTATGGACAAGCGCTAAAATTCACACTGCGCCGCGACGTCGGCGGCAACTATAAAAAAAAAGAAAGGGAGTCGATCGAGTGCGGCATAGATTACCATATGTTGGTGCCCCCCTCCCTTCCCCCTGTTCTGCGTAATTCGAGATGTGAACCGTCAGCAATTAAATTACCCTGATTGACGCGAACACCCAGGAACAATCCGAACCCCCTTCACAGAGCTGCCCTGCCCTTCAAGTGGTTCCACTGGCAAAAATTGCAGACAATTCATACAAATTTTAAGAACCTTTAACTATTTTTTCCAAATTTTTTTCCGAGTTTAATAAGGATATTTCCTAATATAGCCGAAAAATATAACATTTTGATTTAATGCACAGAAAATAAGCGATGAAAATATATTTAAATACTGATATAAATACGAATATAAGATCCCTATTAAAAGTTAATATTGATTTTACAACTACTCATTTTTAATGATTATTTCTGAAAATTATTTCTCAAAATTTAAGTCAAAATATAAATGAACTTGTTATTTCCTTGATTAATATTTTTAGAAAAATTGATTTATTCTTTTTCTAAGACAAGCTCGACCTCGACCGACTATTTCTCGCTGTGTAACTCGACCCTCGTCGCTGACTGGGACTGTTCACTTACCGTTGTCCAGGCTGCTGGCACTTGTTGCATAGGAATAGCCCGCGGCCACGAGACTCGCGGTTGGCGCATAATCGCTTTGAAGCGCCGCCGACGATCCCAGAGGCGAACTAGAGGGGGGTGCCGAGGGGGCCAGGCTTCCCAGGGCGGAGTGGGCCAGTGGGGGCGTGGAGGCGGACCCATTGAGATTTCCCCCCGCCGCCAGGCAGGATATATTAGAGTATTGAGGCAGGGGACCCACTCCCATTCCCACCGAGGAGGAGCCACTGTGGGCGGCGTGCGCGTTCCAGGGATCCCCAAATCCTTGACCTCCAACAGGTGACACGCCATTAGTTCCGGCTGAACTGTAATCGTAGCTGGCGAAGGCAGGCGAGGCATAGAAATTGGCATTGTCCTGGTGGAAAAAAAATAAAAATTTGATTAGTAAAATAAATATAAGTTTATTGAAAAAATAATGTTTTTAAAATATTTTCAAAAAACTTGTAATCTATATTTTAAGACCTACCATTCCGGCATCGCCATAACTGCCAGTGTAGTATCCATTCGCATGACCCGCATACGGTTTGACCTTGATCTTGGAGCGGTAGCCCCTTGGTCGACGTCTCAGGCTGCCCTCATCCTCGAACAGATGCGCCGAGTTCTCGTCGATGGTCCAGTAGTTCCCCTTTCCCGGCTTTCCCACGCCCATGCCTTTTGGCAACTTCTTGAAGCACTCGTTCAGACTGAGATTGTGACGCACCGAGTTCTTCCAGCCCACGTACGGTCCTCGAAAGAATTCATAACTGTAAGGAGAAACAAAGTATGCAAATTAGTCTTAATCACTTTTTAAAATTGTTTACACACAAACAAAATATTGGTAAAATCAACTGTAAAAATTGTCAAACAGGCCCCAACCACAAAATTGTAAATTCTACTAAGCAAATAGTTATTCCAAAACAACAAAATACACACAATTAGCAAAGACACACACCCAAAGCAAAAACAAAATACACGTAACTATTTTAATAGTTGCGTAACTATCTTTGTTGGTTAATTTTACCAAGCAAAGTTTTTTGTGTGTAGGAAATGGAACTTTGTATTGTAATAGACTGTTCCCTAAGGACCTAAGATTTTCGTTATATTTTAAAAAATATTGTAAACAAATATGCTTACGTATACTTGATATTGTTGTGATCTTAGAATAAAATCAGAATAATTTTGAGTCCATTTCAAGAATTGGAGAAGCCTAACATTATGTTTTTCCTTCTCTTTGTGCTGGAAGACAAGCGACAAAAGACGAAAATTGATAATCGAGGGTTTATTTATTTTACTGCGCTTGCGAAACCCAATTAAAACGTTTTTTTTTTTTTGACGATGGGAGTTCGGCGTCAAAAAAAAAACAAACGATGTCAGCTTAAAAGCCTCTTACGCATGTGAAGGAATCCCCCCTCTTCCCTTTCCCGACTTTGCCCTTTTAAAGCTCAAGTGGATCTCCGTCTCGTCGCCGAAATCGAAATCCAAACAAGCGTCGCGAAATATGAGCTATCTGAAGGATGCGCATGCGGCGAATCGAGTTGGCTAAATAAAATCGGACGCAAGTAAATAAATCCAAATAAATGGCCCGACATGGAACGCTATTGGTATTAATAACCGTATCTGCCGGAGTCTCGATATCGCCAATTGGCTCCGTCTGAGATGCCGCCACCATTCCAAAGATCGGGTTAGTCGACGGGGAAAAGCGATCAGGCAGAAAGGAATTATTTTTATAAGCCACATTTTACGGACAGCACAGGAATGGCTAGATCGACTTCAGTTTAGATCATGCTAAACACTGAGTTAATATATATACCTTATAGGGTCGGAAACGTCTCCTTCACTGCGTTGCAAACTTCTGACTGAAATCATAATACCCTCTAATTATATTATATTATATTATATATTATGTACTATATATTATGTTCTAAAATTGTTAAAAATGTACAAAATACAGTAAAAAGATTTACAGTCTAAGAAATTATAAGAAAAGTATGGCTTTCTCCAATATTTGGAATAAATGTATATTTATAATAACATAAAATATTTACCTAACGACCCACTTTGTAAATATAATATATTTCCGAACCTTTTAAAGCTTATTGCCCCATTGAAAATCACTGATTAGAATATTCCCAAAAAAATAACACTCTAACTCTGTATTAGAATCTTATTGGGAATCAATTTTAAGGACCTTTTCAGAACTGATATCTTTTTCCTAAATCTAGTAGTTACCTCTTCTGCAAATAGGCATAGATCTCGGAGAGCGTTAGCTTGCCAGTCGGCGATTCCTTGATCGCATGTCCGATCATATTGATATAGCTGAGGGCGGGTTTCTCGGGCCGCCGGGTTCCGGACTTCTTGGTGGTGTCCGGAGTGCTGGGCGTGTTATCCTGGTTACTGGACGATCCACCGCCGCCGCCACCCGATGATCCCTTGCCTCCTTGGGCATTCTGACTGGGTGGCGAGGAGTCGCAGCCGCTCAACGATTTGGCAGGCGAGGAACTCGAATTGGAGTAGTTTAGGGCCGGCATCCCGTGGGCATTGCTGATCACTTGCGTGGGTGAGGTGGAGATCCGCGGCAGGTAGGCACCACCTGGCGAGTGCTGGAGCTGCTGGGACTGCACGGGGAGGCAGTTGCTGCTGCTGCTCCACCTCGTGACTGGTCAGCAATTGGTAGTCATTCGCACTGAGGATGGTGTTGTTCGAGCAATACTTGATGGTGGAGGTGTACTGGTGGTTCATCGGATGCAGTTGCACCTGCAGCGGCTGAGGAGCCTTCGACGTGGAGCTCACATACTGCAGATCCTGGGGCAAATCCGTGGGCGTCTTTGAGTTCGATTGCGGGGAGGCGGAACCCGCCGAATGGGCCGTCATCAGAACGCCATACGGAGGTATGGGACTCGAGGAGGCCGGCGGCGTGCCCATGCTGTGCAGGGCACTCAAGCTATAGTGCTGGGCTGCCGAAACGGGCGTGGCAGTGGTGGGCGTGACGTCCATATAATGCTTGAGTTCTATATACCCGATATTCGGTTTCTCATCCACCAGCTCCGTGGGTGATTCTCCGCCACCACCACCCATTGTCTGGTAGTTGCCACCAGGTAACAGATTCCCCGAGCGATATAAATGCCCGGAATGAGGATGACTGTGTGGGTGGGTGAGGGTGTGCGGGGTATGGGTGTGATGGCTGAAGGGCGGGTGGGCGCGGGGATCATGGTAGTAGCCCAGCTGATCCATCGTCATAACCGAGCGATCCGACACCTCCTCACTCTTGATCATTTTCACTTTGGTTTTTCCTTTACAACACAAGGATTGAAATTTTTTTTAATATTTATTTTCTTTGAACAATCTTTTTTCTAAAACACGCGCGTTTTTCCCGGCGGAATGCAATCTTTTCTAACCGCTGGAAGACCGCTCCGCTTGGCTATTCTCACTCGACTGATGGCAGGTCGGTCCTGGAGCTCAGCCCATACCATCGCGATCCCAACCGATGCGATCCACTTGAGTTGCCATCGGCCGGAATTCTTTTTTTAGTACGCCCACGCCTTACGCAAATCGCTCGATATTCTCTCTTTCTCTCGGTTTCCCAGCATGTGTATATGTTTGGGTTGCTCTCTTTTCAAACGCCGCCAATTGGATCGTCGTCACAGGGTTTTTCACTCAGAGAAAATGCAAAAGATATGGTATTCTCCCCTGGAGAAGGTCTCTGACTTGGGGACTGCGGTTATTGGAAGACTTCGGTATGCCAGGTATCTCGGAAACTTAAAGGGGAATCGGGAGAAAGTCGAGTCTTTGGGGGATTACTATTACTTGGGGAAAGTTAATACATAGTATCAAAGAAAATAACATCAGGCATTCTTCAAGAATCAATTTAAGAATTCTAAGCTTACATAAAATAAATAGAGATATTGTTGGTAAACTTAATGCTCTTTAGAGCTGATTTAAAAATAAAATAATAAACATTTTCAGAAAGAAAATTAATGAATTAAGCAAAAGTTTTTCTTATATTTATCTTTAATCTTCAATTATGCCATTTAATCGCAATTTGCGATTATTAACAGAATACTTGTTATAATTAATTTTACCCAGTATTTACACAACAATATTTTGCACTCTGAACTGATTTCTTTGTAAACATGGCATCTGTGTATAATTGCAATAATCGGTTCAAAGAGTTTTTCAATCTATCCTGCATTCAGACCCCCATGACCCCAAAGATTGCGATCGGAACCCACTCATTACTGACTCATTATGGTTATTATTTCCGACGCTAATTCGGATTGGGATTGAGTCAAACCATTGGCACAACCTTTGTGCATCCACATCCCCGCCAGGAGGCCTCTGTTCTCCACCCCCCCTGTTGCCAGTCAACAGTTAATAAATAGTCGAAAAGCAGAAAGAGATCCTCGAAGATCGAACCCCGCAATTAGCCCGAAAGAATTACCGTTTAGTGGTGCCAGCGGATTCGGTGGAAAAAGGAAACTGCCGTTTGCTGGAGGCGGCATTCGAATTTCGAAACGAGCTGTTAATTGATTTAGTCGTTGCCTGGCACGGATCCGGACCGAGATCGGGAATGGGAATGGGGATGGGAGCGGTAGCGATATACCGCCGGAGAGCAGCACCCCTGAGTGCCGCCATTGCTGTCAGCACTACGCCGACTCGTTGGCAGCAAGACGACCGTGACGGAGATGGGGACATGGCAGTAGAAGAGGGGGTTGTCCACATAAAATAAATAAGACAAAAAAATATTCAAAAATGTATTTAATATTATACTAGCAATTTGAAAGAAAAAAATTTTACACTAAAAATAAATTTACAATTTTTCTATGCATTTAATTTTTTTAGGGGAGACGCTGATATTTCTAAAGATATATTTAATATTATATTGGCAATTTGAGAGGAATTAAAAGCCATTTAAATCTGAAAAAATGACATTTTTACACTACAAATGTATTTAAAATTTGTTTATACATTTAATTTTTTTAGTGGAAAGATGCTGATATTTTTAAGGATATTTTACAATAAATTTCTAAAGTTGTATATCTTTTAATAAAATTTCTAAAAAAGTTACGATTTTGAGAAAACATTTTTAAGAAGAGTAAAATTAAGAAATTAAATCAATAATTTGTTATCAATATTATTTTATCTTTGTAGAGGAGGTATGAATTATAACTATATATTCTATAGAATATATAAAAAGTATACTTTATTTATATTTCTAAAGATATCTTAAAATCCTTTCTTGTGGCTTATATACTTTACCTAGAAGAGTTACAGATAAGATACAAATTTCGGCTTTCTAAAATTACATTTAATAAAAAGTGTTGACATAATTTATTATAATTAGTTAGGATTTTAGCACTCACTATTTTGTGTTCTTTGATATTCCTTTAAAATTTGATATCCAAGACCCAACAGAAATAGGACCCCCTTTCTCCACACCCCTGAATGGAGACGATGGCGACGCCGCTCTCCAATGCTCCCTCTCCCTCTGGCGGTGTGGCTGGCCCGCTCTCGCCTGCGGTGTCGCCGGGGCAACGATTCAATTCGGCTCGGTTCCGTTCTGTTCCCCAAAAGAAGAGACACGAGATACACAGGGGCGCGCACAAAGATACAGATACATTCTGTGGAGGGACACACGGGGGCGGAGTTTTGTTTACATTTCACGAAATTCTATTTGTCGACGGCGGCGGGCATTGATTGAGAAAATCGAAGGAGAGAAAATTCCGTTCGCCTGGCTACTTTTATTTTCTGGCTGTCTCGCGGACATGGCGGCCTGAAAGATATTTTAATTCCATCCGCCACTTTTTTTCCCGCCCGTATATCAAGCCACTCGCACTCGCCATTTTCTGCGAATTTCCCAGAACCCCATTCGGGTTTTCCGAATTCAAGCATACCTCCGTCTTTAGTAATTTCCATTGGGCATTCAAATATTTTTCACTTTTGCCATTTTTCTTGTGGCTTCTGCGGTTTGGAGGCCATAAATTAATTTTACTTTTGATTATTATTACTTCTTCTTATTCGTTTTTTCTCATTTTTTTTGTTTTGCCCGCTGTTTTTGTTTTGTGCACATTCAGGAATTTTTGCTGCGAGTGAGGAATAAATTAAGCAGGCCCCACCAATAGCTCACAGACCCTGAAATGGCGGGAAATTAATTAATTGCTCTGCTCGGCGATGGATTCCTGGAATCGGGAAAATTATGTGCGATTAGAACTGGCAGACATTTACAAAAATTTCCAGAAATCATTAATGATTTATTAGTGAACCTAATGTTAATGATCATATTTGGTTTTATATATTTGCTTAGATAATTTTTTGAAAATATGAAACGGCATTGTATCGGAAATTAAAAAATTAATCAATTTTAATTTATTAAAATTCCCTACATTTAAAAATGATTACATATAATTATGTACACATATATTTTAAAGCTCCATGTGCAGTCGCTTTAAATAGTAAAAACCATACACATTTTCCCTCCACAATTTGATTTATAGAGGAGGGATTGGGATTACATTTACTGCCCACAGAATATTTACTGCAAAATTGATCAAAGATTCCTAGACCATATTTTGACAGTTTCCGTTTCGGAAAAATGTTTGCCAAGAAATTTCCAATATGGTTTCCCTCCGATGATTTTATTTTTGCATTTCCCGGTACGACATCTTGTCTTTATGGCCGATTATTTATAGCCAGAGTCCAAGGAAAATGCACTGGCCACCCAGCGAGCTCGAATGCGTCATCTTAACTGGGTCAAAAGTTCCGCCTGTGCACTTTCAGCCATCTTGCATTTACTCCGATAGACTTGGTCAATGGAACACGAAGCAAATCTATCCGCCATAACCTGTGGATGAGCTCTTCTTGCGGTCATAACACTGATGATCCATAAACACTGGCTAGGGAATTCCCAAACAAAAGTCGTCATCATTTCACATTGTTGTTCCATTTTCAAGTTCAGATAATCATAATAAAGATAAGTTGGCATAGACGGAAGGCGCGCTTCTCTTCTTGTTTTGCTTTTAATTTTAATGTTAATGTTATTAAATGGCCGAAAATTGTTTACTATTATGGCTGTTTGTAAACAAAATTATGTATACGACGCGTTGAGCCGGCCGATCTTCGATTCTATCCCAGGCGATCCCATTGATGCCCGTTGGCTGCTCCTGGATAATGGGCACGGGCATTGTTTAAACTGTAGTTTTAATAAACATTTAACAATTAAACGCTGTACTCTAAACAGAACCAGCAACCAGCAACCATCAACCACCAACACAACTTTTGTATACAAGAAGAAGCCGCATTCGGATTTGTTTTTGCACACTGACCTACAACAACGGGTGAAAGCAAACAATTGCACCTAAACCGATCCTCGATAGCCACGCCCCCCGCCCACCGCCACCCGCCTCCGGGCTTATTAAACAGTCTTCCAATAAATAATCAAATAGAACCAGAGAGATAGAGGGAATATCTGAACACGAAAAAAATATCAAAATATTTACATAGAGTTTTCGAACCGAAAATTATGCCGTCTAGTTAAACTCCGCTGCCCCTCGCCCATCCTTTCGGTTGGCCAAGACTTTGTTTAAATATTTACATTCCGCCGTGTGCAATTTGTTGCTTAGATCTCACTCGATCTAAAACGATTCCTATTCTGATCCCATTTTTGTTTATCACAGTCTTGATTAGGATCACGTGTTGTGCGGTGGCCAAAAAAAAACCAAAAATGAAATACACAAACACCGCTCTATTTGCTATTTTTTAAACCAGCCACCATTTAAGTTGTTATTGTTCTTTCCCACGACTGTAATTATGTGTTTGTAAATATTTATGAATTTCCACGTTTTATTTCCCATTAAATGCGAGCATTTCTGGTTAAGTGGATTCGATCTTGTTTGGGCGAATGCGGTTGACAAACTTGAGTGGGATAAACACTGGTATGATTGCTTAAAGTTCAAAAAGGTAAATTCATGGGGAGGGAGGCATATTTGCAACGATTTATAAATAAAGCAACGACACAGGATATTAAACAGAGTGTGTTGGTAAATTATATCTGGCCCAAGGTAAACGGAAACGGAAAATGGCTTAATGGGTTCATGAAAAGCCAGATAAATGGAAGGAACTTTTAGCGTTAAGGGGCTTAAAATAAAATGGTTAGCCAATCATAAGTTTTTTAATGAGTTGTTGATAATGAAATAGAGCATATTTTTTACTTATTTATTAAGATTCATATTAATTTATATTCTTATTTAGTCCAATTGTAATAGTTTAGCTTAATCTTAATGTAACGTTATTCGTATCAAATATTCTAAAATTGATGTGACTAACGCAATAAACATAAATATTTATTTGTAGCGTTAGGATATAAGCAAATAAACAAATTAAATCAAATATTAAATTATTTAATTGAAAACACTTAAAATAAATTAGAATTTTAATTAATACTTCAAGAATTTGTTGGATAAAATAAAAAATAAAAAATTAATTCCATTATTATAATAAAAGATTAACAAATTGAATAAATTACATTTATTTCCTTCGTTGTTTTTAGTTGAATATTTATAAAATACAATATAAATGCATGGAATGCCATAATATTTTAGTGAAAGATCGGCAAATATTTTCATTTATTTCAATAGAATAAATAATACGCTCGAACCGAATTGAATTAGTTTTGCCGATCATAAAAATAAAAATTCCTTTGTTCTTTTAGCACAAAATTGTGCCTTGGAAATTCGGTTAATTGCATTTTCGGATCTGGATCTCGAATCTCGCCTCCTGTTGTGACCAACGATTGCCACACTTTGGCACTTCGGTTGGCCATAAACACCTTGGCCGCTGTGAAATGTGCGAGTGTGTGGATGTGAATTCGAATCCAAGATGGGCGCCTTGCGCAAGATGGCCAAGAGAATCTGCCGCTGGCTTGTCGATGCCATTGCCAAACTATGCAAACTATGGGCAGACGCAGTAAAAGTCCAGAGACGCCTTCAGAAACCAGAGAAAAAACCCCACCCCCATTTGGCGCTTTGCGCCATTCAACTGTCGAAGCTGGCGCAATAAAATCGAACAATTTATAGACTTGCGATCCATTTGGTGCGCAATAATTGCGCCAAATGTACAAAAATTAAGAAGAAGAAAAAAGAAGAAACGGGTCAGAATCGATGAGGGCGTTCTACAAATTACTTTGGAAAAGACCCAACAAAATAAAAAGAAACGCTGGGCACTTCGGATGCCCGAAAAACACAAAACCCGATCGCATCCGATTCTCCACTTTGGCCGTTGTTGTTTAGCTTTTAGTTTAATGGCCGGTACTTAAAATGCGTTGACTCACTGGCAACAACCGAAGAACAGGAAACTGAAATTGAGCATCTGATCGCTGATCGCTGGGGATTTACTCGCTTTTCATCGGCCAATCGATTCCGCAACGTTGGCAGTAATTAATCTTCCCGCTTAAGCACCCTTGCCAAAATGGCTGATCAGTGATCACCCATAACAATCTACGATCTACAATCTCCAGTCTTCTCTCCCTCAGTCTTCTTTCTCCTGCAATTCCGCAATCGATGATCTCCGATCGCCTCCAATGGGATGGCATCTGTTTCGTTTCATTTGACGCTCATTGTCGTCATTGGTCCTCCGCCCATCTCTTCTCTTCCCAGTTCCACCAATTCTTCCGTGTCGTTCGCTTTGTTCTTCCAGGGCTTTTGTAGACGCGTTTTTTACGGATCTCAGTCTCTGGCCTTCGAGGGCAGCGCACCTGTGAGGCCTAAAAATAAGCGGATCCGGGGAAAAAAACACGCTTGCTCAACATTGAAATGTCATGGATGGTGTTCCACAGCTTGACAGTCGAGTGCTGGAACTATTAGCCCAAATGTTTTTGGAAAATCTCAAGGTAAAATCAGCCTAAAAAATTTGCAAGATTACCGAATCGAGGGATCAGTTTGTACAGTTCAGGGATTTTCCGCTTCAATTTGACAGTTGAATTCTAGTTTCAGATAATAAATGGAAAATAAACTTTAATTCATTTTTCTTAGATTTTCTAACTGATTTATTGGTTTTGCAAAATGTTATTTAATCAAAAATTAACATTTATATTTGTATTACATTATTTAACTGTCATACAAAATAATATTTCCTTTAAAAATCCGAGATCTTTCAACCATTTCCACACCCAAAAAACAAAACCACAGTTTAACTCTTGATACTCGTTGTATTAAAAATATACTTGCTCCAGATTTTTGAATCACGGACTGAATAATATAAAACTTGAACTCTGTAGTTTTCATAAAGTAATCATAAAGTTCTTATTATATGGTTTAATTTCTACACCAAAAGTTTAACTACAACACTCCCGAAAATATTAATTTAATACTCATCTAATTAAAATATATTTAAAACTCAATAGTTTATAATTAATGAACGAATAGTTTACTTTCTATGATCATTTTTTTTTCGGTGCAGCACGCTGTACTCAAAAATATCCTTTCGCTCAATTTCTCAATCCTTTAATACCTTTAAGTCTTCAGAAACAAATTGGAACCCAAATTTTTGACAACTTATCATCAGCAGATCATTAGTAAAAAGTCAAACACCAGAACCGTGGACCAATATCGAGTTCAAGTGGATCTAGCCCAAAAATAGGAGTGATTTCTTCTTTTTTGGTTTGATCGACGGCGACATCCTGACGCAGCAGTCGACTAATTATCCGCACCATAAATCGAACCAATTGAGGCGCTGACGACAAATATTTTGACGTGGCGCCGCCACGACGATTTCCCCGCTTTTCCAACTCCCTTTCCCTAAATCACTGGCCGTGGTTACTGTGTGGTCGCCACTTGAGATCGATTTTGGAAGCGGTAGCCACGGGGAACTGGAAACTCGGCTTGTAATTGCAACTGAAACCGAAAACCGAAAACCGAGCCCAGAAAACGCAAGCCTAGCTGCAATTGAGAAGCGGATCACCCACATGTCACTCTACTCATGGAATTCTGGCTAAGAAATCGTTTGGGCTAAGGAGTTTTGGTAGGAAGAGTTTCTTAAAAGTATCTTTAAAATATCCCTACAATCACAGGAACTTTTGATTTTAACATATAAAATATTTAGTGTATTCCATTTGGCAGTTCAAAATTAAAATTTCCTAAGTTAATCTTTCGGTAAACCATTTAAATTCTAAAACATGTATAAAATGCGAAATATGTCGCTTTTGAAATTAAGCAAAGGGGTAATGATTCCGCGCCTTTTCTCTGGTTCGGCAAATAAAGGCGATTCGAGTAAGGAATCTTGTAAGGACGACGGAGCCAAAAAAAGTCAAAAGAAGAAGAAAAAAGTTGATCTCTGTGGAAGACGTAAGTTAACCATTTTCTATAAGGCTAACATAGCTAATACTTAATTTTCCTATATAGCTGTATTTCCCACAGCTCCTCGCTGCAAAAACAAACCCAAAGGTTCAGATGGTAAATCCGGAGATGATTGCAAGTAAAATAAGGAGAGGTGAAGGGATCCTTTTTATATAATCAGAGAATGCCTTGAAGAAATGTTCAACCTGGCTTGGATCTTCATGAAGCAGTTTTTAGTTTTTCACTCGTCGATTCAGAGAGCAGTTCAAAAATGTCCCGACTTTTGTTACAGTGCCGCAGCACTTTGCTGATCCTTCGCCATCAAACGGCCGTGGAAGGCGAGAAAGGACTCTTTAGCAAACTCGTAGAGAAGTGTCAATCCTTTCGGAAGGAAGAAAAGGATGTGGCCGAGGAAGAGGAATCACAGAGGTCTTAGGTAAAAAACTTGAATTCTGTTATATTAGGTTGTCAAAAAAGTTTCCTGCGGTATTTTTATTATATTATTTTTTTCTTCAAATGGTTTATAACGGCTTGATGACTTAAGCCAAGCTCTTGACCGATGCTACGGCTACTACTATGCCGGTTTTATCGCAATTTTCTACGACCACCTCTGCACCAGAACGAAAAAGTTGAAACCATCGTTGTGCGGTGGAAATGGCGACTTGAGATGCATTTTTGCCTTTATCGTAGTAGTACTGTAAAATACAGTTCTTTTCATGAACCGATGCGACAAATACCGCAAGACTTTTTTGACAACTTAATATTTGGGATGATATTTTCAGTATTGTAACATATTTATCAGCTTCTTTTCCAAAAACCTTCATAGGCTACAGCAGAAGTCACCCCTTCCCGTTGCAGATCATATAATGGCCAACAAATTACCATATTGTTGCCGGGGGCCGAACATGAATCGGGTCCATTTTACGGGCAGATCATAAAACGGAACGTGCACAGACATTATAAAGCCATAAAGCATCAACTAAAATCTGGCAAAAATAGCTTAGGAAAAACAGGCAATGCCCAGACTTAGACAAGTGATATAACATCATTTCCATGGGCCGTTTACGATGTCTAAGATCCCAGACGCTAAATAAGACGGAGGAAAGGCGAGTTTGACCAGGGAAACGTATCGAAATTTTAAGCGAACACAATTGATAGATAAAAGCGATCGTTTTGGATGAATTACGGGCATTATTATTTGGGTGGAAACTGCAAAATATCAGCTGGCAGGTGCTTAAAAGCTCCCACGTAAGACCAACTATAGTTGCAGTCTTTGAACTGCAATTTTCTCAGATCGCAGATGCATGACAAAGATTAGTGGAAAGCCAGAAGCCCGCGGGAAACTAATAAATTCCACATCCGAAATGTGGATGGGTGGGTTGTATACTAAATGGTTCTTTCCCATCCCCCACTTTTTCGGTTCTTCCCGTTTTTATGGCAATTCAATTGCATTGCCAGCGACTTTTGCTTCCTGCCGTTTACCGATTTTCCTCTTTTTTTTTCCACCACGCAGGTTGCAACCGTATGGCCATGTAAGATCTATATTTTCGGGTTTTCCTCTAGCTCGATGTAAACAAAAAATAGATATATCTATGGAAAACCCCCAACCATCGTCACAAGACAATACTTTTTCCCAGCTCCCTTACTTTTTTATTTTTATATTTTTTGTTGCCTTGGCGGGCGATTGATCGAATGGTTCGGTGTAATATATTCTCGTTTCTCTGCTGTTTTTTGGGGTAATTATTACTTTATCGCAGTGTAAACAAATCGAAACGGCTAATTTTAGTTGAAGAGATTATTCGCTCTGCCTTTACGATTCTGCGGCCTCATTTCGTTGGCAAATCGTTGGAATTTATTGGATTAATGGGGTTACTCGGGGTCTGGGGTATCTTTAATGTTGGCTTGGCAAAGGAAACATCTATGAAGCATAAATCAATTTTAATAGTCTGTTTTTCACAGGACAATGTATGGATCGGATCTTTTAGTGGAAAGAAACCGGACAAAAGATTTCCGATCATTGTAAACTTTTGGGAAATTTTCAAAAACCAAATTTAAGGAAAAGTTTTGACTATAATTAGACTATGATTAGGATTATAATATTGTATTATTTCTGTAATACCAATACAACGTAAATAGACTTTCCCACTTTCTCAATCGATTTATTTTCTCTACTTGTCGGCCTCTCGACGACTTTTGAAAAAGTGCCGAAAATCAATTGGATCATCCGACGATCGACGCCTGGGGAATCCATCAATACTTTTTAAACGCTTCACGTCTGCAGACTGCAACTTCACTTGACTACGACTGCAGATTGAAAGGGGAGCGGCAAATGGGGGATATTATAAGGGAAAAGGAGGGGTTTTCCCGCCTGTCTGTTTCACCTTTCAACGGCCAGCAAAAGATTTCCTCCGAAACTACATTTTTCAGCTTCCCGAATTATCGGGGAAATTAATCTTCTCAATCTTGAGTTTGCCCAGTGCCACAACACATGTGCCAAACTCTGTGTTAGATACTGGAAAAAACAATTGAGTTTAGCATTTATTAATTTTAAAATGAGATTTTTGGAATTTTTAAAATTGTGATTCCAAAATTAAAATTAAAAAAAAACTGATAGTTTATGATCTTTGACCTGAAGACCATAACTTTGTTATTGAAATTCCGACCCACATCCCAAATTTCATATCGATCGGACTGAAATTCGAACCAAAAATGAGATTCCAATATTTTTTCTCGGTGCATGGTATGTGCGGGTTAGCTAACGGTATATCTATTTCAAGGCCTTGCCCATCCTTGTAATTGCTCCTTCATCTTCTTCTTCTAGCTGCTGTTTTCTTGGCAGCTTGTTGTTTTTGGTTTTAGCTGCCTAGTCTTCCTCTTCTTCGGCCCGATGGCGATTGAAGTTTTGGATGAAATGTGCCGACATTCGTCAAATCTGTTGGCATCAGCAAACAGTTTGGGATTCCGATGCGGGCAGCATGCGCCTCGTTTGCAGCCAACGAGTGGGAACGAGATGGGATGAGGGACCACCCAAAGTGCAGCATTGCACCCTCTCCCTCGCACACCCATGGAGAACCGCAGAAATCCATATTTCTCTAGCCTGCGCTTTTTACGATAAATTACAGGGAGTAGCACACATTCATTCATAAGGCATCGGGATCCCGATTCCGATTTCGACCCCGGGAACCCCTTTATTCCCAACGCCCCCCTTTTCTACGCCCCTCGACGAATGCCGCACGTTTCGTGTAAACATGTGTAAATCATGACCCGTTGATGGCCTTTATTTACAGGGGCGCACGCGGGAGGGGGAGGTTATTGGGGGGCCACATGTGACGTCCTCCGGCGGCGGCAAAACTTTTGCACTGCGACCCCATCTTTATCCCCATCTTCCTGCCTTTGTATCTTTTTGTTTAGATAAATTAGCTGCGGAAAGCCCTTCCCGATTCACAAATTTCTTTTAATATCTTCGATTTGGGAAGACAGGAAAACTTCTACAATTCGAATTTTTATTGGAAATAAATACTTAAATTTAAAAAATAATATAATTACCCATTACGAAACATTTAATTAGTTTTGTTTACTTAATATTTAGTTTTCTTTAAAAAAATCAAATGTATTAAAAATTTACAACAAACATTTTGCGATTTTCTTAATTTAATGAATGCTGAAATCAATATTTGAACTTACAATTTTGAATAAATTATTTTAAGATTTAATTTACTTTGAAGAAGTTTGACTGTAGGCCCCACCAAATGCATCTGCAAACATTTGGAATCCAAATCGAAATTGTATTGTCCCAAAGGCAAATATTATTTATGCCCGGGCCCTGAGAACTTTTTCCCTCCGGCTTGCGTGCACATTGAGCGAACGATCGCCTGCATTTCCGAGCAACATCATATTTTCGGCTATGTTTATTTACACTTAAAGCGCTATAACAACAAACAAGAGCCGAATGGCAAAGGGCAAGTTGGGCATAATGAAATTATGCCTGATGGCTGACCAGACGAACAAGATCGTTTTACTGGCATTATTATGGGAATCATACAAAGTAAAGGCAATTAAAATGTTTGTCGCCCAATGAGTTTAAATTTAAATTTACCGCCCAAGAAGAGGGTCAATAAAACGAGTTGGCAGCTCAAAGTAACCGTCAATGACGTCACAGTTGCCTATAGCCAAGTTCACCACCAATTCCAGGGTGTATCGATAAGCGTTATCGGGTTTTAATTTTCCTAAACATTTTTAACCTATTGCTATTTATTGAGGACAGGAACAATTTCAGAATAGTTGAAACTCCCTCGGCTAGAACAGGCTGTTAAAAATGCAATTTTAGTGAGTTTCGGTCCATAACTTGAGTGAAATATCGTTACAACTCACCTTGAAACGAGGGACAATTTGAAATATTTTTGGTATTTTCTAAGAATTTAGTATTAAAAGTATATTTCTGGACGGTATTACTGATCGCTAACTGCGCGGTCATACTAAACGCCGAACGAAACAAAAACGATCAAAAGTGATTCATATTGCGCATAGCAAATCGGCGGAAATTAAGCGACAAAAGGAATTAAATCGGCTTTGCCGCTATAAAATATACCCTAAATTAGCGTGCATTCAGATTAATTGATTGCAGAAAACCCCAACGCAACTGCAGATCCCCTACGTGCGTGCGTGTGTGTGCGTGCCCCTGCGCATGTGTGGTGTGTTTGTGTGAAAGGAGGAGAGGTGGAAACACAAAAAAAAAGAGTCGAAAAAAGTGTACAGCCGACGCGCAGACGCATCTCAAATATCGTCGAAAATCGCGAGTGAAAAGTGCGGAAATCGCCGGAAAAGCGGAAAAGCCCTGTTGCCAAGACCCCGGTACTGAAGCGCGATAAAGACATAAAGCGAATATGGGTTGTGCCGTGAGTACAGCACGCGATAAAGAGGCCATCGAACGGTCCAAGAACATCGATCGCGCCTTGCGGGCGGAGGGCGAAAGAGCCGCCTCGGAGGTGAAACTGCTGCTTTTGGGTGCGTCTTCCTCTTCCCTGCCTTTTGCCTTCCTATATTTCATATTTACCAGTCCCGTATTCCGGTATTTCCCCCCTATTGCGAATCCCCCTTTTTTTTGGAGAGAAATTTGCAAGAATTTCAGCGCTCTGACCTCATTTATTTGCTTGGGCGGGGTGGGTTTTGCAGTTGGGTTCCGTTTTTCGACTGTGGTGAGTTTTACCCAGGATGTTTGCCGGCTTTTCCCTAGGGAAATCCCCATGCTGACGATCTAGCAACAGATCATTTCTTTTGCGATACACTGAAAGTTTACTTTGTTTTTGTTACAATTAATTCTAATCTTTTTCTCATTAAGTTGAGCTGGAATATATGACTGCAAAATATGAATAAATAAATTTGCTTTAAAATAAATTAGCTTTCTTATTACACAAATATTTTAGATAAATTTTTTGAAAAGATGAAATGTTTTTAAAATGAGCTTCTCTGAAATTTCCAGGCCCATTTTTTATTATACTGATTTTTCGAAAATTTGTAAAAAATGAAATATACTATTTCATTCAATTTAGATGGTAACCTTTACCAAAATCAAATTTATTTAATTATAATAATATTTGCAATTAATTCCATGAATCCACTATATCTCGAATTATGTTTACTGTATGTATGTATGTATCTAAAAATATCGCTGTTGATATGGTTGGTTCAAGCTAAACAAGTCCGTCTGTTTGTAGAGTGCATTATGCAATGTCTGTGTCCAATAATTCGTTGGCGATAAGGGAATTGAACGTAAATTGAAACCAAATGTCGGTTCTCGATTCTCAATTCTCGGTTCTCGTCTTCTGGCACGCACTTTTCAGATCTTTTGGATCGATCTCGCGATGCCAACAAGTGGATCACCGCAATGGAAACATGTTTGTTGGTGGTTCCGATAGTGCAGCGGTTTTCACTTGGTAGGAAAAACCATTCAATCGACGAGGCGCCATCGTATCGCATTTTATGGTGACCCGACCTCTGCGGCGAATGCAGTGAAATTAAATGCCGCGCCGCGTTGCAACCTTCTGCAATTAAATTTCCACACACCGATCTACACAAGTTGTACTGTACGATATGGGAACGATCGTATTTCACTGTCTGCGTGTGTACTTTTCATTTTCATTGCCATTCATTTTTGAAAACAATGCAGGTTGAGGTTTTTCTCCAGCTTTTCGTCGGCAGCTCGGCTGATTTGCTAATGAAGCGAGCCAAGATGACTAAGGCAACAAGTAGCAGATACAGTAAGGATTGGCTAATTTCCACAACTGATTACAATAGCATATTTTCTTAAATTTGTTTATGGGCTAACGAAATTTCCCTCATTACAAGATTCGATATTTATGTTTTCCCTATCAAAAACGGAATTAAACTTTGAAAATAACATTAGGTTAATAAGTATACGTTAAATTTATATAAATTAAAATTAATTTCTAAAATATAAATCGAAAAGTGTTATTTATATGTTGTTTTTCAGAAGCCAGTGCACCTTTCAGTTTTCCAAAAAACTACTTTCATTTAGGAGATAAAAAAGGAAAACTAAATATTGTTTTCCCAGCTTAATAATAAGCCGTCAAAACCGGTTTGGAAAATATCAAAAGAAAGGAGCGGGAAAGATCTAGAGTTTTCATCCCCTTATTGTAAACTTCCTGATCTCCTATTGTATCGTTCTAGTTTCCCAGCTGTTTTCGGCTAAAACCCCCGGTTGACCAGTGTAAATGGTTCAGGTTTACTTAGACAAGAAAACACCTTGCACCAGTTGCATTTCAGAATTTCAGGCTTACTTTTTCCGCTGCTACAGCACTTGATTTAATTGCTGCCATTGTTGTTGTGTTTGCACTTTGTGTGCCGTAATTTCTGTCATTTCTGAACCATAATGAAAACCGATCTCTGATCTCTCTCCTCTCTCGTTATTCCAACAACTCTCTTCAATCTTCCAGCTGAGTAATTGGCCGTGTTTTGTTGCTGCTTTGTTGTTTGTTCGCTGACATTTCAAGTGGGGTGAACGATATTAGCGCAAATAAATGGCCCCGCCACCAAATGCAGCTGCTATTGCTACACGGAGAAAAACAACGTTCAAATCTATATTCAATTCATAATATTTTTATGGGTGATCATTTACCCAACAACAGAATTCAGCGAGACTCAATTACTCTGGGGAAAGATAATTTGTAATCTCTAGAGAGTTAATGTCGCCCATAGTCACCCACAAACTAAAGATTTCGAAGAAGTATAAATGCAATTTTGTTGTGTTTAGTTATACCTATCGAAATGTAGAAGAAATTTCTCAAATCGGACAATTCGTTAAAAAGTTATACTCGATCAAAGTTTTCTATCTCCATCTCTTTCGCACTCCCTTTAGCTGAGTGACAGGTATCAGATAGCCGGGGCAGCCACTCGACTATAGCGTTCTCTCTTGTTTTCTTTGTATACTTCTGAAAAATATGAAATCCCTTCCCTCGCATTATAGGAACACTTATCCTATAGACCAGCGGTCGGCACACACATACGATGACATTTTGTTTTATATTTGTGTGAGTAATTTGCACTGGGCAGCTCATCGATGTGTGTGTGCAGACCGCTGTTCTACGTTATACGTGAGCGAGCAGCGCGTGGGCAGAGCAAATCCCTATGCTCACTTAATAGGGCGCTGCCGACCGCTGCTATAGACTATAAAATATTACATCATTAAATGAAAGGATTTAGTAGAACTCAAATTCTAAAGATCAAATTTCGTTACTAGAAAATCGTAGACCGATTTACTGGTAAATGACTTTCAGATAGTAAAAAAAATAATAATAAATTCTCCATGTGTACTGCAGACCTCACTCAAATTGGAATCGGAATTGTCAGCCCCCAACGCTGGGCTTATTGTGTAGATTTAATAAAGCTCCTCGACTGACACTCAATTTATATTACTATCACTATGCCCCTCTTTTCCCTTTTCTGCACGCCATTCAATTGAAAAGTAGAACTTTCAGTTGAATTTCTTTTTTTTTACCCATCTACAAGCAGAAACATTTCGTGTTTTCCCTTAGGAAAAGAATGTGAAATGTAGTATTGTTTTTACGATATTTGCATGGGGAGAACCAGATAGAGAAAGAGAGTTCCAATGTCGCATTTGGGGCATGAGTAAGCAGCTCTCGTATATCTGTTTAAAAAATAATATATAAACAAAATAATGTCATGCTTGCGGCGCACCAATATCAAAATCGAAACCCAGACTGTCAACACAGCGACTTAATCTAGAATTTTTTAAGAATTCACATACAAACACACACTTGAGCACATCGAAAGTATCATTCGGCTGGCTTATCAATATTATCGCCAAGTGACCTTATACATACGTCAATTTTGAACAGCTCAATGCTCCATATATACGGTTAAATAATTGATGGAATCGTAATTTATATAAGAAAGCGATGGAAATTTAATGATAATCCAGATTTGCGTGAAAGTCATTGGGGGCTCAATCGATGTACGGATGGGTAGGGGTTTCCGTTTTAGGGCGTCATTTCATCTGATTTAATTGTTTACTTTTTAGTGGGTCCGCACAATTTCACACTCCCCGCTGATTAACACATTTCCCACTTCGATAACCGAGTTCAGGCGCCATTTAAGTTGATTACTCATGGTGCAAACACTTTCTTACGACTCTCCTCTCGCTGTCTTTAGCTATTGTTTTTTTTTCACTCATCGCATGGCTGTATGTGTCTGGAGGGGCTTTAGTCACCGTTTCTAATGATGATTCTACTGCCGCTCAATAATCACCCAGCCAATTAGTTGGTGCACTACGTTGCACGCGACTTGGAAAGTTCCCCACCCAGAGGGTAAAACTATTTTTAGATTTTTTTCGTCATTTTTCATTAAAATACATATATATATTAAATAGCTAATTTTAATGTAAAAATTTTAAAATATTTTGTGTTTATTTCATATTTTAAAATCTTTGAGAGAAGTTTCAGATACTTAAAGAGTAATTTTTAAATGGTGAGAAATATTATTACTCAATGCAGTTATGATCCCATTTATACATATATAACTCTTAATCAGTAATATGATATTACTAAAAATTTTAAAACTACACAAACAAATTTCAAAATTAACATTGAAAATGTGTCTTTAGGAATTGCCTAATATAAGCCCTTCACGAGAAGAACTTACTTTCAATCTGCTAAGACTCTCAAAAAATTCTCTCTTCTCGATATCCACTGTTTAATGATGTTAATTATAATACCGTTTCCAGCGCGTTGATGGTCATGACGATCGCGATGATAATGAGCTTGTAAACGCGGCTTTGGATCGCTTTGTGCGTACCGCCGTTGTTCTAAGCCCGTCTCGCTTTATCCCTATTGTTCGCCTCTCGCTCGCACTCGCGCTCTTTCTCCCTTGTTATGGCACAGCTAACGGTGCATTGATAAATGAATGCCCAGACACACACACACACTCACACCCGTTTTGTTATTATTATTATTAAATTGACCTTTTTTTCTGCCGTTCATTTGTGAATTTTGTTGTTCGTTTTTTTTTTTCCACACGGTGGCAAGTTTGAACATCGCCTAATGTCCATATTCGTATTCAGATCTGTCAATTTCATCATTATGTGGTGACCGTTGTTTGGCCTGGCCATTATCTCTACTCGTCTCTTTCGCTCCTTCCCGTGATCCCAAATAACGATATTTTTTATTGCAAAATTAGTACGCATTGTTAGGATTGGCTGGAATTGCAAAAACAATAACGTACGAAAATATAAAACAATGGTAACTAAGTGCAAATACACCCATTTTAAACTGAAGTCGCTATGAAGATATAATACTTGATCATATATTTTATGCAAATTCATAAGGATTGATTTTTAGATATTGGTATTATTTTACTACGAACAGGTTATAAAAAACATTTTAATGAAAAATGATGAGATCTTCAAAAATCGCTTTCGTAGCTAAATAGTAAATCATTAAAATTCCCACTTCAGGAAACCTTTAGCCCAAGGGAATTTTAATGTTTTTTATGTAAATTCATAAGGATTGATTTTAAAATATTGGTATTATTTTACTACAAACATGTTACAAAAAACATTTAATTAAAAAATGAAGAGTCTTTAAAATCATTAAAATTCCCACTTCAGGAAACCTTCAGCCCAAGGGAGTTTTAACCGTAGGTGCTTTACTTATGAAAAGTAAAAAAATCATAGTCACAGTGCAAGTACCAAGCCCTGAGAGGAGTAAAAAGTGAAAGTATAGTCTCAGTTTTGGCTTCGGTTCGGCAATTACCTAATCATCCGGGGGCTGGGAATGGACCCAAGCCCAACTGCAGCAAAAAGTCGGCTTAATGCGCCATTGTTGCAATACCCCGACATCTCTCGTATGGCGCTTGATAACTGAAATGAAAATACAAATAAAACTTAGACCGGTAGCTCGTCGGCAAGATTTGCCAATTTTTTATTTGCCCATTTTCTCTATTATTTCATTTCTGCCTTCATCGAAAAGGGAAACTGACAAGCACGTAATGTGATTATATTTTTTATTTTTTATCATTCGAAGCAGATAATAAACTCGTGTGGTCAGTCCCAGACGATTGTGTTTGTTTATTAACGCTCGCGGGTCAGGTCTCATTTTACAATTGAAAGCTCTCGGCAAATAAAATTATGCCGAGTTAATTTTCCCCGCCAGTTCCCCGGCTTTTGATAACTTTTCAGAACCGCTGGGTGGTTCATTGAACCTAAGGGCTTGGCTTTTCGATTCATAAGGGCTTGGGAACTGAGATAAAGCTTGCAGTACTGGTCCCATATTTTTGTGTTGATATTTTAGTACCGGTACGTACCGGTACAGTTCAAAAACAATTTTTAAAAATACTTTGAAATGATTTATGTTAGTTTTATTTGGAAAAAATATTTTATTGTAAGAACCTTAAAAATGATTCGATTTTTTGATATAAAATATAGAACTTAAGATTTAATTTAAATTTTTTACTTATTTTATTTCTAAGAGTAAATTGTGTTATTTGCTTCTTCAAAAAAAAACCGCGTAGAAAGACGCCAAAAATTCCGGACTTAAAACTCGGTTCCAGTTATGGTTTTATTCCCTGATTATATAAAATATTTATGTACATTATACCTTTGAATCTCTCCTAAAACCCATACATATACAAATTTATTGATCTCCATTTGGCGGCTTAAATTTGTTTCATTATTCAGATTCGACTTGCTGTATTATTTGCCCATATAGAACATACGATGTTCATTCATTTCTCAACATGACCAGCGCAATTAAGCGTAAACCGGCAGCTTTTTGGCCTTTTGAACTCGCAATTGAGCAACTTTTCTTGATCATTCATTCATAAATTCCCCTTCCGTCCTCCACTTATGGTTCCATTCCCCTTTCAATTCGGAATGTCGTAAACTCATTAATTCATTCAGTTTAAGCCCTGAACTTGGTATTGAAAAAAGATCAACCCACGCCCACTGCCCAAAAATTCGCATGAACTTACTCAGCTTCTATTGAAAAAAGTGAATAATTTTTAAGATTTATGAAACTAAGTTTTCTATTTACTTTTTTAGGAAAGTGTCTAGAAGAAAACATTTTTGTGGCCATAAGTTTTATAAATCCCCGTTCCTTAATAAAATACAAAATAATTTTTAAGGAATACTTTACTAATTAATATTTATTTTTTACTATTTTCCAGGAGCTGGAGAGTCGGGCAAGTCGACGATAGTGAAACAGATGAAGATCATCCACGACACGGGCTATTCGCAGGAGGAGTGCGAGGAGTACCGCCGCGTGGTCTTCAGCAACACGGTGCAGAGCCTCATGGTGATCATCCGGGCCATGGGACGTCTGAAGATAGAGTTTGCCGATCCCGGCAGGACGGACATTGCCCGCCAGTTCTTCACACATGCCTCCGCCGCGGACGAGGGAATCCTGCTGCCGGAGATAGTCCTTTTGATGAAGAAGCTCTGGGCGGACGGAGGCGTACAGCAGAGTTATGCCCGATCCCGCGAGTATCAGCTGAACGACTCTGCGGGGTACTACCTCAACTCGCTGGATCGCATTGCGCAGCCGAACTATATTCCCACCCAGCAGGATGTGCTCCGCACCCGAGTCAAGACCACTGGCATCATCGAGACACACTTCTCCTGCAAACAGCTGCACTTTAAGTGAGTTGGGATTACTCAGACGCTTCTGAATTAATATAAACTAATGGCTTCTCAATATTTACAGGCTTTTTGACGTGGGCGGCCAGCGATCGGAGCGCAAGAAGTGGATCCATTGCTTTGAGGGCGTTACGGCCATTATTTTCTGCGTAGCACTATCAGGTAAGACTAACTACACTCCTAAGAACTAAACAAAAGTTTAAGAACATAGCTGGTTTTATTATACTTAAATTCCATTATACTTAAATTCCGAATTGTTTTCTTCACAATCTCCCTTAATAAAAACATAATATTTTTGATAAGAGTTTAGAAAATTTTTGTACTTTTGCATGACTGTTCTAAGCTATAAATAAATACATGGAAATAAAGAAATTTTTATACTAATCCTACTTACGAAAAATGTTAAAAACAAAAACATTATATGATTAATGAGGGGTTTTTAAAACACTTATAGAAATAACAAGTTCAAGACTATTTTAGAAATGTACCGAATTAATTGTTCAATTTTATAGGTTACGATTTGGTCTTGGCCGAGGACGAAGAGATGAATCGAATGATCGAATCCCTCAAGCTGTTTGACTCCATCTGCAATTCCAAGTGGTTCGTTGAAACCTCCATAATACTTTTCCTCAACAAGAAGGATCTGTTCGAGGAGAAGATTAAGCGATCTCCCCTGACGATATGCTTCTCGGAGTACACAGGTAAGATGGAAAACCCTACATTATTAAAAATATTATTAACCCTAATTCTTTTCAGGAACCAACACCTTTGAGGAGGCGGCCAACTACATTCGCATGAAGTTTGAAAATCTCAACAAGCGGAAAGACCAAAAGGAGATCTACACGCATCTCACCTGCGCCACGGATACGAACAACGTCAAGTTCGTCTTCGATGCCGTCACCGATGTGATCATCAAGAACAATCTGAAACAAATTGGCTTATTCTAGGGGGCGGCGGATCACAAGATCATCATTATTTAGCTTGCGTCGTAGTATTAAAGGAAAACGCGCATCAACATTTCCATTAAACGCTAAGAACTCGATACATTTACGCTCTGCATACACGCAACCGTATGCTCCATATATGTTTTAAATGCGTTACATGCTTGACACACGTAATTTTAATAACCGATTTGGTTGCCAGTAGTCGCGGAACAAATAACCAACTGCAATTTAGTTAACCGTGTCCATTAAATTGCACCTGTAAGTTAACTAATTTAAACATTAGCCTAACAAAATGTAAAGTTCGCCAAAGGACAGCCGATGGGTTTTGTACATCCTAACCTCTGAGCCCGATCGGCTCTCCTTGGGATTTAGTTAAGTTTCGCTAATGGCGGTTTCCAATGGGAGCACCTCGAGATCGTATCGTGTAGAGGTGCCCTTTTGGGCCCTGCCATTTGCCGGACGTTTATTTTTTGCCAAGAGCTTGACAGCATTATTTAAGGTGAAACTAGGCCTGGAGTTGTAAGCCCTAAAATGTAACTAGTAAACTTACTAATATGTTTAGTAATAGCCTAAATAAAAGACAATTTATAAAAAACAAGTATATTTTGTTCATTATTGAAAAACTGGCAGGACTGACAACTAATTCAAGTATATTAAACAGTCCTTAATAAATTCAGGAAAACCTAAATATCATTTAGTTATTTCTAAATTGTATTATTATTGGAATATCCAATTGGAAAAAGAGATACTTTATTCAACACTCGTCTTGTCTAGTATATTAGTATATATTTTCCTTAAAAAAGGGATTATCTTCAGAAACAGTTGCAACTCTGGCTGTCGATAGCAAAAAGTTGGCCTTTCCGTTTTCTGCCTTCAAAGCCGACAGGCATTTTGGAACTGATTCGTTTGTTGAAATTATCACTTGCTCTTTAGTGAAGAATTTTAAATCTGCATTCGCCTTAAATACTGGGAAGATGATTCGCACAACATTATTGGCCAAATGGAATCGATCGGTGGCAGGATCCCTGGTGAATATCTGGGGTAAGAGTCGAGCACGTGGATTTCTAAGAGCTTTGAACAAATTACCCTTTTTTGCCGTGCAGATAACTCGACCTTGAAGCTGCTGAATGGCCATTCTGTGAACCCACGTGCTGAGATCCTGAACCCAGCTCGCTGCTTCTCTGTTGGCGGTGGCAATGAGGACAAACCAAAGAACATGCCGCCTGGCTTCGTGGCTCCTGAACGTCCCTCCTCCTTGGGAAATAACCCAAAGGATGTGACCATTTCTGAGGTACATTCGCCACCCGTTTCGATAGTAAGCTCCGGCGGAAACCTGGGCAGAGCCGAGCCCCTGGACTCCAACTCCATTGTGCGCAGCAAGGGCACCGAGAAGGGTTGCTCAAACGAGGATAAGAAGTCCGAGGCCCAGAAGAAGGCAACGGAGGCCAAGGAGGCGGCTGCCAAACAGTTGCAGGACATCATGGCCAACATGCCCAGCAAGCAGCAGACGGAGAAATACTTCTTTCGCGTTGTGGCCTTCATTTATGACCTGAGCTACCTCACCGGCACCTGGCTGTTGAACTTTGTCGAGCACAACGTGGTTCGAAACGCCACGGTGCAGCACTACTGGAAGAGATTCCACGAGAAAATGGAGCAGGCCAAGAAGGATTAACTCCCAGCGGAGCAAAAATATATATTATACAACTCATGCGAATTCAAAAAATTAAAACAAATCGCTGACGAATCGAAAATTGCATATGACTTGGCTAATTTGCGTTGCATTTGGTAATCAGATTAGGGTTGAGGTGTAGCCTTCCAGCAGTTTGGCCAAGTATTTGGTGATCTTATTACGAGCGTCCACCAGTTGCGGCGGATCGGTTTTCGCCGGCTCATACATATTGGCGCAGTGAGCAGTCCCTAAAGGGCGAAGATCGAATATCAGAATGAAGTGTAGAATAAGCAAATCCCAAACCCAACATACCTTCTATATAAATAGTTGGAAGTGCGGGATCCGAAGATTTCACCAATCCCAAAGCGTGCCAGGGATCAATGGAACCGTGCACATACAGAACATTTGTGGTCTTTGGCTTTAGAGCTCCGTAGTTGTTGTTGGTACCTGACACCACCAGGTCCAGGAACTTGGCGTCCATATTTTTGGAGAAGACATCCATGCACTGGCGAATAAAGTAGTCGACTCCAAACCGACTACCAAAAGTGTCTGATAAAGTGTCGGAGGTCTGATAGAAGCCAAATTCATGGCAGGTTTGATAGGTCCACTGTCTCATTCCGTTAGCTGCCTCCGAGTCCCAGGATATGTTCTTCAAATCGGCTACCATCTTGTCGTACTTGTAGTCCAGGCAGCTGGTGGACGCTTTTGCTAATAGCAGGTCATTTACCAGGCCCAAACGGGTCACAGGTGGTCCTGCGGTGGTATTTAGCATAATATCGCAGAGCTGCAGAGATTTCAAATATTAGTTTATCTGTAAGGGTGTACAAAAGGGGGTGTGACGCACATTATCAATGGTTACGGTGGCATGGGGGCTGTTATCCTTGTTGTATTGCACCACTCCTGCAAAGTTTCCTGCCAGATTCTCAAAGAAACTGGCCATGTCCAAGTCGTTCTCAATGGAATCCTTGATGGGAGTGCAGGTTCTGAAAATGTAAATTATATAATACCTTAATTTATTTGCTCTCCGCTGAACACTCACTTGAATTTCTCATCCAGACTGCGTTGACCAATCATGTGCTTGAGTAGGATCTCCACCTGGGCAAAGCTGCGCGACACAGCCTCCACGCACTCGGGTTTATAGGCAGCTAGCGACGCTTTGACCACCTCGAAGTACTCCTTGAAGTCCACTTCGGCCAGCAACGGACCACTGGAGCTGATAGATCCGAAGATGAGGTCAGGATACTTTTCCCTGGCCCAGGCTGCCAGTGATCCCGGATAGGAGCCACCGAAAGCGATCCACTTTTGACTATCGGCCAGATTGAACTTTACCTTCATGGCGGTCACAAAGCTGGCCAAATCCTCGAGAGCCTGCTCGGACGTTAGATAGTGCAGATTTTCGGTGGACAGATCGGCGGTGGGACGACTCTTCCCGTAGAAGCGGTGCTCCAGCTGCAGGCAGAGGGCTCCAAAGTGCTCCGCGTAATGGACCCAGGCTCCCTCCTTCATCCAATGGGCCGAGGCTTCTCCCTCGCCGCCGATCATCAGGAATACAGGGGCGAAACTATCATTCCGGTAGTGAGCGGCGTTCACAAAGTATCGCTGCTGCCAGGTGCGCGTATCGCTAGCCTTGTAGTGATCCAATTTTTGCTCGAACCACAGATCCTCGGAGTCCGAGGACCTCTGGAGTGTTGGTATCTTGCTGGGCTCCCCGAGGAATCCATTATCCAGCCGCCCGCGACGAAAACCTCCAGAGATGGGCGCTATCAGTCCCAGGAGCAAGAGACCCAGTCCCAGAGGCCCCGAAACGCCCCCAATGAAAAGCATATTTGTCTCCTTTGTTTGCTCGGGTCAAGTGGGAGTTCTAGTAATTGCAATGCGGAATTTAATTAGATTTAATGCCTCCAACACGGTCCAACTGTAAATAGCAACTGAAGAGGGTGTGAGCTATTTATATAGTCACCGTTATGAGTGTCCGACTTCTCCGATTATTCAGTTCTCGCTACATTATATTCGCAAAGCCGGCTAAAGCAAAACACAAAAATAATAGGGTTATTCTTGATATTTCTAATTTAAAATGTTTTAATAAATATTCTGCACACACATGGATATTTAAATTTATTTTCTATAGGTTATTTAAATCCTTAATAATTATAATTTGCTTATATGTATTTTTTAGCTTTGGGATAGCTGTTTTTTCTATTTATTTTATTTTATAGCTAAATTTATTAGCTAGATTTGACAGAACTGTTTAAAAGGTAGCTTCGTTTTGCTTTCCACGAACGGTATTACTAATTTGAAATTGCGCGAGTTTTTGTTTATCTTTTGTCCAATTTTAATTTAGTTTTTGCTGATTAATTTAGCAACGATACTCCGCAATGGATTTTGATAGCAGTACCTACGACCAGAAGTATTTCAGCTTCACGGCAGCACAGCTTTCTGCAGAGCGTAAGTGATATTTCTTTGAAATCATCGGTAGCGTCTTATTAACCCATTGTTTATTTTTTAGGCGAACACATTGTGCAGGATATCATAAAGAAGGGGGCAGGGCGGATAATCGATAAGATCAAGACCCCCGCCACAGCGGATTTGCTGGAGGCCCAAAAGGAAACCGTCGAGCGTCGTTTCCTGGCTTCCGCATCCAAGGGGTTTGAAAGCCCTGCGGGAATTGGACAGCAAGGTCTTCCATGTTCCATCGCATGTACTGCTTCCGGAACACATGTTCCTCGAAAATCTGTGCACCAAGGAGCAAGAGGATCAGAAGGTAGCCAAACTGGAGGAGCTGAAGGCTAAATACCGAGAGGTAACTATAATGGATTTAGATTTTCGTAGTTATTTAGCGACTTTTAACAGGTTTTTATAAAAACAAGTCTCCAGTAACATTCATTCTTTCATTAACAATTGTCTACTAACCTAATTTTACCAATTGTATTGTCTCAATGCCATTTTGTGTACTTGAAACAACATTTTTTAGAACATGACCATGCTGGCCCACCTTAAAATCGAAGAGGAAAAATACGCCGCCATGGAGGATCTCATCCAGAAGGAGATCGAAATGCAGGATCGTGTCCAAAAGAACTGCTCCGCCCTCAATGCGGCCAAGCTGAAACAATATTGCGCCCAAGCGAATCTAAAAAAGCCAAACAAAGACTTGGTCAATTAAAAATAATACTATACTATTTTTAAATAATTTATTGATGTGTACATATATTACATCTGTAACCTTACAATATTCGAAGTTTAAAAGGGTTTTCTTCAAAGCTAAAGTATTTATCCAACCCTTGCTGTTACATTAGTTTTTAATTTAATTATCTTAAAAATAAAATCATAATTAAATTATGAAAACTCAAATAATACAATAAATTAACAGTAAAATTAAAAAACATAAACATACAACTTGATCTTCGCTGGCAACGGCAACCAAGCAACGGTCGCTGTTTAAAATTTCAAATGCCTTGTTTTCAAACAGAAAACAAGCCGGCTTAAAACCTTCAAAGGCACTTAGCATAGAAACCAACACAAACTCCCTTATATGTTACATTTCCAGACGTATATTTTGCTATAATCCTGTAACAATGGGAGATTCCCAGGACGCCTGCAGGCAACTTCTTCCGCGCGCGATCTTCGGGATCAACGGAAAGGTGGAGAACGGAGTGCGCCAGCATCCGGTAACTGGATCCATTATATTCGCACTTGGCAACAAAATAGGCATCGCTGACTACAAGAAGAACACCCAGGAGTTTGTGGCCGGACATACGAACACCATATCATGTCTGGATCTCAGCAAAAGTGGCAAGTACATGGCCTCGGGTCAGATAAACCACATGGGATTTCGGGGCTATGTGATCATCTGGGATTACGAACAGCGCAAGGAGATCTCCCGTCATGATCTCCACAAGGTATCCGTTCAGGCCATCTGTTTCACTGCCCAGGATCGCTGCGTGGTGTCCATTGGAGGCGTGGATGATGGCTCCGTAATCGTCTTCGATA
The DNA here is from genome assembly GCA_037075205.1 of Drosophila prostipennis. Classification (NCBI taxonomy): domain Eukaryota; kingdom Metazoa; phylum Arthropoda; class Insecta; order Diptera; family Drosophilidae; genus Drosophila; species Drosophila prostipennis. The sequence goes on from JBAMCJ010007287.1 coordinate 924,574, forward strand.
TGGAGGCATTGTGGGTGACTGCATCGTGTGCTAATAATTTACCTAGACTAATTCTTATTGCTGTTTTAGCTCCCCCATTTGCCAAACACCCGCTTCGAGGGCAATATCTGGAAATGCCCTGACAGTCCGACCGATGCACAATAATCCCTACTTTTTTGTGACCGCCGGGGATCGCCATCTGCGTCTGTGGAGCATCCTGCGCGAGGAGAAGAAACTGTACGTTCAGGATGTCCTAATGGCCAGCAAAACAAGGGTTTTCTACTGTGCGCGCATTAATAAGACCGATGAGTTTGCCTATTTGGGCACTGGAACGGGTGACATTGTGAAGATTGTGCTCAACTGTTGCGATCGCGATCATGTGAGCAAGCAGGGATCCACCAGTTGCATCCTGGGGGCCTTTGGCACCCACAATCCTCGCAAGCCAACTGGCAGAGACTGCAATCGCTATGTGAACGGAGTACGTGCTTTGTATGTCCTGGAGGGAGGTCGTTTACTGATTGGAGCTGGCAATGGCGATATAGAGCTAGTGGAGGAGCGAACCGATGTACCGCTTATAAACTTTAGGGATTATCCGGGTCCCACGTGGCCATATCTGCGCACCCTGAAGAAGACTCACGTTTCGGGAAGGATCTCATCGTTTGTTCGATCCAAACCAGAAATGTTTTACATCTGCACGGACACCAATGAGATTTATGGTCTAAATATCAAGACTTGGGTGCTCAAATTGCTGCGAACATGTCACACCAAGTCGGTCTACTGCATCACGTTCCCCAAGTGAGTAGATACAAAAAATCATCCATAATATGTTTAAATAGTTTCTGATTTTTCATCTGTAAGGAACTACTCGGGTGTTTTTGCCACCTCTGGCAAGGAGTGCATCCGCATCTGGTCCTCTGGACGCAAACAGGAGCTGCTCCGCATCATGGTTTATAACTTTAACTGCGCCTGTGTTCGCTTTACCCATGATGGCACCAGTATTGTCTCTGTTTGGAACGATGGAATCATTCGGGCCTTCACTCCCATCACAGGAAGACTCATCTATGCTATCCCCAATGCGCACAACAAGGGTGAATATCTGGGAATCAATTATACCGCCTCCTTAACTAAATCCAATTATTAAAAACCAGGATGCAGTGCCTTGGCCGTAGCCTCCACTGGTCGATCTAATTGTTACTGGCGGCATCGAGGGACAAGTGAGGGTGTGGAAGATCGATCCTTATCGTCAGGATCTCCTGGGCGTTCTCAAGGATCACTCAGGACCCATAACCTCGTTGGACATCAACTATCTTGACACTGAAGTGATCTCGGCGTGCACAGATGGCTCCTGTGTGATCTGGGATATAAAGTGAGTTGGGGAAACATTTTTTATTTTATTCAATTATCATATTATTATCATACTCCATAGACGCATGACTCGCAAACAAGTGGTGACTGCCAACACGCAGTTCATGTCCGCTTCCTATTTCCCAACTGGGGTCCAAGTGATCACCTGTGGCTCCGACGGCAGGATCATCTACTGGATGGTGTACAACGGAGCCCTGATCAGAGAGCTGACTGCCTCTAAGAAATCCTCGGTTAACTGCCTGGCCATCAACGAAACGGGGGATTACTTCATCAGCGTGGGCAGCGATCTCCAGGTTAAACTCTGGGACTACAACAGTGGTGCTGTGGTGGGCTTGGGCTCGGAGCACGCCTCCTCCGTGATCAGCTGTGCCTACAGTCCCTGCATGACCATGTTTGTCACCGGCAGCACGGACGGATCGCTCATCATTTGGGATGTGCCGCGTGACTTCTGGGGCAGACCCAATCCGCCGGATGCAACCAAATACTCGCTGCCCAAGACCACGTCCAAAGGCCGATTGAGTGAGGTGCCGGCTAGAGTAAATTCCGGCACAAATCTAAAGGCTCCAAAGGGCGAGAACATTGACGGCCTGCTGAAGGCCACTCCCAAGGACGATCTGTGCTGCGTGGAGTGTCCGCCCTGCGCCAAAAAGGATGTCAAGGCCGTGGATCCCTACGCCGAGTGCGGAATCGTTCCGGACGTGAGGAAGTGCTGAGGCATTATTCGTTTGAGTTCGCTTTAAGTCTTGAAATAAATTCAGTTTTCTTTCTGTCAGCTGGATTGAAGTGTTTTCTATACGATTTTTTTTAAACCTCTACCTTTAAATTTTTTTTTTTGATATTTTGATCAGGAAATATAACTTAAATCCTAAATTTAAAAAAGATAGAAAAAGCATTGATAATTTTATACATTTTATTATTATTAATTTTAATGAAAATTTATTTTAAATGTTTTTTAATTTTCAAATTCACAACGGTACTTGCAAAAGTATGACCGTTTCGGGAAATGGTATGTTGCCGCAAGTCGCGCGGCGGTCACACGGCAATACCATTGGCTGGCTTTTTCTGTTGATTTTGCTCGTAAACTTAAGACCGTTCGGGCGGTGCTAGTAGTAGTTATTGTTTTTCTTCCGCCCCCGCGTAAAGTCAGATTCCTCGGACGCTCGATTGAAAAGCACGCGACTCGACACTCGCCGGAAAAAAGGGAAACTCGGCGAACGGGAAGAGGCAAGGAACGGAACGGGAAGGAAAGGAAAGCAAACCAAAACAAACCAAACGACGAAACGCGGTGCAATAATGAAGGTCTGCTGCATTGGCGCTGGATATGTCGGCGGTCCGACCTGCGCGGTTATGGCGCTCAAATGCCCCGATATCGTGATAACCCTGGTGGACAAGAGCGTCGAGCGGATTGCCCAGTGGAATTCGGATAAATTGCCCATTTACGAGGTTGGTTTTTTCGACTCACGTTTGTATGTACATAGGAAGTGCTTCCGTGGGAAAGGGAGGGAGCGATTGGTGTAGTAGTGTGTGTGTGTTCACGCCTTAGCCTTGCAATTCTTTTATTTTTGGGGTTTCCACTAATCCTAAACAAACAAAACATCAATCAATACCGAGATCCATCGAGAAGAACTCGAAACGTCGATGACCGCTCATGCCCAAGTCGGTGAAAACCCCTCATCCTCCCCGAAAATAAACCAGTTCCCATGCACACAGAAAATGCGAGATCTATTCTGAGATTATTTTGAGTAATATATCATGGGTAGATTACATCTTAAGATGCTGGATATATTTTAGAGTTTTAAGTATTTTAATTAAAGAATCTTATGACCTTAGGACATTGCCTTTAAAGCAATTTAGTTTTGTATCTTATTTTAAATCTATTATCCTTTTATGTTCGTAAGAAACTCATCTGAATATTCCATTACTTATATTATACTGTATTATTTTCCGTATAAATGTGTTATCAGGCTATTTAATGATTCACTTAACAGAAAATATAACTTACTAAAACATTTTATAGAAACCATATAGCTTGAACCCTCTAAAAGTAAATTTTGAATATATAAATCTCACAAATGTAAGAGTATAATTATTTTTTTTAAGTTTTGTAAAACTAAACAAATCATTTCTCCCACTGTAGTCAGTCTTCACTTGAACATCGGTGCGTGTTTGGCATTTTACTAGACTCTCAGGTGTTTAACGCACTTGGCCCACAACAAGGTCAATGGTCAGTCCTCGTGTTACGGCCATTAGTCATTCAAAACAAACTATAAAAGCCCGCAGAGCCGAATGATTGCTGAAATATGATTCGGGACGGAAAACAAGCGTGGGAATCGATTTTACTTTCCAGACTGCGTGACCATAATGCCAGCCAGGCCTCGATTCCAGATACTAAATGCGCCACGAAGCCATAAGGTGTAAGCGGATTCTCGGCACAGGCAGATTTCAGCACGTCACATAGTATTTCTCCTCTTCTACTGTCGCATTTCCGTCCTGGCTTCCGCCTGCCCCCATTCTTGACTATTCGAGAATAGCTCCCCGCTCTTCTTATCGCGGGTCTGCGCCAAAAGAGAGTCTCGGGTCGAGATAAGCTCGCTGGGTAGGGTGATTTGGGTTTTAGCGGGCGCACATTAGTTGGAAATTGTCCAATTACCCACGTTCCCGTCAAACACGTAGTATCTCTGGGGAAATAACGCGAAAAAATATATACAATCGCCCAAACACAGTAGAACCAGCACTATCTGTAAGAATTTTTGGATTACTATTAAATCTTTACTATTTATACCCGTTACTCGTAGAGTAAAAGGGTATATTGTATTCGTGCAAAAGTATGTAACAGCTAGAACGAAGCATTTCCGACCCTATAAAGTATATATATTCTTGATCAGGATCACTAGCCGAGTCGATCTAGCCATGTCTGTCTGTCCGTCTGTCCGTCTCTCCGTCTGTCCGTCTGTCCGTCCGTATGAACGCTGAGATCTCGGAAACTATAAAAGCTAGAGGATTGGTATTTGGCATGAAGATTCTTGGAGTTCCTACGCAGCGCAAGTTTATTTCAAGAAGGTGCCACGCCCCCTCTAACACCCCCGATAGCTAATATACGATTTTTAAAATTTAAATATTTCGGAAAAGTAAAAATGCAGTTTTGTTGTGCTTATCAATACCTATCGAAATGTAGAAGAAATTTTTTAAATCGGACCATTCGTTAAAAAGTTATGGCTCATCAAAGTTTATATCTCCATCTCCCTCGCACTCCCTTTAGCCGAGTGACGGGTATTAGATAGTCGGGACACCAACCCGACTATAGCGTTCTCTCTTGTTTTGCTATATATCAATTTAAATATTTTTCCTATACCATTAAAAGATTTGTGATTTATGGCTCAGGGTTATCTTCTTTTTTACATCTTACAAGAATAGATCAAGAATGTCGCGACCATAAATTTCCTTACTTGGAACCGGATAGTTAAAAAAAACCTTTCAAGATAGACACTATTATTGTGCAAAAACACGGCATTGAGTACACTCGTACTCACAGAGGCTGTCTGGGCCAGCATTCCATTCTTATTATTGATATTCACTTACCAAGATTGCATCACCGCCAGCAAACATCATGGTCATAACTTGGTGTACTCAAATGCAATTTGCTGGAAATATCAATGCGGCCTTGTAAACAACATCCTCTTGTTTACCAAGTGCACAATTGGCTATTGACACATTTCTTTTTTTTTTGCCAACTTTTGCTAACATTTCCTACTCGGTGTACACATTAACGTTTTCTTCATTTTCCAGCACATCGCAAAAACTTATCAGTCATAGACACGATAGCACCACAGGTCGTGTATTTTTAGAAACTGTTCCCAAGTAACCTCTCTTTTTGATTTTCCCTTGTCTCTGATTAATCAAATTCAAAGAAACATAGATCATCAGCATTTGTTTTTATAGCGAAATCTTATCTTTAACAAAAACCCCAAAAGAAAGACAGTTATTAACACCTGCCTCCGAGAAATCCATATAAATACGTATGCAAATTCGACCGTGTTCCCAAAACGAGTTCAATGAACATTCAAATCGTATCAGAAACGGAAATAAGTCTGGCTGAAAGCGTTGATTGAAGGGGGTAATAAAGAATTCGTGTGAGTATTGCATAAGCGTGGGTAGTCATGGGAAGACCCTATCCCATAATTATTAAATTAATCACAAAACGCTTATGAAAGTGGACCACTCAAAGTGTTATTTCAGCACGTAAACAGAACCAAAGCGGGGTTAATTGAGAGATAGCTTTCGTAGAAAACGGAATCGGATAAGGTCCACGTAAAAAAACCATGTACATATAGAAGGGGTATAATCTTATCGGCAGACGAAGTAGGAACGTCACCAAACGCTTGGCTTTGGGAGTGGGTCGTGATTGGCATTACAAAAAAAAAGAAGAAAACTAGGCCAACAACTTGTAGTATAATTTGTAAAATATTTTAATGAGGTATGTCTGTTCTCTTTTTTTCAGCCCGGTCTAGACGAGGTGGTGAAGAAGTGCCGCAATGTGAACCTCTTCTTCTCCACGGACATCGAAACGGCCATCAAGGAGGCGGACCTCATCTTTATCTCGGTGAACACGCCCACAAAAACCTGCGGCAATGGCAAGGGTAAGTGATTATTAAGAAGTCTGAAGGAACACCTGTAATTGAAGTTTACTAAATGGGAAAACACATATTTCAATGTCTAGCAGTATTGCAATATAATTATATTTGAATTGTTGTACATAAAACCAAAGTTAAAATCTTTTAATTCCGTTAAAACTTATATTTTTGTACATAAGAATTCCGTTAGAACTTTCAACAGCTATGTTAGCTCATTGCTATTTCTAGGAAAAATATTGTGAAGTGGGAAAATGATCAGAAATCGGCTTGATAAATATAATCTCAGATGACTTGGAATCAAATTAATTAAAAAAGCAATTAAAGGCAAACGTTCATAACAATCTATCGCCAATCTTCGATTTATAGACTACATTTATAGATTACATTACCATTAAAACTAGTTCGTTACAAAAACGATGCTATTTTTAATGCAAAGTCATTTTTAAATAGAACCTTTGTATGAAGTTGAATACTTAAAGATAATTTTAAACTAATATTTTAAGCGATCTTATTATTTTGATGGCGTATTTTAATACTTTGAATCACTTAATAATCCTCTTCTTCAATCCCCAGGTCGAGCGGCGGACCTCAAGTACGTGGAGAGTGCAGCCCGAATGATCGCCGAGATCGCGCAGTCCAACAAGATTGTGGTGGAGAAGAGCACGGTGCCTGTGAGGGCGGCGGAGAGCATCATGCACATTCTCCGGGCAAACCAAAAGCCCGGCATCCACTACGACATTCTGTCCAACCCAGAGTTCCTGGCCGAGGGCACTGCCATCAACGACCTACTGAATGCGGATCGCGTGCTGATTGGTGGCGAGGAGACGCCCGAGGGTCATCAGGCGGTGGAGAAGCTATCGTGGATCTATGAGCACTGGATACCCAAACAGAACATCCTCACCACCAACACGTGGAGCAGTGAACTGTCCAAGCTGGCGGCGAATGCCTTTCTGGCCCAGCGCATCTCGAGCATCAATTCGCTGTCGGCTGTGTGCGAAGCCACGGGAGCCGATGTCTCCGAGGTGGCCAGGGCCGTCGGTCTGGATTCCCGCATCGGTTCCAAGTTCCTGCAGGCCTCCGTGGGCTTCGGCGGCAGCTGCTTCCAGAAGGACATCCTCAATCTGATCTACATCTGCGAGAACCTCAATCTGCCGGAGGTGGCCGCCTATTGGCAGCAGGTGATCGACATGAACGAGTACCAGAAGCGGCGATTCTCGCAGAAGATCATCGAGAGTTTGTTCAACACGGTGTCAGACAAGAGGATAGCCATCTTGGGCTTTGCCTTCAAGAAGAACACGGGTGATACCCGCGAAACGGCCGCCATCACCGTGTGCCAAACTCTTCTGGAGGAAGGCGCCGCTCTCGATATCTACGATCCGAAAGTGGAGCCCGAACAAATCATCGATGACCTTACGCATCCCAGTGTCACGGAATCGCCGGAGAAGGTGAAGAAGGCGGTGCAGATCCACAGTGATCCCTACAGTGCCGTTCGAGCCACCCATGCGTTGGTTATCTGCACGGAGTGGGACGAGTTTGTGGACCTGGACTTCAAGCGTATATACCAGTCAATGATGAAGCCGGCTTACATCTTCGATGGCCGCAAGATCCTCGACCACGAGCGACTGCAGCAGATCGGCTTCCACGTCCAGACCATCGGCAAGAAGTACCAGCGAGCCGGTCTGCTCCGCTCCTGGGGCATTGTGCCTCAGCTTTAGGTGCGACGGGCGGCGGAGGTGGTGGCATTTACACTTAAAGTTGGCGAAATTTCCAGTATTTGCGAGACTAAACTGTAAATATCCGTATCTGTTTCTGTATCTGTGTGTTAGAGTGGGTCGATTTGGAGGATTGAGAGAAGGTAGGACGGAAAGTAATCTACGGAAGAATCTGACATGAAATCTTTGACCCTGTTTTAGTTAAAAAAACAATGTTTTATTTGTAAGAAACATTTCCTATGAAGTAAAAATGATAAAACTTTAAATAATGAATTAATTGATTATTTTAAATGAATTTCTTAAAGAATAAGCTTTGAGTTACATAATCGGACATGTTTAACTACTATTTTTTCTGTACATAATTAGAAGGCAAAGTAGAAACTATTGAGGTCAAACTTTACCACAGCATTTAGAATTTAAAGATTAATTTTGTATCTTACGCTTTTAAAGTTTTCCCAACATCGACCCAGTCTAACAAATATGTTTTTAAATAGTTAAAGTATTCAGCTAGGCACGCCCGAAGCGGAAAACCCGAACCGTATTTGTATTCATATTCCTATTCCCGTGCCGATCCGCCACTCGAGGATCGGCAGTTGCAATATAAGCTCCAGCAGGATAATCCTCTCCTGCGTCGCGTCAATAAAAAACCAGCATTTACACGAGAGCATGTAAATTTTATATAAATAACAACAGAGCGTTTGATTGTGAATGGCCTTTTAGAAGGGTATCCTCTTGACTATTTGCCTGTACCAAAGGAAGGAAGTGGCCGCCGATAGGCTGAACCAGGTGACCAGGTACGAAAGATGATCGTTGCGCAGGGTGACGCGAGTCTGGCCACCAATGGGCCCACTTTTGGCCGCCTGGACATCGTAGATGGCATCTAGGAACACAGGAGCAGCTCCTGTGGCGGCACACATGCGCGGGAGATCGCGATACAGGTAGACACTGCCCTTGTGGTCGGGTGTAAACTGAGGACGGGCCTCTCCTTTCCGCACCACGGCTGTCAGCTCCACTTCCGCAGGCTGTTGACCCAGAGGGCGCGTCTCCGGCTCCACTTGCTTGCGCGACACCCATCCCCGATTGACGAGCACTATGTCGCTGGAGGGATTGTTGGTTTTAAAGAGATATTTCCAATGGTTTTCCCCCTAGGATGAACTTACTCTCTATCTGCCAACTGAAAAGGGGTCACTATCAGATAGCCATTGCCCGAGTCCCGCTGCGAGAAGAGTCCTCCTTGGGTCTCCACACCATCCGGACGTATGAGTGACCTGGGACCCATTCTCATCTCCTTCTCGTGAAGGAAACGTCCACGGATTTTGACCAGGCGGTACTCCATTTGGCTTAGGTCACTGAGACTGAAGGAAATATGTGTAATTTTAATGGGAGATGATACTTTGGAAAGGGTTACGAAACCTACTCCTCTGGTAAAGCCACTGGAGCCGTGCTAAGCTGCTTGTTAAGATCCTTGATCAACTGCTCCTTCCAAATCTTTCGCTTCACTTGCCAGCAGCCCAGAGCAAAAGTGGTGGCCGGTATGAGCTGGAAAAGATTAGGTAAAGATGATATATATATTTATATTTGTATTTGAGAACTCACGAGGAGAAACCATCCCAATGGGGCAATCTTTTCCTTGTCCTTCGCCGCCTTAGTTGGAATACTTGTGGTCCAATCCACCGGTGATCGCTGTTGTGTCATCTTCCTGGTGATCAATTTCTGGGTATTCCTGCTGCTTGGGATGCGGGATGCTGTCTGCATATTGAAGACCACTTGGCGGCACATTTGAGTGCCAAAACGCAGCATGTTTTGTGTAATTTTATCCTAATTTGTTCGGTTTATTTATTTATTTACATTTCCAATTGGAAGTTGTGGGTGCAGGTATGACCGTTACTTACTGTTACTGCTTAGCATAAGATGCGGGAACACTAGAATTCTTTGTTAATATTTTGCTAGATTTTTTGAATTAAAAACAAATAAAGATGAAGCGGTAAATGTTTACCTTTTATTTAATTTTAATTTTTCACTACTAAACAACACTTTCAGTTTAAGAACTGCCTTAACAGTAATATTTCATAACAGCTGTTATGTCAATGTTAATCAGTTATCAACCGAGTTGGCAGCCCTATTGGGATCAGCTGTTTTGGGCTGTTGTCGCGTGCAATTGGTTTTTTTAAACGATTTTGTTTTAGTGAATTTAGATAACTTTAAAAAATGCAGTGCACTCGTGCAGTTGCAAGGCTGGCCAGCGGCATTGTGAGAACCCCATGGGTAGGATTGAACCACAAGAAACACTCCATTTATTGACAAAACAGCCGCCTGAATGCAACGCCTGCAACTCTTATATAAACGGGTGTACAATTTTTCAAATTTACTCTTATTTTGGTAACCCAACAGCCCTATAAACAGACTCCAGCGATATTAGGTGTATTCGAGCAATCCTGCCGCTTGTGTTCATCCACCGGCGTCGTGGATAGTCCCAATAAAACCAAACCCGGCGCTAGAACACCCACAGAAGATGGAATCCTGAAGAGGGTGCTCACCAAAGTGGGCTTCACACCAAACACAAAGGCGGTAGGTTTGAGATTTTTTAATTAATTTACATTATATTTACTAGAACTATCTATTTCCAGCGCCTCAAGGTTACCAGTCATCTGCTGTACGAAAGCGTGGCCGATAAAATCAACTATGTGGCCTTCTTTCGCGACTTCAATCTGCCCAATACGTTCAACTCTTGGTTTTTGGTCACCGAACTGCACGTTTGGCTCCTGCTGATGCGCTCCATGGCCGAGGGTTCTGAAACGGGCGAGGATGGACGCTTCCTGAGGAATTGCATCGTGGAGGCCATGTGGGGAGATGTCAACACACGCGCCAAGAAGTTGGGAGTAGGTTTAAAATCAAATATTAATCTTAACTTTCGTCGAAATTCCATTCCTTAAACCATCATAGCAAAACATTACTAAACGTTAGTTATTTCCTTAAATCCAGTAGGTTTTTGTAAAGGAATTATGATCTTAATTCTAAAAAGTGTAACTGGAGACAATTAGAATCCCTACTTTCTTGATTTGAAGCAAAGTTCATTTACCTTTTCCCAATTGTTGTCCTAATCCCTAAGGATTATTTTCTTGTTAAATTGTTTACTAGTTAGTTTTTAATATTAAACTTACATCCCAATATTTGTCCTCCCCAACAGGCCCACAATCCCTCGCGCACCCGTCAGCAGATCGAGACGTTATCCGAGCAGTTCCAAGCGGCTCTCATCGCCTACGACGAGGGCATTATGTCCGACGACCGGGTCCTGGCCTGCGCCCTGTGGCGCCGCTTCTTCGAGATGAACTGCGATGACTACGCGCACATCGAGCGACTGGTGAAGTACGTTCGCCAGCAGGCCGTCATGCTGGATAGTTTGCCGCGCGATCAGTTCATTATTAAGCCCAAGGTGGCCTGGTTGGATCTGGACAAGTGCAAGGTGTAATCTTAGTTTCTTCTGTTTTTTAATAAAGTTGAGAGTATGTAAAGTAAAGGCTATATGATTAGGTCTTCTACGGACTGACTACTCAAGGCACGCAGCTGGCACTTGAGCAGGAAGGCTGTGATCCTTCGCTCCGCGCGTTTTCGCTGCGGTTCCTTGAGTTGGGCAAGCACTTGGTCCATCTGGAGGAAGCTGCTTCGCGGAGAGAGTATCTCCGCTGGTTCCTGTTCCTCGTAGATGATCTCCTCCTGAATGATCTGCTCGCTGGGCTCCTCGATGACCTCCTCGATTATGAAGGTGCTGGGCTGTTGAGGAACTTCACCGCTTTCACCGTAGGTTCCCCACAGGAACTGCACGGGTGTCTCTTCCTGGATGGTCTCGTCCTGCTTTCCGGGGGAATCCCTAGCCTTGGGCTTGCTTTTCGTTCTCGATGGCGGCTGGTTCTCGGCCAGAAATCGAAGGCGTTCCAAATAAGGCCAGGTGGAGCCGCTGGTGTCCGCTCGGCGATACTCTTTGCGAAACTGGTAGTGCAGGTTATTCCAGCGCATCAAACAGAAGTCCACTGTGAAAAGTGTTAGTATTAAGGAAATAGGGATACAAATAATTAACTTGTGGCATTACTTACCATCACAATTCATCATCTGGGCTATCCGAGCCCAGAGATCAGTTTTGGTTTTCATTGCATCGTAATTCGAGAGTCCGGATCTTTTATAGAGCACTGGATTCGGTTCCACCAGATCTATCAGCTTGAAATCGAAGGGTCTGTTTTTCTTGTAGCTGGTGCGCATTGTTGCTAGTTATTTTTGCGATTAAAGTAGCTTAAATGAATATTGTTGATTATGATTAAGCCATGTTTGTTTACTTTACAATGTACAGTAAACTGTCGACGGAACGATTGTTGTGAGACAAACAGTGAGAAATGAAATTGTATTTAACATAAACACCGTGGAAATTTCACATTTTTATCCCCATAAACAGCGATATTATGATTATTCTTTAGCATTAAATAAATAAATGTTTATTCATGAAATGTTAACACTTGTTCGCTCTTTCAAGGAATGACTGTATTCTTTATCTGCAGTGTGACCACCTATTTTAATAAAGGCTTCTTAATTAATTAAGCTAGAAATATATTTTAAGAAAAATAAAATACTACTTTTTATATCATTCAATATTTAATATTGTTACTATATTAACTAGTTTAATTTTAAATTTCTGAAAGTTGACTTTAAAAGTTCAGCCGAAAAAGCGCCATTGCGGCCGAAAAGGGAAGCAGTGAGCTGTCAATTGGTTAGTGCGTCGGATAAAATATCGCTATTCAAAAATATCGATACCTTGATATTTTGTATATTTTTCACTAGGGTTGCATAAATATATAAAACATATCGTATCGATGAAATATCATTTTTTTCAAAAAAATCAAATTGATAAAATACATATCACCCGAAAAATATTTTTTGATATTTTATTGAAATAATTTATTTTTTACTTTGAAAAATTAGTTTCTCTGTTTCATTGTTTTACATTTATTTTATGTATTTAATTGTCTTTTTGGTATTACAAAAGTATTTTGATTCTTTAATTTATACAACGATGGCAAAGCCACGTGACAGAAGAGAAATCACAAGAATTTTGGTACGTTTATTTTGTACAGAGTTTATACATTTTTCAATTTTATAAAGTTTACGTTTTGACACTTACGTTTCTAGGTGATGGGACAAAAACATCGATGTGGCAAAAAAAACATCGATGTTTCTAGAAAATTTTAAAACATCGATGTTTTCATCAATGTTTCCACCTCTAGACGACGACGACGACGAGCTGAAAAAATTGTAAAAAGTGTGAAAAATTGTAAAAAGTGTCCGAAAAACTATAATTTGGCCCGCTATCTTACCACTTTCAGCACACCAGAAATGAACATGTAAGTCCAGAAACGCCTCCGCCCAGCGGGCAGCACACCTTTTGCCCCAAAAAAACCAGGTAACCATGCGGCCTGGGGCCGAGTGTCGAAAATCAATAAATTCAAAATGGCAGTAAAAAAGTGAAAATTACATAAAAAAAGATCGCTCTGTGTAAATTTCAACATTTTTTTGGCTACGCATCGAAAGGCTCTAAATTCTAATTTCATGGACCAAAACGCTCGTTGCAGGTACAACGGACAGGTGAACGCCTACGGCGGCGGCGGTGGCGGCGGCGGCGCCGGGGGAGGCGGGGGCCTAGCCGGTGGCATGGTGCCAAATCGCATGGGCGGCGGGGCTCCAGGGGGCGGACCCGGCGGAGCGGGCATGTTCCAGCGCAATCGCTCTGCCCCCTATCCCGGTTTCAATGGACACGGCCCCGCCAACGGGGGACAGCGTCGCATGAACGGCGGACCCGGCGGCATGGGCGGCGGCGGCCCCGGAGGACCCCGTGGCCAGGATGGCTTCGGTGGCGGTCAGAACGGCGGCCAGCGCTCCTCCAATCACGGCGCCCACTTGCCCAAGATCGTTTGGTCCGAGGTGAACCTCACGCCATTCCGCAAGAACTTCTACAAACCCTGCGAATCGGTGCTGGCCCGCACACCCGGTGAGACAGAGACCTTCCTCACCAGCAACGAGATCACCATCAAGGGCGACCAGGTGCCCACACCCAGCATTGAGTTCGAGGAGGGCGGCTTCCCCGACTATGTGATGAACGAGATCCGCAAGCAGGGCTTCGCCAAGCCAACGGCCATTCAGGCCCAGGGCTGGCCCATCGCCCTCAGTGGACGCGATCTGGTGGGCGTGGCCCAGACCGGATCGGGCAAGACCTTGGCCTACGTCCTGCCGGCGGTGGTGCACATCAATAACCAGCCACGCCTGGAGCGTGGCGATGGACCCATCGCCTTGGTACTGGCTCCCACCAGGGAGCTGGCCCAGCAGATCCAGCAGGTGGCCATCGAGTTTGGCAGCAACACGCATGTGCGCAACACCTGCATCTTTGGCGGAGCCCCGAAGGGCCAGCAGGCCAGGGATTTGGAGCGTGGAGTGGAGATCGTGATCGCCACACCTGGTCGACTGATCGACTTCCTCGAGCGGGGCACCACCTCGCTGAAGCGCTGCACCTATCTGGTGCTGGACGAGGCCGATCGTATGCTGGACATGGGCTTCGAGCCGCAGATCAGGAAGATCATGCAACAGATTCGCCCGGACCGTCAGGTTCTGATGTGGTCGGCCACCTGGCCGAAGGAGGTGCGCCAGCTGGCCGAGGAGTTCCTTAACAATTACATTCAGGTGAACATTGGGTCGCTGTCGCTGAGCGCCAATCACAACATCCTGCAGATCGTGGACGTGTGCGATGAGAACGAGAAGCTGATGAAGCTGATCAAGTTGCTCACGGACATCTCGGCCGAGAACGAGACCAAGACGATCATCTTTGTGGAGACCAAGAAGCGCGTGGACGAGATCACGCGCAATATCTCGCGTCAGGGCTGGCGCGCTTGCGCCATTCACGGCGATAAGTCGCAGCAGGAGCGCGACTTTGTGCTCTCGAGCTTCCGCAATGGCCGGCACTCGATCCTGGTGGCCACCGATGTGGCTGCCCGCGGACTCGGTGAGTAAACGTAGCCTTTGTGGGGCTCCTCCTTCGAGGGGGCCACCTTCCGTTTTTTCTCTCCGTAACCAAGCAATTGTTGCCTGTGGATCAATCAGCATCCCGTGGGGTTTCATTCATTATTTTGTGATTCGTCGTCGACGACGCCTTCCTGGTTCGTCTGGTCTCAGCGATCCGTCAGCGATGAATCGGCCAACACCGCCCAGCCTCTTCGCTCTTCCTTCCGCTCTGTTTCCAGAACTTTGGAGGTTTTTCGAGTTCGAGTCAGTTCCGGATTTCACAAGTCATATTCTCGATTTGAGCTCAAAACGAAATCGAACTATTCCCCGGTAGCGGAATGATTCAGGGGGTTTCATATTTCAGCGTGTAAATATTCATAGATGAAAGCATTTTTCTTTGTATTTTGTTTTTGATTAATTTACTGAGTTAGCCAAACATTAATCCAAAAATATGTTTTGTAAAAAAGCTCTATCAGTACATTTCGCCTAGCTGCATTTGGGCTTGACTGTGTTTTTTCTTAAATATTCTAAACTTTTTTTAATTCCAGGACATTCAGTTGAAAATTATGATATTTCATGGCGGGCAGCTAAGCGAAATTTACTAAGCTTTTCACTGGCTGCTAACTGGCTATCTAGCGAACTGTGTAATTTAGTGAAAGTGAAAACCGGAAGAAGACCGATTGTTAATTTTTTGCATGTTCGAATTCATAACAGCCGAAGATCTGCTAATTATAATTTTTCGGGAACGTTTGGGCTTTAGTTCGATAATTTTCGAGTGGTTCGATTCCTGGTGGACCGCTAAGTTCCTCTCGATCCCTTTAGTTTCTGCTGAATTTTTCTCCGAATACGAAGAAATGGTGTGGGCTCAAATAATGAGGGGAATGTGTTTGTTCTCCATGCATTGCTGGTTATATGATGTTGTATACTTTTAGTTCGTTTGTTGCTCTCTTGCTCATAGTTTTTAGTTGTGTCTCGTCAATCACATTTTGAGTAACCTTATCGTATAAAGCAACTTACTGTCAGTCAAGGAGTCAATGGCCCAGCAAAATAATCCAAAAGAAAAGATCAAAAGTAAATAATCTCAGTGCACCCTAAAAAATAACCCTTTAATCCAAGGCAAACCAATTAAACAGTGCCTTAAAAGTATATATGTATTTTTTTTAATTTTTTTTTTAGTTTATAGCATAATATGAAGTAACTAATGTGTTGAGTAATTGCAATATTTTGCGGCCCAAGAATTTTTTGACTGATGATAATTTTCTGTAGCTTATTTATGTATCATAAAGTATCTTATACTATATATTACGTCGCTCCTTACTCTATGTATAAAACCTAAATTTGTGTGTGAACAAAAATATCATCAGCACCTTATGAAATGGACTTCGATTTTTCAAATGGCAAAACAAGAAAGAAAAAGAAAAAAAAACGTTTAAAGTT
Organism: Drosophila prostipennis; assembly: GCA_037075205.1. Taxonomy (NCBI): domain Eukaryota; kingdom Metazoa; phylum Arthropoda; class Insecta; order Diptera; family Drosophilidae; genus Drosophila; species Drosophila prostipennis. The sequence goes on from JBAMCJ010007287.1 coordinate 940,733, forward strand.
TAAAGTTTAAAAGTTATATACACAAAGCAGTTAAAGAAAAAAGCTATATATACAAGTTGAGGGTTGAGTTATAAGTTTCTAGCATTGCTGAGATCCGTGGGATCTCCCTCATCACGACCCAGTTGCGAGGACCGGATCTCCAGGGACTCTTGCGCGTAAGCCTAACTCTAATCCATTCTAACCCTAGATCGTCAGGGGGTAAGTACTAGGCTAATTTACTTCTTCCTAATCATAGCAATATGTCCGCACCCCCGTCTCCCTCCTTCCCATCGAAGTATCTAACCATCTTCCCCCCTTTGAAAGACCAGCGCACCCTCTATCATAAGCTTTGATCATTCATTTAATTTTATATTACCTATTTATAATATTAATTTTAATCAAGCCGTCTCTTGTATGCATTAAGCTTAAACATTTATATTACGATTTGTGTATTGAAAAAAAGAAAGATATGAAAGTATGATGAGAAGAAAAGGTCGAGGTCCACATTTCTGCAGTATAGAAAAAACATATATCTATTTGCCAAAGATGTATAGTTATTAATATACGCTAATAGTATTGATGGCGAAATTTTTGTTCAAAGTACAAAACATACCAAAAAACTAAAATCTAAACTGAATTACCAACCGACAAAATCCATTCAACGATTCGATCAAGTATATTTTAAGTTCTATTAACCAACTTAACCAAAACAAATGATCGCACCGAATCGAACACCATCACACGAACACTCACACCGAGACAGAACAGACGGACACACTAACATACACACCTCCACACAAATAAGTTTTTCGTTTTTGTTGAATAGTTTCTTGAGTATTGAGAAAGATTCCTATTTTCGACGCATTGATTCGATTCGACATTTTTAACGCTTCTTTTCACACTTCTTCAATTTTCAAATTCGAAATGAAAAATGTAATTGAAATCAAACAGACGTTGACGATGTCAAGTTTGTGATCAACTATGATTATCCTTCGAACTCGGAGGACTACGTGCATCGCATTGGACGTACCGGACGATCCAATAACACCGGCACGGCCTACACCTTGTTCACGCACTCCAACGCCAACAAGGCCAATGACCTGATCCAGGTGCTGCGCGAGGCCAACCAGGTGAGTTTGATCCTTGGAGCAATAGATCTTGATACCACTAAAGCTTGAAAAAACATCAACATTTCGATATTTTTCGATACTCACCATCTTTTCCAGTAAAATAATCGATATTATCGAAACATATTGTGAACTTATCGAAATAATCGATGTTTTTCAAGCTTTATTAAAATTAAGGATATGAAATAGTTCGATATACTTACGTTATTCATTTCCCTCCCCTAACAGACCATCAACCCCAAACTGATGAACATGGCCATGAGCGGCGGCTACAACAAGCGCGGCGGCGGCATGGGTGGTGGCTATCGCGGCGGCAACGGCTATCAGGGTCGCAACCAGCAGATGGGTGGTGGCTACAACGGCGGCAACAACTACCGCAACAACAACGGTCCCGGAGGCAACATGAATCGCAATGCCTTCAACGGTGGCGGTGCTGGTGGACCACCACGCTTCGACCAGAAGCCACGCACCTCGCCGCCAAATCAGGGCGGACAGGGAGGATACCGCGGTGGCCAGGGAGGTGGTGGCTACCAGGGTCAGCAGCAACAGCAGGGCGGTGGAGTGCCCTTCTCCCGCTTCAATCCGAATGCCGCTTGCTTCGAGCCCAACAAGGCACAGAGTGCCCCGGGATCGGTGCCGCCACAGGCGCAGCATCAGCAGCAACAACAGCAGCAGGCACAGGCTGCCCAGCAGCAACACCTTCTGCCCGATGCCTCCGTTCAGGCGGCGATGACAGCGGCCAATTACGGGATCGATCAGAAGCGTTCTCGTTTCTCGCCATACAACATGAACTTCGCCAACATGCCCCCGCCACCGATGAACCAGCAACAGGCGGCGGCGGCGGCGGCCCAGCAGCAACAGTTGCAGCAGCAGACACCCCAGCAACAGCAGCAGCAATTGCAGACACCCCAGGCGTATGGCCAGTACTCGTCGATGTCCTCCAGCATGGCAACCGTGTCGCTGAACGGAGGAGCAACGGCGGTGGCCAACTCGTACCGCGCTCAGTATGCAGTGCCCACGCAGGCGGCTCCCTATATGATGGCGAACGGTGGCGATATCTTTGCCTACCCGCCGCCCCCGCTGCCCGTGCAGAACTAGAGGCTCTATAGTTGAAAAGAGGCTACCAAATTGTAGATCCTGCTCTACTGTAATTTCCTTTCCCCACACGAACATTACACGCACATCCGTACACCCACCCGCATAAATGTACACAAGTAACGATTACAAACAAGTCCAGGGACTTCGTAGGGCAGATGTTAGATGAGCGTCGTCGATGTACGTTTCGTGTAGATCTCCTCCGCCCACATCATAGCTATATAATATGGTTTAATCTGGAATCAAATACGCTTTTAATTTGATAAATCTCTCTTTGTTTCCCCAAAAAACCCAATTTAGTTGATAAGCTTTTGGTTTAGTCAAATTGTTAGGGCATTCGAGTGCCGATCATCGATGTTGTTGGCATTTATCTTTCCACAGCCCTGGGCGTATTTGATTTCTTTATACAATTCTCGAATATTGTACCTATCTATTCATACACTGCAAAATAAATGTTTGCAATGCTCCAACCAAACCCAAGCCAAAAGAGATTAGATACAATCGGATTACTAGGAAACACTAGAAGGGAAAACACTCCCGCACACCTTTCACACTATCGGACACACACGTACACGTACACATAAGAAACAATGTCAATTTCTTAGAATCAAATGCGTATTATTATGTCATCTTAAACCATATTATGTGACTAGTCTAATGAATTGCTTAGCTGGATACTTTTCACACAATAACAAAATTAAACATACAACATAACAAAACATCTAAATACTTTCAGAGAAATAAAATGTAATTCCATTTTATGTGAGCCCATAAGTATGAATTGATAACAAGATATAAATAAAGGAATTAATTAGAAGTTCAACCCTCTGTTATTATTCATTCCCGCTGGAAATCAAGACGATGGGTTTTTAAACTTAATTGATTTGCTTTTATTTTCCATTTTAAATATATATATATATTTCCATATAAGAAAAACTATCATACATCCAAAATTATCATAATAATAAATAGAACTAAATTATACAAATATTACTAGACAGCTTCATCCGTTAATTGCATATCCAACGAACATATTCTATCGTCTCCATCCTCAACGTTACACCATCTCGAGAATTTGACGGAAAATATTTGTTAAAAAATTACACCATGAGATTTATGACTAACAAAATTGCGTGAGAATGTAGAAGTCATTTGTTTGTTACACTTTATATTATTTACTTTGTATGATTTGTGTTTGCTTTGTTCGGGCTCTATCCTCTATCCTCTATCGTCCTCCTACTCCGCATCCTCTTTGTGGCATTTGCATATATATCGCTTTATAACGTTATACTCCTCGATTCCTAAATCTATGTACCTTGCGCTTTCTGATCCAACTGGCTACATCCCTATCCTATCTTCGGTTCTTTGGCTGCCTCGTGAATATTTTTGTAGTTTAATGCTTTATTTGTTGCTCCGCATAGGTTTAGTAGTTGCTCATCTTGTTTGTTGTAAGTAGTACGCATATAGGGGGCTCGATCTGCCCACCGGGGGTTCTTCTGAGGGTCTGAAACATTGAGTGCAGTTTTACAATTTCTTAATTGATTTTCTTCGATTTTTCGTTTTTTTTTTTTTGGCTTTTCTTGGATTTTTGTCATGGGGTTCGTTTTATAATTTTGGTTAAGTTTAGCTTTCATCTTTGGCTGCAGTTTTTATTCCAACTGTGTGTGTCTGAACGTGGGTGCATCCTCCGTCTGCTGGCTGTTTACATATATAGATATCACGAGAGTTCCTGCGAGAACTGAGTCTCCAGGGTGGGTCTAGTTCTAGAGGGGTTCCTGCTGGGATTGCGTATCGGTGGTCCTGGGCTGCCATATCCTGCTGCATACAGCTGCGGGCACGAGTCTTTTATGAGTTCCTGCGTCTCACGCAGTTGCCGCTGCACTTGCGGTGCCAATCGCTGAACGCTGATGGCAGGCGGGAACTTATATTCCGCCGTTGGAGCGGGCTAAAAAATAAGATACAAATGTAGTATTATTTTTTTAAAGGAACCCTAATAAAATCCTAAATAGTGGATAATCATTTAAAAAGCTTCAGTGGTTAAAAGTTCATCATACGGAATATAGTTTCAACATTATATAGTTTTAAGATATTGATACTTTTTCAGTAATTACGAGTAATACGAGAATGGTAATGATAATAACAATGAAAGTTGATTTACTTTTTAAGAAGAAACATATACTTTTCAAAGATTTTATTGTTTAAGATTGCTAAAGCAGTTTAAACTGAAATAACAAGATCTGATCACCAGATTTGTATTAAAAGCGACCCAATAAGGAATTAAAATTAAAAGAAAAAACCTAACCTAAGTTTTCAAGTTCCTTCATTCCTGAAGAATTCGCGGTTTCTTTGTTTCAAAACGGTGAAAAATGACGGATGTCACGAATGACATTGCCATCAAGTGGCATTCTCATTCGAAGAATGTGTTCCTGGAATAACCCACCTGAATGCCGTGCATCATCTCGCCATAGTAGGCGCCCGGCGGAGGAGGCGGTGGCTGCTGCTGCTGCTGCTGAATTTGGCTGTGTGGAGCGGTTGGCGGTTCGTACGTTTCGGGGGCGTTGGATAGGAGGGACGTCGCCGTCGGGGGGGCAGTGCTCGGGGGAGCGGCACCGTAGTAGGCCAGCTGCAGGGGCCCTCGACCAGCTGCGATTCCGGGAATGGCGCCGGCGCCATTGAGGAAGCCACCGCTCGATGGCCCGGTGGCAATATACTGAACGGAAGGAGGTGGTGCCGGCGGTGGACAGACAGAGGTACTACCGCCCGCTGGACCAGCTGGACCAGCGGTACTGCCGTAGATCAGGCGCTTTGGACTCACGCTCTGCGGCTTGGCTCCGGCGGGAAGGGACAACAGATATTGCTGTTGCTGCTGGTACAGCTGCTGTTGCTGCTGACTGAGTTGCTGTTGACTGAGTTGCTGTTGCTGCTGACTGAGTTGATGTTGCTGCTGCAACTGGACGAGCTGTGCCGCTGCTGCCGCCGTGGACGTGCTGACAACAACATTAGGATCCAACTGGGGCAGCAGGATTAGTTGCTGCTGCTGCTGCTGGTAGAGCACTGCCGCCTGTTGCTGTTGTTGCTGCTGCTGCTGCTGTTGCTGCCGCCCCGCCATCACATGCTGAGGTAGATACTCCGTCGGGGGCAGCGTGACTATCGTCGAGGAGGAGGCGGTGACCGTCGCCGCACTTGAAGGCTGGAGCAGCAGGCCAGCGCCGCGGGGAGGCTGCTTCAGCGGCACCTGCACTTGGCGGATGGGCGTCGTCTGCAGCGATCGACTGGCCGAGGAGCAGATGGAGGCCGTGATGCTGGCGGATTCCCAGTGCTGACGCAGTGCGTTCAGTCGGGCCTCCTCCAAAGCGATCTCCGTCTCGCTGGCCGAGTCGTAGTCGGGCCCCTGGAAAATACGAATGAGTTTAGGATTCACGAACAAGAAAAATATAGATGCTTTGTTATGAAAAATATTATTCCATTACACAGAAAAATAAAAGCTGATAAAAAACATTTTACATTAAAATTTTGCAATAATTTTAAGTGTGCAAGATTTCACAAATTTACCAGATTTTTAAATTTAGAATTCAATTAAACAATAATCATTATTTTTGAGTTTTATTTTTTCCGATCAGAAATAATGATTATTTTTGATTTTTATTTTAAAACTCCAAAATAATGATTATTTTTGAGGAATATTATAAAAATCCCAAAAATAAAAATCATCGCGATAATGAATAGATTAATCAAAGAGGATCACTATGGTGTTTTCCTTTTTTGCGTATGTCGATCCTAAGTGCCTGATTTTTTGGTTCAAAAAATATATCAATAATCATTATTTACGGTCCCTGCAAAATACCCTATACATTTTCCTTTAGGTGTATGTACTTTTCACATCTCTTTGAAGTCTGATTTTCAGGTAACAAGCGAATTTTAATGGTTCCTCACATGTTGTCCGAAAAAAAAACAAATTAGAGACCATAAAACCAATTGTTTTCCTGTTCTAATTTAGCGCAACCAAATACTTAGTACATTTTTATTTTGAAGATTGGGCAGCGAGCCATTTGTTTATTCTCACGGAACAGCCTATTACATATCAATATTATGACTATTTAAGCCAATTTACTTGTTCAACATAAGATTAATGGAGTGTTATTCTATTTTAAAAATCAACAAAGGCTTTGAAAAAGATTATATCGAGTTCCTATTCATTTTAATAGGTTTTAAAAAAATATATATTTTCATGTTTGAATCAATAAATTGTGTGATTTTATAGCTTGCGCGCTTTAAAGATTTAAAATTTTTTTTAAATATAAGTGCGTATTTTGGGTCAATGAATTTTCCTATTTTGAGTTTATGGGCAAATATATATTTTTTCTGTTCTATAAAGCAAAGCGCTGGATACACTTCAAAGTGTTTAAACAAGTCTAAGCATCTACTGAAAACATTGAATGGGATCCCCGAAACATTTAGATGGTTAGAAAGCCCCAGGTGTTCTCTATTTTCAAGTGGTCTCTCACCTCGTCGATCTTCTTGTCCAGCATGCGGAAGAAGTTCTGTTGGCTAGATGATATTTCCCTGGAATAGTGAGGTGTTTATTTTCGGTTTGGCGGTCAGAGGGACGACTTACTGGCTTTGGAGCAGCGATAGGTTCTTGGCGCGCAGCAGGGAGACGGCCACGTCCTCGTCGCTGTCCTGGATGTCCTTATTGCTTAGCTCCTCGCTCTCGTCGTGCTTCTCGCGGTCGCGCTGCTGTGCCTTCTCGGCATCCTCGATGTGGCCTTCGTCCTCGTCCGTTTCGGCATCTGAGTCGGCTGCCAAACAAATGGATAATGCCAAAGAAGAGTTTCGAGCATTAGTCAAGATGAGTGGGCAATTTCGCGAGTGCCACAGAGTGGCAAAAGTTTTACAATAAACCGAGTGGGGCAACTTCTTCGAGAAAAATGCTTGGAAAACACTTGTAGAAATTAAACTAGGACATATGTAGGTTCAAACACTCAGAGAAACTAAAAGTCCTAAATTAAATTTTATTTCAGCAGTAAAAATAATTAAAATATTTTTCTTAATAATAAACCAAATATATTTCAAAATAAAATAAGAAACTCCTAGCTTTCTACATCCTTTATTTACTTCTCCGTTGTTCTTTTGCTAATCCATCATCCGCAACGTTCGGCTTGACCTGCGTATACTTAATATTTCCTTGGGCCTTTCTTTGAAGTGGCCCTGCTACCCATAAATTTAATTAAAAACCGTTATGCATTTTAATGCAAATTCAAAGAGAGAGCCGAGTATTATGAATAATTAATCTGGGACCGAGACTAAAGCCTAGGCGCCTCCGAAAAATTTGGGTCGTTTATGGCACAATGGCGCCTTTGTGTATGCTATACTTTTTTAGCTTTAACCCTTTTGCACACACACAGAGGGGCCTGGGGGGCTGGCCACACCCCTTCGAAGCGGCGCCCACTGCAACAACAAGTTGCCTTTTTAGCAGTTAATTATACACACACAAAAATACAAAAAAAAAAAAACAAGAAACACGCACACACAGACAGCCACAAAAGAAGAGGGTTGGGCATAGTCAAAAGTTCTTCATGTAGGCTAGGTTTTACATTTTTATAAACTTAAGAGCAAACACACGCTAGTGTGTGTGTGTGTGTGTTTTTTTGGTTTATATATAGACAATTCTCTGGGCTTTAAAATGTAGGCCTTTATTATTACTTTGGTGAATGCATGGCCTTAAAACTGGGCTTCTCCTTTCACAGCCCCCTTCTCCTCCTCCCTCTTTCACTGCTAGTGACATATTAATCAATGATGTCCTCATTGTGTGGAAACAGGTGGCTCACACATACACACACGTATGCACAGGAACACGAACACACACACACACACACAGCTGGAGGCAAATTGATGTCGTCATGCGTGTAAGCTTTTGTTGTGCGAGGCAATACTTTTTCCTCGCCATTTCCCCCATTTCCCTTTCTCTACAGAGAAGAAAATGTTGATATTTTTGTAGATCGCTTCCATATTTTTCTTTTCAAACGATGGGGATATTAAAAAGTATCGAAACAATATCAATTCTTAACGCGCAAAAAAGAAATCATGACATATAGGTAGAGAAAATGAAATAAAAGTTGAACTGCTTTCTAATAAATATAGATTACTTAAAGATCTTGGTAAAAAAATGTTATTTTGATTTCGAGGAAATATATTTAATAATTTTGAATATATTTATTTCCCATTAATTGGCAGGCAGTGGTTCGTTAAATCTATCTTTTTTCTCAGTGCACAATATATGGATCTCATAATGTCAGGCCCCAAAGGATATACTCTCTCTTTTTGTGTACTCACCATGTCCTCCTTTCTTGCCGTTCGCTTTACTCTTCGATTTCCTGGGATACAAATGTATCTTGCTCTGTCCACAGCCCATCTTTTGAATGTGCCGCTGCCTCTAGAAATCCAGAATCGCTGCCGCTTCTGCGTTTGTTGTTGTTTTCAATTTGTGTTTCTTTTTTTGTTATTTTTTTTATTATTAATTTGTTGCTCGACACGTTGCTCTCCCGCTTTGTCCGCCGCTCGTCACTCTCCACCTCTCGTTCTGGCTGTCTTTTATTTACGTTTGTCGTCTATTCTTTCTTCTGTTTTATTCAATTTTCACTAATTTAACTATGTGTGTAAATTTAATTTATTTGATTTGCTGTTGTTGCTTTTGCTGTCGCTGCCGCGTCTGTTCCCGTTGTCAATTTCGAAAGATTCAGCGGCAGCGGCAACAAACGCTCCTCGGGGGGAAATACATTTGTGCGTGAGTTTTTCTCAGGGAAAATACCACCCAAGCCACCCACTCAACCAGCCACCTATTTCCAGTTCAAACCAAGTACAGGCCAACTTGGCTAACTCAAGTGAAATAGGAAGGTGATAAAACAACACTAATGTCAAGGTGCTCAGAACAGTTGTTTAAATAAATGATATAGTAAAAACATTAAATATTTTTAGAATTCCTCTGATATTTACAAGTTTATTTATCAAGAATGGATTAATTTAAAAATTTAGTTGTTTTTAAAAAGTTTTTCCGCAAAATTTATTGTTGTTTTGAAAACTCTGGGAAAGTTCCTAGAAGTAGGAAATGATACATTTTTCTTAAAAAACTGAAGAAGAAATTTTTATAATATTTTTAATATTTTAAAATATTTTTATATTTAATATAGGTTTGTAAAAAGTGGTTATGTCTAAGGGGTTCTAGGTTTGGTATTCTGGAACCTCAAAGGACCCTCATTCTGTTAAGGACTTTTCTTATTTATTGTTCTAGAGAACTGGGGCCTTGATTATAAGCTTTGAGTTCGCGAAAATTAAAAAGTTCACTAATAGATGCTCCACTGTAGTACTCATTTCCCGTATTTATTTGTCTTCTGTATTTCGTATTTTGGGGACTGTAACGGAAATTAAGTGGGTCCCTGGTTGGCACTCAACCACTTGTTTCAGCCGTGCTATAAATTCAATTTGCAGCGTCAATTTGTAAACAGGACAAACCCATAAAAGGGTTTTTTGACCAGGGCTGCAGCACTTTGCAATTCGCTCTCAAGGAGAACCTTTGTGTGTGTTGTTGATGTTGTTTTTGGCCTTTGAAGGTGGCCAACTAAGTTATAATCGCGCGCGTGTTGTTGTTTATGTTGTTGTTGGTAATTTAAACAAATAATAACAATAATAAGCACAACAAATAGTGTGCAACAAAAACACTTGAATTATATTCAATTATTCGCAGAAAGAGCGAGAGCACCGCTCGCTGGCTCGCTCTTGCGCTCACTGGATATTATAATAGACACCGACACGGGAGACGGGGAGACGCACACACACACATGCTCCACTTTTGGGGGAAGACAGACACAGACAGGCGCGCGCCAGAGAGATAGAGAGCCAAGGTGTGTGTGTGTGCTGGTGAGAGTTTCGGCTCTCTCTTCGCGTGCGAAATTGATTTTTCTATTTATAAAAAAAAATCAAAATATATCCGCTTGGTTCACATCTTCTTTTTTTTGATAATTTTATTTTTGTTGCCGCCAACTGGCAGCGAAACATAATTTATGTTTTATTTATGATTGCCGGATTTTCATTTAATTTCCATTCCCGTGGCGATTTTCTTCGGGTGGCCGCCGTTTTATTTCGCCCCAAAAGAAACTTGTTTGATTTATCTCATTCGACCACTTGGGCGCATTTGGCCCATTGAGAACCAACGCACAGTTGCAAATACACTATTTACCGCTAGACGAACAGCAATCTATTTACACCAATCCGCTAAAAACTAGGAGGAACTGTTTGCCATTTTTCTCGGGGTTTTCAAATTATTTACACTGGCTTTTCCTGCGGAAAACTTTGCCGAAAAGTATCTGCGACGCGTTGCGAGTGTGTGGAATTTTGTATGCTGAAATTTATGCTGCCTGACACTCCTCTTTGTGTCACAAAAAAACGAAGAGAAGAGCGAGTTTTGTGCTGTGCCTTTGGAGAGAGCGGCATGCCAACACACACCATGATGAAGGCGAGTGCTCAGTGAAATGGGGGTGGGTTTTCCGGCGGAGCTTTCGCACAGGGGTTCAATGCTACCGCTGGAGCTTTTCGGCAAGAGCAGGCGATTTCGAGCTCCCCAAAGCTACCCCTGGGTGGTGGTGGAGTAAGCTTTAAGTTTGGCGCGCTGAACTTTTCCATTTAATTGGCAACGCGAAAGCTGCTCCAGAATCTCCCAAAACCCCCTGCAGAGGTCAGCCCCTATTCCCAGAGTGTTATATTATGTAACCCTTATTTAAATTTTAGAGCTTTTGAACCTTTCGTAATGGGCTCAACATAGTGTTATACCTACAGTAATCCTTATTTGCATTATTTAGTTTATGAAACTATTGCATGTATGTGGATGACAATTATAAGCCGTTTTTTTATTGGGCACTACAATCCAATACCAATAAAAAACCTACATAATTTTAAAATAAAAAACAATTAAGAAATTTGAGAAATGTATAAGGATTATAATTTTAAGGGGGGACATCTAGGTAACTGGGGAAAAAAAAGCGGATTTTCTGGATTTTTGTTTTGGCCAAATGAAGAGGCCAATCGAAAATTTGTAAACTACGTTTTATTATATTAGATCCGAAGTATAAAATACAATTTTTTTCGAATAAATCGAAAACAAAATGGTGGCTGTGCAGCATTTCTTCGTAGGCCCTTTTTTGTTAAAGGGGGTCCATGGCCGGACACCTAACGTCCTTAATTTTTGATCTAAAAAAAAAAAAAATTTACATAGTTTCTATACCTCAACAGCTATCGACGGACGTAGGATTTTTTCGATATTTTGATTTTTTAAAAAATGGTGAGTGATTGAAAAAAAAAGGAGCATTTTTTCGAATAGAAAACGTTACAAAATTATTGATTAAAAAAAAAGTAAGCAAAATAAAAAAAAAATCCTACGTCCGTCGATAGACATAGGTATTTTGAATATACTGTCAGAAATTGAGATCGATCGGTTAAGATTTGTTCGAGTTATGTGTCCGGCCGCCTCAAAAAAAGTGGTTTCGAGAAAAACGCGTTTAAAGTTTTAAGGTGCCCGGGATATACATGTGAGGCATCGCCGCAGAATGGAAAATTTCGACTCTTAGACACTTTTGCCGGACTCTATCTTTTGGTATGTTATTTTTAAGACCCTAAAGCATTTTTTAAGCGAAAAAAAAATTTCCGATTTTTTAAAAATTCTACCTAGATGTCCCCCCTTAATATAACCATTTGATTTTGTTTACAGTGCAATGATTTGCAATAAAACAATTTTAAATGTAGCTATTTTCATAGTGATTTTGATTTTTGTAAGTTTACAAAACGTACATACAAAAAAAATCATGTTACCGTAAAATCGATATGGCCATGTAAGCTTCAGGTCATGCAAAACCCATATCGTTTTTACATGAAGTACTCTTATCGACCAGGTGAAATTTACCTGGCCCCATATCAAGTTAAAAATGATCTTAAAAAAGGTCAAATTGACCTACGATTCATATCGATTTTTTTTTGGGTGTATACATTCGGATACTAACTTTTTGATATTTTCAGTTTTAATCTGAAATAAATAGGCTTGCTTGATGGATAGCTTCTCATCATTTCACTTTGGTTAAAGCTACAAAATTTTGTTCCCATTTAGCAAAAAGAAATTTGCAAAAAAGTCGCGCCCCGTCATGTTAGGCCTCATTAATTTCCACAGCAGTGATTTTCTGACCACCGCTTCGCTCCATTTCCGCTGGCGAGAAAAACCAGGACCAGTCAACCACCCCCTGCGAACCCGCCCTTCTGCATTACATTAGATGGGACATGTAGATGGCATTATTTATTGCATAATAATGAAGTGAGAAACGTTAGAAATCAAAACACTCGACAGCATCGAGATAAACTTTGGTCCGTTTCCATTCACTCGATTTTTTTTTATCATTATAATATATTTTTGGGGCAGAATCGTTGGCATTTTTTCCGTGCATTTGTCAGCCGCAACGGAATTGAAACGTTTGCTCTTTTATTGCCACGGACGTGTGTCGTCAGGGGGCCGGAATTGCGACTATATCGTTCTCAAGGGGTGGACATCTAGGACATCTCGGAATGGTGGGAAAAATATGAAATGTATATGGCCATGGCGGACAGGAAGTAATATACAACAAATGCCAAATGATATCTTCCCATTGATCTTTCTATTGGACCAAAACGTGGTGGGATTTGCAGTCTTTTATTAATGGTTTTAGGTGGAATTAAAGGAAACGCTTAAGCTTAAGATCTGTATTAAATGGAGAAAGGAAAGATTTTAAATTTCTCAGTTTATTTGTGTTTGCTTTAAACTCTTGTATATTTATTTAACTTATTTTTACATAAAGGCGTATTAAAAAATATATAACATTGGTTTATTTAAATGAGCTTCGTGAATTATATTTCAACCAGTCCTTATTTATTAATTATGGGTTTAAAAACCTTTCATGGTAAATATAATATGAATAAATATTTAATTTCAAAGTGTTTTTTAATGGGTTTAAAAATAGTTAAAAATCGTATCACCTCCAATATCCCCTATTTCTTGAAGTTCTTTAATTTATTAAAATATATCATCACTTTTAGCTTAAGCTAATAAGTAAAGGTTATAGGTAATTTGTACTTATAGCCAGAGAATAAAAGAATTAATAAATAAAATTGTCCGATTTAAATTGCTAAAAATAAATAAATAAAAATGTAATGATTCTCCTGCACAATTGAAGCCCCATACCAACCAGAAGTAGCTACTCCACACAGACTTCCCCGAATTATGGGAATCCCTGCGAAAGGATTGTCCTTTTGGTTAACTGCTGATAATGGCAACATATGTTTCTGTCACATTGTTTGGCATTTTTCCCGCTGTCTGCAACATTGTGAACCTGCTGGGGAGTCCTGCCAGCATTTAGGCAAATTTTCGCACTCCTTTCAATCTCCGGCCCCCAAAAAACAATTTACATAATTTTCAGCGATTTTCCGCAGCTCTTTCCTGATTTCTCTCTGTCTTTTGGAGTGGTGGTGGTGGTGTTGAAGATTTTCGATGAGGGGCAAAGGCAGTGAATGACGTTTGATGTGCGGTGGCAGCGTTTTGTTTAAATCTCCGTCCGTCGATTGTGACTATCATGAAAGTGGGCGTGTCCGCCAGCCACGTGACCGCACGCGTTGTGTTGAATTTAACACGGGACGGAGTCCTTCCGATCCGGAGACTCTTGGGTGCAATGCAAATGGGGTGCCATCCCAGCCGAAAATATTTTTTAAACTTTTTGCCTTGGCGGCGGACGCGTGCAGCCAATAAGTCCTTCATCACTTCCGCTTCAGTTCAGTTCCGTGATTTTGCACAAATAATGTTTTGATTGCGTGGCAGCGTGACGTGTAATTATTATCGCCGCACACAATCGCCAACAACAAAGGCTAAGCCCTCGATATTCCGGGGGCTTTTGGGGAGGACATCCCAGGCCCGAGTGCTGCAAAGCAATTAAAATGATTTGCCAGATTGAAACCAGCCAGAAGATCCTACGAACTGCGATGGGAATCTATTCTGAAGGAAACAAGCTGGTTCTAGATAAATATGATGATATTTTATAAAAGCACTTAGTGGTAATGAGAATGACTAATCAACATTTTATACATGTATTTAACATTAAAATGACAGCTAGATAAATTAAATTACTTTAATTAAAATAAGGGGAAATCAATTCTCAGAAATTATTCGAATGTCAATGAAATATACTACTTTGATTAGCCAAAGTTAAGTTAAGTCAAAGATTTAATGTTTTCAATATTTTTAAAGGTCTAGACTAAACAGACCCTCCTGAATGACTTTAATTAATAAGGATCCCGAACGGGAAAAATTCCCAAGAAAAGTTTTTAAGGACACTCACTTGACTGCCGCAAATCACAAATTAAAAATGGCTGACAAAAAATTATGCAAATTTGAGGACCAATCCTTTACAGGACAGCGACAAAATTTCATTAAAAACAGCAGCAGCGCAAGAAATCTTTTGATAAAAATTAAAAACTTTTCGCTGAAGGACAATTGACAAGGCGGAAAAAAAGATGAGAGAAGAAGCGAAACGAAAATAAAACATCAGAAATTGTGAAATGATGAAACAAGGAATTAAAACAAGCAATAATAAAATATTATGACAGCGCGGAAATGAGGGAGAACTCGGTGAAATATTTAAATTTCGCCAAGCTGCTTTTATATAATTTTAATGTCCTTTTTCCAGAGCCTCTTAAGGTCCAGCCAAGTGAAGTGCGACTTGCCGGCTGCTTTGCATAATTATATTCATTGAAAACTTATTTTCTTCAAGTTTTCTGCAGCAGGAAAATATTATAAAAAAGAGGAAAAATCGCGGGCAAAAGAAATCCGAGAGCTGAATTGAGTTACATCGCGGAAGATGGCGAGAAGAGAAACAGTTTTTGACATTTAATTGCTAGAGAACTGCAGTGGAGAAGGGACGGTGGCGAGAACTGAGAAACGGAGAATCGGAGAAGAGCTGCGCCCAAATGTCCACCACTCCACTTGGAGAAACTCGTTTCAATGGCCGGTCCTGAAGATGCTGCAGAATAAGAGGACCGAAAGCAGAGCTCCTCTGTCCCAGAGAGAAGAAAAAATGTAACATGATTTAATGACATGAATTATTTATGAGTTTCCTGTCAATCAAAAACCACGTCAAAGCATTTTGATGGCGATGTCAACGCGCCAGTGAGCAAAACACACGAAGCTGCTGCCTCGCAGAGGAGCAGCGTTCAAGGAGCGTAAAAAATAAAATACGAAAAGAAATAAAAATAAATACAGACCCAAGGTAGCTAAATATATAGTTGGGTAAAAGTTGGCAGAGGCACTTCAAAAGTTGAAGGTCCCAAGTGAGTGTGGCGCAACAGAAACTTTCTAAGGAAGGGCAGAAAGTAAAATTCAGTAAATAAGATAAATAAATATAATACAAATTTTATAATAAATTAAGTAAATAATTTCGATTTAAAACATTTTTAACTTAAAGAAGTTAAGATCATGAATAAATGGAAATTAATTACAAATTCTATAACTCCTGAATTTAATCAATATTTCTATAAAACTAAGAAAATAAGAATGAAATATACTGTCCAAGTAATATCAAATAAATACTAGCTAAATTAATTTCAATTAAATCCTTGCATTTATCCTGTAAACGATAAAATAAAGAAATTCTGAAACTCCTGAATTAAATTTTCTTTCTATTTCTTTTAAACTCTTAGAACATTTATTCCCATTTTGATCTCCCTATAAATGCCAAATATGAAACATCCCCTTTTGCAGCCAATCCATATTTTTATAAATGCCAACAAATAGCTGCTCAAATGATATGCTAATTTCTAAGCTTTTTAATCAAGCCAAAACCCGCAGTGAATTTGCATTTTGTTTACTTTTTTCCCTATTGTTTTGCCAGGCCAAAAGTGTTCCACTGTTGCCCTTCGAATGAAATCAATCATGTAATTTATGTTAGCATAATATGCCCACCAACAGACAGCCTGCCGTCGAAATGGACTGCCAAGAGATAAATATTTAACAATAATTGATTTAAAAGTCGCATGCAAATGTCCCCTAAGGACGAAGGACGAGACGAGTGCCGTCTTCCAGGTTTTAAGCCGCTTGGCACGTGGGTAAAACAGCGGCTGCTTTCGCAATGGGGTGTACCTTCTTTCTTAAGTTTTTTTTTCCATTTCCCCGGGCCGCTAAGCAAACATCCTGGTTCCAGGATACTCGGACGGCGAACTGCGGACTGCGCCTTTTAAGCGTGAAATTATATAGAATATCCTTTAAAAAGCTTTTGATTTCGCTGCCTGCCTGCGTGAGGTCCACCATCCCATCCGAGGCGTATATGCAAATGTCCTTCATCTGCTTAGCGCAAAAAGTTGTTTTCTTATTTTCCAAGGCGACCCAAGTGGCTCCAGTTTTCCCTGCCTCACTGCTCCCCCCATTTTCCCCCGGCTAAATCGCATTTGCATGTCTTTGTCTGAAGTTGACCTCGTCTTGTTGAAGTTGCCGCTGCGTCAGGTGTTGCCTACAGGATACTAATGTCCTCCTGTTAACGCTCTTAATGGCACAGACAAGCTGCCTGCATAATGGAGTCCTCCCCTCCTGCAGATCCTTCTCCCTCCTTTTTTTGTCCAACCCACAACTGTCTTCATCTGTCAGCTGCATTCATTCACCTGCTCCGTCTAATGTTAATGACATCTCCTGGGCCGATGCATCAGGCCTTTTTGAGTGAGTGCCGGGGACCTTAGAAAAACTAGCTCAGCGGCCAGTCGATGCCAAAGGATGCGCGAAGGAAGCTGGCCTAGGAATGGGAAAGGTAAACCTAGAAGGGAGTCTAGTCTTCAGGGATAAATACGCAC
Source organism: Drosophila prostipennis (assembly GCA_037075205.1). NCBI lineage: Eukaryota > Metazoa > Arthropoda > Insecta > Diptera > Drosophilidae > Drosophila > Drosophila prostipennis. The sequence continues at coordinate 957,829 of JBAMCJ010007287.1, forward strand.
TCTTCGATACAAAATACAAAATAACAAGATACTACATGTGGGAATTTAGATTTAATACCCAGAGAAAATTATACGACATTTTAGGTGCCGTTTTCTTGTAAAAACATTTTAATAATAAAAATAAAATCCAAAGTAAAATAAAATTTGTATTCAGCGTTTTACTTTTTAAAATATTTTACCCCTGATTTTGCAACTAAAATTGTTGATCATTTTCTCTGTGTACCCAAGTGATATTTCTATGAACTTTTTTTATTTATGTTGCATATTAAAATATTACTATTAAGTGCTTTTAAATTCCTTCATGATCATTTATTATTTAAATCAATCTTATGAGCTTGTCGATATTGCAAGTGATATTTCTTTGAATTTATTTTTTTTTTGCATGATGATTTGATCAAAATCAATTTATATTGCCATGTAAAAATACTTAAAATAAATAATTCAATGTGTTTAAGTTCCTTTATTATCATTTATATTTTAAAATCAATCTTAAGAGCATGTCGATATTTCAAGTAAAATTTCTTTGAATTTATTTATTTATTTTGTACTTTTAAATGAAGCTTCCTAACTCCCAGTATCTTCCAGGTCTATGAAAGAGTAGGTACGAAGCGATCATATATGCCCCACTGAGAACCGATATACCCACTCCTCCGACTCGTACCCTTCCTTGTACCCATTTGGGTAACCGGGTAGACAACAGAAATTAGCATTACTTCCGAGTGATCGCAATCTGCGCATACTAATTGCTCAGTTTCAGTCTCAGTCCGGCGACTGCGGAGCTGCGGAGTCTCTTGGCTTCATTCATTCATGGGGGCAATCATTGAAGGAAGGCCTCTGCGCCAAACTTGGCATTACCTGAATGATTCCGATTCTGATTCTGCTGGACTGTGATTTTTTCCAGCCTGTCTAGACGTTGCATATAAGGCAGCGGCGACTGGAGACTGGAGAACCGATGCGTTGCGATGCAGAGAGCCTTCTTGTCTCCTCCGTTTGATGATGATTCTCGGGAAAACGGGTACGGCAACGGGAACCCTTGGCTTTCCTGCGAAACGAGCACAAAACACCAATCATCCAACATCATTGTCAACACGCCAGTGTCGTCGTCTCTGTGTCGTCGGTCCATAAACGGAGCCTTCGCTGCTTTTGCCATTTAAGGATCGCAGCTCGGCGGACTGTCATAACTCCTGGGGATCTCCATTCGAGCGCCATGCGCGCAGTACTATGCGATCATCTCGGAAGAAACGATTCCAAACCTATACCATCCTTTACCATCCCATCATCACATTGCCAAACGTCCAAAAAAGGCGCAGACGCCGCAGCTTCATGACGCGCGTTGGGAATATCCAAGCACCATGGTCATACTTTCCCTGCCCAAAGACCCGGTCTACAGACCATATATATTTCCTTTCTTTTCCAGAGAGCTCCGAGTTGCCAGCTGGTTCTCAAGCGCTCAAAGTGTCAAGCGTCAATTGCCGTTGAAGTTTATTGCCTTGGCAGCAATTAAAGCCATTTTTTTTTATTTTGGGGTTTGGTGGGGTTCGACTCGGTTCCATGTGACCAAAATCAATCCACTTTGATTTGATTTCTTGATTGGCTGTCGGGGGAATTGAAATGCATAATTGAATTATCAAATTAGAGTTGGTGTTTGGATAAATAATTGCTATTCAGCGGGGAGTTTGTGGACTGAATGAGTCACTGGGTGTTTCTGTGTTGAATTTATTGTTTATAAATGCAATTAAACTTCAATATCTTTAATTGCCTGTTAAATTATTTAGAACGGAACTATTTTTTTTAAGGTTTATTAGTGTTTTTTATAGCAATGAAAGATTTAGCAAGCTAAGATACAAAATATTTTATTCTTTCAGTCACAATCATAAATCTAAGAAATTCTCTTAGGGTGTAAATCTTATTTGGACATTTCAATTGTACAAATTAGAAGAGTCCCTAACTCCTAGCTTCCTGCAATTTGGCTAATTGAGTTTTTATTGCTACCGGTTCAGCTTCAGCTAGGGCTTCCATTTCCCTCAACTCTGCAGCATTATTTCCATATAACTCAAAGGGAAAAATTCATCACCGCAATATGCGCAACACACACCTAAAAAAAAAGAAATGAAGAAAACTGAGGAAAAAAGAAGTGGCTGTGGCAGTGGCAGCAGGAAAATTGTCATAAAGGTGCAACTGACAACAGCAGAAGAGGAGACAGCGAGGTTAGTAAATTTCAATTTATATGCAGAGAGAACAGTGAGTGAAAAGGCAGACACGGGACACAGGACATGGGACACAAGGCACAGGAGGATGAGGATGTGGCACACACAGGACTCGCAGTCGAGGAGCCAGAGCAAAAAAAAGTGTCAACGTTATATTTTCTCGAATTTTTCAAGATTTTTCGTGCCATTTTATTTCCCTTTCTTGCTGTCATTTTCTTTTTATTTTATTTTTGGATGCCCGCGACGCAAGTGGAAAACGCAATTTCATTAGACAAATTGAAAAAAATAAGTGCAAGCGTACACAACAACAACAAGAGGACCAAGAACTATGTGATGAGAGCTCCCCATATATCCCATATATATATATGGATATATTTTGTATATAACCCATGTACCAAAATAAGACTGACGCCATATTGCGGGCAATCTGAAGATTTTCACTGGTCGTTTGCCATTCGTTGCGATTGTTTTTCACGCGCACATACATGTAGGAGCGGAATGGAAAGTACATATAGATGTGAATGTGGCGCCCAACGGTGGAGCAGCCAAAGTCCTTTTCCAACAGGATGCTGCGCGCGCGTTGAAAAGAGGCGGAGACTCTCTGGCCAAGCGAAGCAAAAATAGAAATAAAACAACACTTTGGGGCATTGCGAGGAGCGCAGCGGAAGCACAGCCCGGAAAAAAAAGAAAGCACTGAATGCAGCCCGGACCTCCTCTTCCTTATCAAAAGGGGGACTCGACTCGGTTCGGCAGCACTCGCCTTTCTCCGCTTTCCCGACTTTTCCGCTTTCCCCCAAAAGCTAGGCGACGTCGCTGATTGGAAGCTTCGGCAACCGACTCGTTTTTGGGGCGGAGCAAAAGCTCACGACGCAGTGGCGCCATCAAATGGGGGTAAATTTGTTATTGAAAGGGGGTTCGTTTGTTTCTAAAAACATTGAATTATGTGAAGTTGTTTCAAAAGTTATTAAATTTAAAACCTTTTATGTTTTAAATATATGTTTTATTTAAATGCAATTTATTAAATTTATATTTTTTTGTATCCATTTCCGATATATTTTATTTGAATTATCACCTACAATATATCAATTTCCCTTGCAGCGGCTATCATGCCCACAAATCCCTCGGTTACCTCGCGGGCCACTGGTAAAATGTCCTCGGGAGGAAGTAAAAAACCCAGAGCGCCCTTGTCCCGCAGTTCGATGGTATAGGGTATTTTGATACCCTTCACCGCATAGGCCCATTCCTTTCCCGAGCCAGAGACTTCATCTGGAAAATGTAAATATTTTGTGTTACAAAAATTTCAATTTTAAAATGCAAATAACCCACATAATGTTGTAGCACTCGATCCATAGGTAAATACAGTGCCATATCTCCTAAGTAGAGCATCTGAAAAGCCCTTGGCCACGTGCATCATTTGGGGATAGTGTTCGGGAAACTCAAGAGCGGTATGTCCCCAGGGCGAAAGAACGTACTGGCCATAGGAATGCAGCGATATGTAGATCTTAATGCTGCCATCCGGGATGGAGTTGTTTATATAGGAAGTTAGCTGACTGATCTCGACATCGGATTCTGCCGAAGGTCCACCATACAGTTCTGAGCAAGGATCCGAATCAGCTCCAGTTACTAAAAATTAATTTACTGATATATATATATACATGATAATGATATATCATTATAATGATATTTCAAATATAATAATTTCATTCATTGAGATCATCAGAAACTCTTTATAAAATACTTACACATCCACAGGTAGTCAAAGTTGCGATTCAAATCGGTTCCAACGCACTCGCCCGTGGGATCCGAGTTCAGACGGGACTTTCGCCACAGACGTTCCTACAAGTCATGGGAATAGAGATTATCAATCAATAATGCGGCTAATTGATTACTAGTTAGTAGTAGGCGATAAGATAGCCGGCGCTATAATGATATCGGCGCGTTTTTGATCAGAAATCTTATCGCGATTCGCGATGCATTGGCGGCACTTTCATTTCCATTCATTATTTTATTACGTAAATATTTAAACAATTCAACACTCACCACTTCGTGCGAATAAGTAAACCCGTCTACGTTCAGGACGGGGATAATATACCAATCGACATTCTGGGCAATATCCCTAACGGCCGGGTTTCTGGGCACCAGCAGCTCATCGATGAAGTAGGTGATCGTCGATGAGGTAATCCATTCGCGGGCATGAATATTGGACTCGATGAAGACCACGGGATTTCCCTGTTTGTAGGAAATTTTAACGCCTCTAATCGGCCGGCCCTCGTGGGAGTTTCCTATAGAGAAGGGTGTGACAATATCCGGATAACGAGCCTCGATCATATCCAGCCAGGCGTAGATCTCTTCAAGAGTGTGAAACTGGGTCCACTCCATGGAAGTGATACGCTGTTTGGGTCTCTGATTATCAATGTGAGTCTGGACATTATCGATCTTGAGGTTGTAGGTGAAATTGTGTGCGGCCAAGAGGTTCTCGAAGGTCTCCTGATATTGAGGAGGTAGCATTAGGTCCGAGGATTCCCCCAAGTGACGAGCCTCACGCCAACTGCTGAGCTGTGGAAAAAAATATAAATTGAATTAGTAATACAACGATTTCATAATATTCTAAATATGAAAATAATAAAAACAATTATGAACAATTATAGTTAATTTAAATTTTTTATTTATTTATTTTTTTATGTCGTAAAAGTGAAGAAATTGAATTTAATATATTTTCCTTGATTTAAATATTTTGTATTTGCATAATTATTCAATTTTTTGATCAGTATAAGCTTAACCCACCTTTAGGGCCTTCTCCTGGGAATTGAGCAGCTTAAACTGCTCCAGATCGTCGATCCTCACATTGTAGACTTTGTAGTTATCATATCGGACTTGCTCTGCACCCAAAACCAGGCCGAAGAGTCCTGCGAGTAGGAGAATTTTAACCGACATACCGCTCTACGGGAAAGCCAACGGGGAACTGTCGAAGCCCGAAGAATTGCCGCCTGATTAGGCTAAACTTATCGCGACGACTGCCCATTGAGAGCTCATTGAATAGGTTAACTCTGGAACTGTTTGGCTTTTTTATCAGCTATAAAAAAAACTATTTTGGGCCGGGAAAAAACATAGTAAAAAAGGGCCAAGACTTCAAGCCGCTCGAGTTGTCTGGGCAGGCGAGCACTTGGTACTTAGGCTGTCTCTCAACTTTGCACATAAATTTTGTGCAACGGCAGCCCATTTCATTGTAGGTCATTGCATAATGAAGTTACCGCCCCGAGGCACATAAATTTCCCCCGGGCTCGAGGAGATTTCAGCCCGCTTTCTGTGTTCGCTGTCTTCTGTTTGACTTGCGGCGCTTAGTGCGAACATTTTGTTTAGGCCTCGGTTGAGGTTTGCTTTTCTCTTCCAGTTTCAGTTTCAGTTCGAGTTTCTTTTTTATGTCCTGTGGCGAGTGCTTAAAGGACTTTGGTCATATTTTGCGCGGGTATTAGAGGAACACGACTTGGTCGTTGTCACCGCATGAGGTGCGTCAACGTGTGTCCTGTGCCGAAAGGTGCAAGGGTGTGAGGTTTCCCTAAGTGGCCTGCCTGGACATGAAAGGCGCATCAAAGTGGATTTCCAACCGGGAAAACCGGGAAGTCAGGAACTACAGGGGTGGCACCAAAAATATTTCGCAAAAATGTTAATGGCTGTGTGAAATATCGGTGGAAAATGCTAAACTTTTAGCAGCATTCAATCTGTTCAACTTTTGACTGCCCAACAGAGAAGGGTAAAGAATTTACGGCCTTTTCATTAAATCAGGGATTTAACAACCGTTTACAGGCCTTAAAAACCAGCCATAAAGTATCGATTCACTCAATATGTTTTTTTTATGTTTATAAACTCGTTTTGACAAGTATGTTTGGAGTACTAAAAGTGTTTACTATCATTTTAAAAATGCTAACTTTATCTTAAAATACCAAATTATAATCAAAAGTGGTTTGAAATTACATAAAATGGGCTTTCAGAACCTCTTAAACATTTATGATCAGACATTATTGGTTCAGAGACTGAAGTTCTATATGTTTAAAATTGGTTAAAATTTTAAATAGATAAGGATTAAATAACTATTTACAATTTTTTATCGGTATATATTGTGTGCAGTGGCGGATCCAGGATTTTGTTGTGGGGGGTGATATCAGAACAATTTTTTTGTTGCATACTTTTTGAGTACCAAAATTTCTTTCATTTTTCACCCGAGTGGGGGGTGATATATCACCCATATCACCCCCCGTGGATCCGCGCATGATTGTGTGTCATTTAAAATAATCAAACTTGTAAGGAGTTTGCTGTCATAAAATCAAACTAAAAGTTATACAATTTGTGAATTATCTAAGAATAATGGGAACCATTGTTACCTACCTTGCTCTGATGTCTGCCGCCTGGGGAATGCAGCTATGTCCGCGGGTCTATCTTCCACCGGGCCAGATGGAACATAGTCTGCAGATCTCCAACATTACAATCGCTTTTGTGGAGGCCAATCTATATACTCTATTCACGATTCTGATCCTACCGATGCCCTCGAAAAGGTTTACAACCCAAACGGGTCGGAACTTCAAGTGCATCTTCGTGGCTCCCTACTTGCTGCAGTTCATCAGCTGCTTCTGGGGCACTGTGAAAAATGTCAAGGAGCTTCTGACTTCACCAGATATGTTGGCAGCCAAGGATTATGTCCCAGCCCAGCTGAAAATTATCTTTATTTTCGGACTGCAGCTGCTGGCAATGATAGAAATGGGCTTCATCTTATTCTACAGCCTGGAAAAGGAACGCAACAAGGAGGCAAACAAAATTAAGTAAAATCAAGAGGAGCTCTAAGCTGGAATTAAAGCTCCTTCCTTCTGCCAAGCCAACTCCTTTCAACAATTAGCAGCGGATTATTTGATTAGCCCGCTAATTGCCTTGTCCTCAACACCGCACCAAATAAATTTTGTGAACACTTATTTCTTATCAGCCGCAATAAAGGCGAGCCAAGCGGGATTAAAGCCAACTGGGTGGCGCAGGATTACAAGTCCTGCGGCGAAAACTTGCGCCCAAAACTTTCGACACCTCGTGGCGGCGTGGAAATTGCGGAAAACTTTTTAACCAACCAAAGAACACAACACTTGTCGTGGCGCGTGCGATAAGCCAGCGTCGCATTTTTAATTGCCAAAGTCCTTGGGACTTGGGGTCGGCCCAAAGGACTCGCTTAAAGCAACCTTTAAAGTGTCATAAATATCGCGGCGTTAACATTTCCTGCAGCAATTTTAATTGTCTAACTGTTGGGGAAGAAAAGGAAAGGAAAAAAGACGGCCATAACATAAATCTCAGTGCTCAGTGCCGCGAGAACATGTCGTATGCTTAATATTTTTCACTCAACTCGCGAAAAAATGTCAATGCCGGAAAGCGTTTAGCATTCGCTTTTTTCTCTGTTCGCCGTGGATTTAATTAGCCTCAAAATGTCCCCGGAAAATGGCAACCTGGCATGCCACATGGCAGTGTGTCCTCGCTTTTCTGGCGGAGGGTCAGCCAGGATAAGCCAAGGAAGTGGCCCCGGCCAAGGAAGGAAGTTGCATGTTCGGCCTCAAGTTCAATTTGCTGGTTCGAGCCACATTTTTGGACAGCCAACAAAGGTTTGGGTGGGGAAAAAAGCTGGCTAAGGAAAACATTCAGATGAAAGATGGAAACTTGAATCATAATGTGTTGCTTATTCTCTGAGAAACAGTTATTTTAAGCTTCTGTTCTGTTGTGAACAGAAGTTAATAATGCTTGATAAATTAAATATTCAGGAATGTAATCCGGGAAAAAATACCATTAAATATAGTTTTTGAATTTCGGAAGAATTTAAAATATGAGATTAATAAATCCAATTAAAAATGTCAGCAAAATACTGAGTAGAATCCTTTCGATGAATAAATTGTTAATAGTAAATAATATATTTTAAATAAAGCACTTTAAGTAATCTTAGCCTAGATTTGTTCGGTAAAACAATTTAGTTAAATCTTTAATAAATTAATTAAAGTTCACTTACTTTACCTACTTCAAGGAACTTTAATCTGGATTTCTTGGGAGCGAGATGTAGTTAAGTCTTAAAGAATTTAATTGAAATAAAAAGAATATAGTTTTATTGGAGTTCATCTTACTTTTTTTTGTTGAGCATTTCTCTGAGCCAGTCAACCTAACGAATATCCATTTTATTAAAATAAAAACAGACCATTCTCACCTAAATCTATTCTGCATGTTCCTCGACCATTAATGCAACATCTATGAGTACGAACTGCTGATCGTTATCATGGCAATTATAATTTTCTGCCTTGAGCAGGCCGCTCTATTGTTAATTTGACTTCATTTCCAGGTGGAGAAAATACCAGGAACAATTGCGGCTAAGTGGTTCCATGCGTTGACACGCCCAACTGGAGCAGCAATTACCCGGGGAATAATTAACGCTGAGGCATCGCAATCTAATTGCCGAACGGGCACGCTTGTGTGATCATCTCGCTGCTTTCCGATCCCGATACATAGTCATTCTATGGATATACACTCTATATTATAACCCCCATCCCAGCCATAGCGACGTGACAAGCTCTGCAACAAGTGCCACCTTGACTTTTCGCTGGGGGCGTGGCACATGCCAATGCGATGTGATGATGATGACGAGCCGCGTGTTCAGTAAGCGATTATTTTTTCAGTTGAGCATTTCTTCAGCGCGAATTGTTTTCATTTCGTGTGTTTTTTTTAAACGTCGTCGCTGGCAGCTATTTATTGTTAAATGAAGCGATTTGTTTGTTGTCATTATGCGTCGATGCGTTAAAACATTTTCGCTTTATTTTTTCTACTCTCGAAAAATTGTTTTTGCACTGCCGCAAAGCGAGAAAATTGGGAGTGGTTGTGTGACGATGGTGGAACAGTAGAATATGGCAGCAATAGCCTCGGGTTGAAGTGGTTGGGATTTTTTGGCACATCGTCGTTGGCTCAGGTGGCTGTGAGTGAGTGGATGCGGTGGTGGGGGCTAAGCGGTAAGTGGTTGGAGCGAATTCTAAGCGCCGTTGTCGATGTGTGAATTCCAAACAAGCTGCGGCAGCTGTTGAACATCAAGGCAGAGATGGAGAAGTAAAAAAAATATTGTTAGAATTGTTCTACCGTTTTTTTGGAGGCAAATTATAAAGTGGTAAAGGATTTTACTAAATTTTGAGAAGTGCAGAGAAGGGCATTCTTTGGAGCTCTTCTCCGCGCTTCTCAAAAAAGTTACCTTGTAGCCTTATCATAGTCTTTTATGCTTTATAACTTTTATTTACTATATTTTCTGTATTATATTATTTATCCAACCCTTTAGACATTTTTTGTATGGCTTTCCTCCACAGAATATTTATCATAGGCAACTGGGGTGCCGCAGCTCCTTCCTGCTCACATCATTGACTTAATTCCACCTTGACATTCTTTCGACTTGTAGCTGAGAACCCACATCAGCGATCTCAGACATGCTAACTAAGCCCTTCACCTCGATGTGGATGTGGATGTGGATATGCTGATGCCACCGTGGGCGTTTGTCTCCGCCTAATCCGCTTTTAAAGTAAGTAACAGAGTAGAGAAAGAGAAAATAAAACGCAAACCGGAAATCACAAGTCAAGTTGATGAACTGTCGGTGGCTGTCCTCGGTTGAAAATCGGGCAGACGCACACAAAAGACATGGCACCTGCAAAAAACTTTGCAGACACATTTGGACCCTTTGCCGTTTGTCCCATTCTCAGACCCAAAACACAAACTCATCCCCCTTGTCCGTTAGAGATTTACGCATTTATTTTGCATTTTTTATATACCGCACAAAACATGCGCGCAGATTTAAGCAAAAATCGCAGGCAGAAAAGCAAAAGGCAACGAGTTGAGATGGGAGTTGTGGAGTTGAGTCGGTTAGACACATTTTTCGGTTCGCTTGTCGATTTGCCTGCGTTGACATGACAAAAGGCGCAGATCTGCATACATTTGCATGTCATTGGACATTGCTGGATCGCATCATCGGGCAAGGACACTGAAACTGAAATCCCCCTAAGACATTCGGGTATTGCCCCAGTACAAGCCGTTTGCCCACGTTAACAATATGTTAAGTTGGCCTAAGACAGCCTCGGAAACTCCATGCAGATACATTTCCAACCTCGGCCTCAACGAGTTAATCGCTTAATGTCGCTCCCCCTCCTCCTCCTCCTCGGGCTTTTGAGTCATTTGTCAGCTGTCTGTTGTGACTTTTCTGGAGGTTTTCTCCTTTGGGTGGGAGGCATAATTGTAATTTGTTTGAATTAACCAGTGAGATCTAGCCATTGACAGGCGGGCCTCCAAGGACCAATAGTCACCACTTGGAAATACCCAAATTTATTGCCGGTCTCGGGACCATTAACAAAAGTAGCAAATTGCTTTTGGCTGGTCAGCACTCGAGGCTAATGTCCTCACTATTTACTGACCAGAGATCTCCCCTGCCACCTCTACAAAAGGTAATAAATATCAAAAGCACCCTGGAGGCAAATATTTACTTTAAAATTGAAACCTCCAACCAGCTCGCAGTTTTTCCCTGTTTGCCCAAGCTGCGTAAGTGCGTGAAAGGGTTGGCAGGATAAAAAGCAAAAAAAATAAATTGTGGGAAAAAGAAGCCTTTAATGGCCTCGCTGTTTGATGTTTCCTGAGCCGTGGGTGTTGGCAGGCAATTGGCCAACTCCCCCAAGTCCACACATCAATAGATTTCAGGCTCTATCTTAACCCATACATCTATCAAGAAACGTTGTGTGCCTAGCTGAAATTCAATTTTATGCTATTTTCGGAATTTTTATTGCCTGCTAAATTGTTTTTATAGGCCCTTCCAAAACCAGCCAGAAGCTCTTCTTCCGGGGCACTTTAATTTCTTTATTTTCACTGTATTTTTTATCTGGTCTTTTCCGTTCTGTCGGTTGTTATCTCCGCTGCTCGCTGTTGTTGCCGCAATTGCCAGACCATAAAAATTAACAATTAACAGAGCGCTCGAAATGAACAATCGCAAATCGCGGCTTACAAAATAGCCGTGGAAATGCCATGATATAAAATTGAAAAAAATGGCGTGTCACAGAGGGGGAAAATGGGGGAGAGGAACTTATGGAAATGAGTGGTTGTGAATTTCGGAATGCTCTATAATTCTTAAGAGGTTTTGTAGTCGAGCCTACAAATGAAAAATATTTATAGTTATTACTTGATAGATTTTCAAAATTAAATACATTTATATGTTTTTTAAGACTAACTAAAATTAAGAAATTTATCAGGGATCGTAATTCTTATGATTTTTAAAATAAAAATTAGAAAATAAGACTTATTTTTAATTTATATAATTGGAGAATAAGACTTATTTTCAATCCTTGAAATTTATAAAGTTAAAAAAAGGTAGCTCTTCTTATTTTTAGGAACCGAAAGCTTATGAATATGAGTTTCAAATAAATTTAAATTAGGTAAATTTATGTCTTTTTGAGTAAGATTAAAAAAAATTGTTGTATTTTAAATATTATTTTTTAGTTAATAATTTCATTAACATTTTTTTTTCGAAATACATTGAAATTAGTTTTTGTTTTTTTTATCCTAACATCTTTGAAAGTTGATAGACCCCATATCAAGCTCCCACTTTATATAGGGCATAATTATGAGACGGAAGACTGCAAACCGTGCCGACCGGACCGAACGGACAGCGCGGACAAAAAGGGTTATGAATGTGAAATTGTCATGCAAGAATTAGCCATGTCCTATGTTCTGGCCACGTCGCGAGTATTTCGTTACATTTTATATTTATTTTTAACCCGTTTCTCCCCCTAGTTTTTTTCTTTGTTGTTTTCGCCGGTTTTGTGGCTAACCGTCACGTCAAGTAAGCCGCCTTTTTATGGCTCCATTCGGAGCCCGGAATGTCAGCAATTATTTCCGAAATGCTGGAAAAACATTGCTAAATGTTTGCCATGTTTGCCTGACGCTCAGGAAACGTAAACATTTAGTGTAGTCGGTGTAGGTTCGCCCACTCTATCAGCAAAAACCCATCCCATTCCATCCCCAGTTTTCCCACCCTTCCCCATCAAACTGGCCAAGTCACCTCATATGCATTCATAACTAACCCGATGGAAAATGCATTTTAATGTGCGCAAAAATCCAATTTAAATTCAGAGCATTTTCTCTTCTCTCAGCTCTTCTTCAGCTCGGCAGACGCAGCATGCAATCACAAAATTAGTTGGCGACGAGATAAGAATTTTAGTGCTCTGGCACATAAAAATATTATACATATATATATTCGTGATATAGGGAGTAATGCGTATAAATCAACGAAATAGGGGAAGCAGCAGCTGCAAACAAATTCCAAATAATTCCTGTGAGCGACGTGGAAAATTCATTTGACAAAATGCACAAAAAAGCAATTTCGAGCTGCAGACAAATTGAAATATACGCAAGGAGCAGGTGCCGCTTGAAAGGGGGCGGTGGGCGGTGGGCGGTGGGCGTGGTGCTGCAGTGACAGTTGGGTAAATAAATATGTACAAATATACATACATATATATATAGTAGGAGTATATAGGGGAAAAGGCGAGGCGACATTCGGCCATGTACTTTGGAGAAGAAAAAAGAAGAAGAAGAATTCTGCAGCCACCCCCTAAAGTATGCTACGAAAACAGACGAAGCTGCTGCTGCTGCTGCTTCTTCTTCCCCCGGCTGCCGTATGTGAGAGGCGCCTACGCCTGTGTATGTGTGTGTGTGGTGTGCATATTCGCCATTCGCGCGTTGAAAATAGGAGGAGCTGAGAAAAACTTTCCATGCGCAGTTCAAAGTGCCAGCCACGAAATATGAACGGCAAAAATGCGCTTAAATATTGGAAAATAACCGAAAAACTACTTGGCCAAAACTCTATGAAATTTTAGCAGCTTATTTCAGGAACTTTTCAATAGCTGAAAGCGAAAAATTTGCATTTTACGCGAAATATAAATTACGAATTCAAAAGGCATGCATTTTAAGTGGAGTTTTCTCAACAATTTTAATTTAAAATGAATGAAATATGTTTTAAGTTGGTATCCATTAAAGTAATTTTAATATTTCATCTACAATTTAGAAAAATTAACTTAATTATACATTTATGTTTTGTAATATTTTATACCTACACTGAGAAAATTATACGACATTTTAGGTGCCGTTTTCTTGTAAAAACGTTTTAAAAATAAAAATAAAATGTTTTAAAAATCCAAATAAAATGTTTCACCCCTGATTTTGCACCTACAACTTTTGATGATTTTCTCTGTGTATAAATAAAATGTTTAGAGGTTACATTTTAGCTTTATAGCATCTTTAAAATATTTCAACAATTTCAATTCGCAGCTTTGGACGTTAGCCTTTCTTTAGCCCATTTTTAATCCTTCTGTAAATTTAATTTTCCTTTAAATCTAATTTTCAACTTATTTATTTAAAGCTTGCAACCATGATTTTCATCCCCTTCCCTTAATTTCCAACTTTTTTTGCTTACTTTTCCAACTAATGCGGAAAAGGCGGAGCTCATTGCCTGTCATTCGGGTTTCGCCGCCCCTTTGGGGTTAAACCCACGGCAGCCAGGACTCCCGCTGCGATAGATATCTCTGGCTATTAGTACAAAAGTCAGGTCTGGAAGCCAAGTGAGTGAACTCCAAGGTATCGATGGCATCGATGGCCCAACAGGCCGTTTAGCGCCATCAGACAATTCCCGCTGGCTCAGCGGCATTCACGCGTGCGCAAACGGGTTATAGGGGGTTATATATATGTATATATATGGTATACGATCAGGGAAAACAGGATGAATGCAAGCTGGGAGCACCCAACAACAATCAGTCGATTGTCACAGATATTTGTCATGTTTCTCTGGCCAAACTTTCCCTGCTGTTCTGGCCTGCAAAACGTTGTAAAAATGTCAATTGCATTTTCTGCCTGCCTTTTTTTTCGTCTCTGTTTGCTCCATGGGTCTCTGGTCTCTGTTTCTCTGTTCATCGATCGGATTTCATGTAATTACATTGTTTTCTGATTCATAATTAATTCGATCTGTTCTCTACTCGAGCAGCCCGCATTTTTCAGAGCACTCCGACTGATTTTTACATGAGCTCGCTGGCAATCGAACATTGATAGTTACTGAGTGATGATTTAATGAGGCAAACGTGGCATGTTGTGAATGAAATCAATTTTGTGAATGTGCAGAATGGCAAAAACAATGCCAGCGCACGAGGGAAACATCCCAGGACGGAAGGCGAAGGACGGACGGCGAACATACATAGTTGCGAGTACGACTCGGAGCATAAATATCTCCAGTTGGGTGTTGTAATGAGACTTATGAATCAATGCAATGTTGATTGAGTCGGGCTGGTTCTGCGGCAGCCAGAGCAGCTGCCAATGTGTTTCCCTTATTAGCCATATTGCTACAAGGCTCTGACAGACTGCTAGTCATGCCTCGAAATTCTTTTCTAAGTCAGCTTAGAATAAATATCACTAATATTGTTAGCAAGTGCACAGTTTTGTTTACATTTTTATGGGCATTTTAAAAATATATATTCGTGTAAAAGGTTTGGGTTGAAAATATGAGCATTAAACTATTTTAAGAACCATGCGCGGATCCACGGGGGGTGATATGGGTGATATATCACCCCCCACTCGGGTGAAAAATGAAAGAAATGTTGGTACTCAAAAAGTATGCAACAAAAAATTGTTCTGATATCACCCCCCACAACAAAATCCTGGATCCGCCACTGTTAAGAACCCTTTTTGATAATACTGCGAGCAGCCAAGATTTTTAGAATTATGAAGCTTGTACAAAGGCTTCCAATTTTTTGTTTCATGCATTTCAATGTGAGTCCTTTTAACCAGAGAATAAATTATTTTGTAAATTATTTATTTTTGAGAGGTTTACTTGCTTATATCTAAATATCTTCACTGGTCTCTTTATTTAATGTCGATATCTTGACATTTTAAAGTTATTTAAATTTTTTTCATTATTTTTAATTTTTTAAATTATTTAATAAAATTTTTGAAATGTTAATACAGCCGATATTATTTATATATATTTTCAATAATTTTTTTTTATTAATAGACCATCCTCTGCTGGAAAAAAATAAATATAGGTATTAAATTTGTTTAAACTTTCATTCGATCAATATATTCATAATTTTATTTAGCTTTTTATCTCTGAAATCGAATCTGCTGCGGAAAACCACAAATAAGGCCACTTTTTTTATCCGCAACGCACGACTTGTGATTGACAAATTAATGCGGATCACAAATCAACACCTCAACATGTTAATCATATCAAAAAAGCGGGGTGGGGAAAAAAAGACCCTGAAAGTGAACCCTCTCGGAGTTGCGAGAGCCACGAACCCCTGGAAAACAAAAATTAATTAAAAACATCAACAGAACGCGTCGAGATTTACAAATGTCTCCTTGGGCTGCTGGAATTAGTTCAGATGATGTTGGTTTCCTTTGCTGGGAAACGGGTTTGGGTTTGGGTTTTTCGGTTTTTCGAGTTGGTTCGAGTGGGTGGTTGGTAAATTCCCAGTCACACCTTTGTGCTGATGGCTTGATAAACGACGACCGCAGATTCATTCATGGTTCACGAAACCGTGAACCGTTCTCTAATCAGCAACCCTTTTGTGCGAGCGTTCGCCCCGAAATTGGGTTGGTTTTATTTTATTTCCATCTACATTTTTTTTTTTTTTTGATATGCAGATTTTGAAATTTCGAAGAGGAAAAAAACAGAAAGGGGACCAATGATGATGTCATTCGGTGGCTGACAAAACGCTTGACTGATTACACTTGTATCTGTTTTGTGTACAGGGCTCAATATGCTGAAGGATATGAAGGATTTTAAATTGTCGGTTGACTCCCTTCGGCTCCTTTGTGCGGCCCGGGTGATGAATTTGGTTTATTGAAAGGCGTCAGTGCGTGAAATGATGTGTGTCAATTGCATGAATGCCACGGCATTTCATTTCTCACATCCTTTTTAGCTTCCTCCAGCAGCAACTACAACTCACTCCTGGTTTTTTGTTGTCGAGTTGACAGCGATTATGCAAATCGGCTGAGTTGGCGAGATAAAACTGCATTAATTTCTGAAAGGCTTTGTCCAGGTCTTAAGCTGCTTTTCACCACCTCCAACTTAAAGTTCTTCTTTGGCCGAAAAACTACACGAAAATTTGCATTGTTGCTGGAATTTTCAATTTATATGCTAAGCAAAATGCAGAATGTTCGCCAAACTCGCTGTGCAGTTTTAATAAGCAATTAAAACTTGATCGCTGATGGAGTGTAGCCTTCCCCTCTTTAAATCGCCGCACAACCATATGTGGCTGTCATTAGGGCCAACACCATTTAATTGGCTCGGTCAGCTACAAAATTTATTGTTTTCATTTGTCGTGTGTCCGAAAATCAACCGCAAATTGCCGAACAAATGGTATAAATTGTTTAAAATTGCATCGCTGCCACCTCCACGCCTCATCGCACACCCCGATCGGAAATTGAGAGAAGGGTGCATTTTAATGTGACCACTGGCCAGTGACCATCGGCCATCTCATCACCCCCGTGGAATTGGAACCCCAAAATGCGTGTCATTAAAATAATTGATACGCTTGTTCGAACAACGCCTTTACACCAATCTAATTGATAGCTGTCCATTGAACGAAAGTGTGCGCGTGATTTAATTTTATTGCTCCCCCCGTTTGTCCCTCTTAATTAGTTAATAGATTCGATTTTCTTTTTATTTTCGGGCGGGTGAAGGGGGCTTCTCTAAAATTTATACAGGGGTAGTTATTGTAGTTTATGGGCGCTCGTAAAATGCTTGCCAAATTTGTTGACAAGTCAGCAATTAATTTCGAGATTAATGACAGAAAGAAGAGATGTAAGTTGGGGGAGTGGAAGAAATTACATTGATGCTCATGGATGAAATGAGTGAACAAGTGCCGACTTATAAATGCACTGGAAAATTGGGAACATTATTTAAAAAAGTAGAGGGTCCGAAGAAAATATCCACAAAAAATCAGATAGACAAAAAATAAAAGTTAATAACAAGAATTTTAAAAAAGATATGCATTGTTTAAAAATACCAATCCAATTATAAGTAAACTATTTTATTATACCCCATCTTCTGATTCATTTAGAGTGGGTTTTCAGTTGTAAATGTAATTTTTCTAGGAAATTAAATGGGAACACCTAGATATTGGGACATATTTTATTTTTCAATTTTATTTTCCCATGAATCACATAGACTTTTTGATGATAGTCCATCTTGCCATTTCTGGTTGGATAAATCTCAGATAATTTTTGCTGGCCAGCTAAGAGCTTCTGTTTTATGTTGGCTCCGCTCGGTCGGAGCCATAAAACTTTTTCGCCGCCTGGCTTTTTAATCTTCTCCAGCTGCGAGTGAGTGGATTTCGCGCTGCTTATCAGTTGTGTGTGTAATTGTCGTATAGAAATTAACAAGAGCCGGGGGCCAAAATGGCGCTGCCAATGGGAAAAAGGGAAAAAAGGAATGAAAACGAAGGAAATGGGAAGAAATCTGGGAAGTCGAGAGCTCGAGATGCGCTCAAGTGGCGAGATAAAAGCCCTCGAGCTGAGTTAATGACTTCCAGGCTCTGCTGGGGGTTCGACTTAAGACGCCATTTTTATCGCATCGCAATTGTCCTTGGGTCTCTGCTGCCACTTGAAGGACTCTTATTCGACTCCTGATTCGCAATCTGCTGCTTTTCTGCTGGCTTTTCTGTCCATGTTGCCAAGTGAGCGTGGCAAATGTTTTAATGGCGAACGTCGCGACACTCGAGTGCAGGAGTTCCATTCCCATTTCCATGATATCCTGGCATTGCTTTGATTTCGTCCTGCTAATGAAATCACGTCCAGATTCCATTTCGGCCACGCCCTGAATAAATAGTCCCCACAATGCCTTTGATATTTCGAATATATTTCTATTTGAATTTTAATTGCCCACAAAATCGGTTTTTTCTTATGCCACCTCACTAACCTAACATCAATCATAATCGATCAGCCGGGATTTGCCTGATGATGATTGTCCGCATATCCTTCGTCGTCCTGATGGATGCCTTTTTAAATGCATTCTAATGCGGGACAGCCCAAAAAAGTGAGCCGGGTCTGCTGAGCATATCAAATGATGTGTCATGTGTCCTGCATGTCCTGCGAAAGTCTTTGTCTGGTCCTTGAGAGCACTCAGCACTTTGGACAGGCACGGGAACAGTCACAGGCAGCAACTTGCAAATTATTTGCATTTCAAACTTTTGTTGATGACATTTTTCATGAAAATTTTAATGTGTTTTACTTTTTTTCGTGTGTCGCTTAGGACCACCGTTCGTACCTGGCCTCACTCACATTCTCACACACTTTTCGTATATTAATATATGCAGGGCCTGGCTTTTAACACTCATATTCCAAAAAGAGGGTTCGGTGGGTGGGAAAACTTTTTCCACACGAGGATGCGTTTCGTAATGAAAGTTGGGCTGCGCGGGAAAAGTCGGGGAAACATTTTCAATATTCATGCGCCACTGTGTGTGAGTGTGGGATGTAAATGTGGCTGTGAAACTTTTAACATTTGTATGAATATAATTTAGAATAAATAAAAAAATAAAATCACTGTGTCCAGAAAAAGGCAACACAAATATATTAAAATTCCATTAAAAAGGAGGAAGAACGAGAAATTCGCACACATTTATGGTATGTGACAAAAAGGAAACACGCAAGAAAATATAAAAAACTCACTGATATTAACAAGAGAAAATTAATAAATATAAAGTTTTAACAATGGTTTTTCTTTTATATAAATTTGATTAGATATATGTATTTTTTTTAATTTAATATAAATATGAATATTTAAATAAAAAAGTGGACAGGTTAAAAACAACCTGTTTTAAAATATTTGATATGTAGGTATATCTATGTAAATGTTACATTCTTTAAAATTTTTTTTTTTTTAAGATTATGTATAATAAAGATTAAAATATATATAATATATATATAAAATTCAATTTTTTGAAATAATATTTAAAATATATATAAAATATTTAAAATAAAAATTTTAAAATTATTTAATAACTTACCATTAATTACGGATAACTTTTCTTATAAACTAGCTGTACTAAGCAGATCCTACGACAGGATTCGATTTCTTCTGCCCGTTGTCAGTCGCACTCGTTGTCCCTTTTTTTGAGTCGGCTTGGTCCTTGTCACAATTATTGTATAAATTAACGTCACAAACAAATGTTACAAAAGTCGCCAATGAAGTGGAATGATGCGTAGAGCGTTAAACTCCCACCCCGGAACCCCCTCCCCCTCCGCTGTCCACCGATCCACCCTCCCTCGGATTGACCCCCAACCCTTAACCGCAAATGTGCCTAATTTTTCGTTGTTATCCTTTGTTGCTGCTGTCCTCGATTTGACTGTCCTTCGGAGAATGGCGGTCTCCTAATAATGCGTAAAATTTAATGCACCATCCTGAGGTTTCGCTAGGCAAACAAGCCTCACTTCACTTTACTCCAATCGCGACAAGTGATTCCGAGATTTACGACTTTTTGGGGATGGCCCTTTGGCACGGGTGTCCTTTTTGTTGTGCTAATGTTTGGCGTTTTTATGGCTTGCAGCAAATTTGATTTATTGGCAAAACTTGAGCGTTGAGTTGTTCGCAAAGTTGTGTAAAGTTTTTTTTTGAAGGAGAGTTCATCATATAATTGATGCGATTTGCGGTTCATAAAGTGCAATTGCCTGTAAAGTGACAAAAGCCAGGCAAGATAAATGCTCTAACACACATGGGAGGATATTTTTGTGGCCTCACAAGAATGGCTTTCACTTGGATTATAGTAGATCTATCATATCTTGATTTTATACCGTATGGAAATATATGTATATATGGAAATCGATGATTTTAGCATTCGCGAAATAAGTATTATTATTTAAAGCCACACAAATTTATGTCAAATTTTAAATTAAAAATAAAATATTCATGATAATTTGATCATTTTAATATATCGGGAAAATAATATCAATCTTAACATCTTAAACAAACAAATTTATGTAAATGTAATTTTTAAAATAAAACTTAATGATCTCTTTTATAGTTATATCATCTTATTATATTGGAAAAAAAAAAAAAATGTTATAAAAATATCTTTAACTATTTTACTATCTACACAGAAACCTAGAAATTTTATGATCCCAAAGCCAGTCTAAACTAGATCAGATCACCTTTCGGATCGCCCTTCTCCAAACCGAACTGTGTCACTGCAAAACGTTGGTCTGTTGTTTGTCTTCCCGGGAGATCTGCTCATTTCCCATGCCAAACGGCATGGATACAGATACAAAACCCAGACGACAACGACCACTTCGAGTCGCCCTCATTAGGTGACCCAAAGTGTCCGAAACTATGCAATTTACATGCACAGAAGCCCCTCGGAGATAGAACCCACGAGGGCCAATAGACCGTGGAAGATAACAGCGGAACTGGAACTCAAACTGAACCGACCGACCGACTAGACACACTAAAAATACACCAAAAAGCCAGTCGCAAGCGAATTATGTTGTACTGGGGGCTTTCGAAGGGGTTGGAGGAGCTGAGCTGACTATCCCAAAGATCGTTGCGGGGCGATACATAAAATTTGAATGCGTTTTGCATACATTAACCCACTGTTGCCCACTGTGCCCCGGGGGTGACTCCGACTATGGTGGGTAACGGTGGTCAGCAGTTGACCAACGGCGACTAGAAAATGTGTTTATTAAATTTTATGATTATTGGCCGGCAATTGAGCAGCTTGCCTTGGGAATGTGTCTCCCCGTATTTCTTTTTTTTATTTTTACCACCATTTACTCCATTTCGATTGTGAAAATTGAAATTTTATGCGCACAAGCAGCGGAGAGAAGACCCTTTCATAAAACCAGTCGAGAAATGGCCTGAAATTCTCACGCGTAACTGGAGCAGTTTTCGGTTGGTGTTCTCGGTTACACTTTGCGTTGGCAATTCAATTTACGTTTCCGAAATGCTAATTAACCCGGCCAAGAAGTAGAAGGTTTATTTTTGGGTGTTACACATGTTCTGCCGTTGTTTTGGGATCTGCCTAATGTGCCACAAATTGAAAGTCATTAAGATTTTACGAGGCCCCCTGAAAGAACTGTAAACACGTTCCGACGTTCCCTTTGACAGACATCAATCAGTGGCTCATTACGAATGCACAAGTTGGCTTTAAGAAAGCGCCAAACGGACTTTGGTCTAGTTCTTAAAGATGAGAGGTATTTTTTAGGGGCTGAGGGTAAAACTAATTAGAGAAATATTTTGGGGAGGCGGCGGCGGTTGGTACACATCGCTGGACAATTTTGAACGCTCCTCAAATTGGCAACTAAGCAAACTTGAAAGCTGACAGAGCTGGTCCATCCAGTCAGGTCTACACGCCCACTTTTTCAGGGGACTATTTGTTGTTGTGACTGCTTCGTTATGCAAATTTCCCGCAGAGCTAAAAAAACTTAAACCATCGTGAAAACAAAAGACAGAAATGAAAATTTTGAGCTATATACTGGTAAATACATATATCTTTATATATAAAGCGAATGCAAATTGTATATAAAGAAATGACGGAAAAGACAAATAACATGGATGGACGACAACAAATTTAAACGACGGATTTCTTTGGCTTCCATCTTTGTTTTTTCCCCGCTTCTTGCGGAATAAATAATAAACGTAAACGAATTAAAAACGCTGGCCGAAAAACGAGAGGAAGGTCCTCGAACTGAAGTCCTGTCCCTTCGATATTTTCCCATTTGCTGCTGTGGCAAGGAGAAATCATCAAAGTTCTCCTCCGACTTGGCTTTGGTTTTTGTTTACTTAAACCAAGTTTATGCGGCTTTCAATTAGTTTTAATTGAAATTCCTATTTGGCCCAGGAAAGCAATTGGACTTTTGCGTTTAATTAAAGTTTTTCGAAGCAATGCTGATTGCGATTGAGTTGGCAAGAGTTAAGATAAAGAGATTATGTTGATTATTGAAAAAGAGCCATTAAGCAAAGGATTAATTATAAATAAATAGATTATTAACAAGAAAGAACGCTATAGTCGGGTGCTCCTTTGATCGGGCTTAACTTTTTAACGAATGGTCCGATTTGAAAAATGTCTTCTACATTTCGATAGGTATAATTAAACACAACACAAATGCATTTATACTTCTCCGAAATCTTTAAAAATGTGGGCACCAGACACATTTTAAATTTTTTGTTTTTTTCTATTTTTTATAATACTTTTGGGTTTTAATAAAATAAATGAAATAAGAGTAATAAAATAATTGTAAGTCGTTGTTTCATATTAACTACAGAATTAATTTAAATATTAATGATTCAATTTTATTAATTTGTTGAGCACAAAGTTTTAAATTTTTAGATACCACTTTTTGTGCACTCACTTTTTAGTTCGATTAAGTTATTCCATTTCGCCAAAAAAAACCAGTTGCAACTTCTGGCGATATCGGGCTAGAGTAATTGTTCCCCTTCAGCTGGCATTAAGAGAACATTTTATTCAATTGCGGCTAGCGGAGAAAAACAAATAAAATTTATTTTTCCCCTTTTGGTGGTCACTTTTGGGAGAGAGCATAAAATAAAATGAAATGATGCGTTGAAAGCAAACAGGGAGCCCTTGGCTACTTTCCTCTAAAAAAGGGGGCGGCGCCAATCCATGTGTGGTTGCCAAAGGATGATTCGTATTCCGGGGTATTCGGGGTGGAGTGAACTGGAATGGGATGGTATAACGTTTTTGGCTCAATAGATACATGGTCATGGGGTCCGGGGCCATTTGATGATTTTTGCGTCACCGTTGGTCAAAATCATTTCGAGCGCAAGCAACTGGAAACTGTATAAAAATAATGAAAAAGGGAGCGAGAAGAGCGCAGCAGCGTGGCAACGAAAGCAACTTGAAATAAATGGTCAAAAGAAATAAACAGTCCCATAAAGAATAATCATTCAGAATTCTGCTGAATTATGCATGAGGCAGACGGTCCGTGGTCCATTGGTCCATGGTCCATGGTCCACCGTCCATCGTCCAGGAGCAGCAAACTGGACGCCACTCCAGAGGCGGGGGCAGACCAAGGAGCAGCAGGGGGTGTGGCACTCACATATGCGAAAAGCCCCTCCCGAAAACCCCAGCCCCCAACCCACTCGCTGAAGCATCATTTTCCTCTTTATTATCTGTTTGCTTAGCTCTGAGTGTGTGCTGGATTTTTATCAGCCTTCTAAGCAGTTAGCTGGGCACAGCGAGAAAATGTAACTAATACTTAATAATGTTAGTATTTTTTCATATTTTTAAAAATAATAATAATAATAATATAACACCATTTTCTTAGAGACTTTCAATTAATTTTGAATAGATATAGATTTTCATCGTTACGCGAAATAAAAAATATAATAAAATATCTAATATTCGCAGGAGTATCTTACCAATTTAATTTTCATTTTATATTAATTCAGAATAGTCTATTCCCAAAATTTACCAAATAACTATACAAAATATTTTTTATAAAATAGGTATACAGATCTATAGGCACTTTTAAAGCTTATCAAAAATAATATTTCTCTGAAAGTATAAATTAAAAATTAAGAATATATTTTGGCTGATTTTTAAGGAACACCTTTTTTTGTCAGTGCCTAAACCGAGTTCCTCTTCTAATTTTTTCGGTGGAGGTGGAGCGTGAGTTTCGGTGGCGCTTGGAGTGTCCCGCGGAGAAAGAAGTTCGGCCTGCTCGGTGGCGCTCGGCCAAAAGTCAACCAACATTCGCATAATTTTCGATAAAGCTTTTCGCCAAATGAAATTCAAGTGGTTACACATGTCTCACAGCCACCCAATCCAACCCCAAACCCACGGCAGCGATTTTCGGTTTGGTCATTTTTCTTGGACACCCCCTATATGGCAGTTCTAGCCACCCCGACTTCTTTCCAAGTCATGCTCATTTCCACATTATATGCCGCATCTGATTATCTCCGTTTGTGTTGTTTGTTTGCCTAGTTTCTTTTGTACATTTCGTTTGTTTGCCTGATTGTTTGTTTTTTTTTTGCCGAAAAATACTGATAATAAAAGGTAATGATGGGGGGCTACCTATATGGGTTATCTCTTTGTTAAAGGGCAGCTATGACTCGTCGGATTGGAAATGGAAACTTTAAGTTTTGATAAAGCAATTGTCACGGGGATGCTAATTGTGATTGTTCAAAGATTACTCTTGATTGAGATTAGACAATTACAAATATTTTATTGTTTTTGTATACTCTTTCTTTGAACTCACTACACAAAAAAACTATGTGAAATCAACTATTTAATAGTGAAAACTGTCCCAACTTATAAAAAATACAAAATGGCCAAAAAAATAGTAGATTAACTATAAAATAGTATATGACCTGCAAAATAGTATTTTACTCGAAAAAAATTGTCGTTTTTTTAAATTAATTTTTTTTGGTGGGTATATAGAGAAATTAATAGAATAGAATCCATTGTTTCTAAACCCTGTTTTGAAATAAACTTATTTTTAATTTTTCACCGCAGAGCTCTGTAATCTTTTTCATTATTCAAACTATTTATTCTAGCTGTGTTGACAAGTGGTATTTAAAACTTTCCAGGTCTCGACGACCTTATACAACACGTTAATAAATACGGCGGTGTTTTGTCTGGATCCCTCAGTTGGGCTCAGCACTTATTCGAATCGGTTTTGTAGGGGAGGGCGAGTGAAACCAACTTATCAGGTAGACAACCGCAACAGACGCTTATGCCTGCGGTCGCTTCGATTGCATCAGATGAGGTGCGAAATCGCAATCGAAATCTGTGCCAAAGGGAAAAAATAAATATAATAATCGAAAATCAGTTGATCACATGGCAAAGTTTTTCCGAACCTATAAACAAGATGGCTTGTAATTAATAGATGGACTGGCGGCTATAATTAGCACAAGTGATTAGTTGGCGACTAGAGTGGAATTGGAATTTGTTTATTGTTTACGATCGGGAATCGTGCGATCGAGAGCGAATCGATCAACCCTCGCCGTTGGCGCTCCACTGGGGGCCTGTAAATAAATTCGCGATAGCACAGCCCATTTAAATTGCAAAAGAAAAACATAATTTAATCTGTTATTGTTTACGCCAAAAGTGTATGGGAGGAAAACACTTCTAAAATGCGTCAATGAACGCATTTTCCTTCGAGCCGATAAGCAACAAAGTGTCAACATAGCAACGGGGGGGATTATGTAAAAGCACCGAGAGAAAGAACCCTGTCTCCAAGGGGGGCCCTTAAAAAATAATTAAACTTTGATCTTGAAATGTGCATGTGCCAGCGCATTCAGCTGATAAGCAAATAAATCAAAGGCGCACATGAGATGGGATCAATGCCGAAGTGAGATGCGTGATTTTGAAGACTAGACGGACATAATGCGGTCATTGAATCTTTGTGATGATCAAAGCCAAAACGTGAGAACAGAATTCAATGTTTATTTGGCATATTTGGCGTAAATCGGGCGGGGGTATCAAATTTCGCCCGACATGCGTTTCTCGATGCGGTTGCCAGAGCCTCCGGAACCTTCCCGCCTCGTCGCCTCGCTCCAAGATTGCATTCCCAGCCCAACTGATAAGTACGAATGTGTATATCAGCTGCCCGCCCATATATGTATCTCCGATCGCCGATCGCCGATCGCCGATGATGATGATGATGATCGGAGGTTTAATTAGGCGCGGCTGTAACATGAACATTCATAATTCCGCTGGCATTCAATCAATGCAGACGTGAACAATTCCAGTGATCAAGTGATCGACTTAGCCAGCGATCTCGTGCAAAGTGTGCAGTGTCTCAATCCCACTCAATACCAATTTCCACAAAAGGTGCCCGCACAAGAAAATCGATACTCAAAGCATCATATAAGTAGTTAAAATCAGAGGAAATCATGGCGCAAAGTGATTCGGGAAATTGTTGTGCCAAGCTCAGTAATGGTAAGAATAATTAATTAGTTTACTAGGGAGTGGAATAATTAATAATGGCACTTCTGAAATAGATGAGGTATGCTGCCAGCAAGCAAAGGATGTGGCTTCAAAGGACATATCGCCTAAAGTGTTTCCCGACAAAATCTACAAGTCCGTTCAGCCAAAAGGAGAAGATGCCACTGGCATGACCTGCGAGTGCGGAGTTTTTGGAGCCATCGCTTGTGGGGATTATCCAACTCAGGTGAGCAAAACGAAACTTTTTGAAATTAAAAAAAAAATTAAGTTAAGTCAAATCAAACAAAAATAAGATATTTCTTCTTTTCAACAATTTTTGTATTTGTATAAGGAAGAAAGAAAATTTTCATTTCCTATTCAAAATAATAATAATTATATTTGAAATTATAGAAATTGTAATACAATATTTATATATTATAAGAATTTTTTAAACAATTACATAGCAGAATATAAAATTTCTATGTCATCATATTTTTTGTAATTTAGAATTATTTTAAAAAATTTGAAATGTGCGTCTCAGAAATGTATTAACTACACAATCTTACTAAATAATCCAAGCTTGAGAAAGATCACAATCAGTTAGCAGCTAATCAATAATAAATATTACCAGTCAAACAGTAGATAACCGAAGCCACCGCCTACGATCCCCCACCTTTGTATACGATTACCCCATGAAATGTCGATCACGAGAGATCAAAAACCGAAAACGATCATTGAGCCTGTCATAGGCGAATCGAATCACTCGACTAGCTGAATTCCATGCTGCATGGTCGTACGTCAGACATATGCAAATCGGCTGGCAAGTGGGTCAATGGTAGGCCTCGTACCACAAATCCACTGGATCCATCGGATCTACCCCCTGCCGATCCTCTAACGATTCCGTATCTGTATCTCTGTGGCCAATGCCCAGAGGCTGTGGTGGTGACGTCAATGAGATCGAACCGAATTGGATCGAATCCATGCACGCGGTTTGGTTTGCGGTCGTAATCTCTGTTGTTCATGTTTTTATTGCCGACTGTAATGAAATGGAAAATAACAGAAATTGCTAGCGCATTCTCGATCGGGAAATGACATACCGTTATCGGTTCTTCTTCTCATGTGACTGCAAGTCAATACATCCAAATTAATCTCACCTATTAAGCTTACTATAATATTATTTTATTTTTGGGATTTTTAGATATAATTTTGGGGTGGATCAAAGTAGGAAATTCAGGTTCGTTCTTAAAAAAATATAGATACAAATATTTTAAATTTAAACTTTTACAGTTTTCTTAAAAAAAAGGATTTTTTCCTACTGTTTTAAAAAATGTTTTTTTTTTATCTTTCAATTCATTTTAACAAAAATATTTACATATATTTTATTTCATTTTGTTGTTTAATTCATTGTTATAATAATAATTTGTAGTATAAAATAATTTACATATTTTAATAAACACCGTTAATTAGTACAAAATTAGAGAACACCTGAAACTTGATATTTTCGTGATCGAGTCAAATTTTCGGTATTAAAAATGTTACTACTTTCTTATAATATAAAAACAAGCCTTAGCTAAATGGAATTTTTCTGCTTTCAGCTGGACATAGCACAAATGATCTGCCTGGGCCTGGTGGCTCTACAACATCGCGGCCAGGAGTCGGCGGGAATAGTGACCAGTTTGGGAAAATGCTCCAAGAACTTTAGCGTGCACAAGGGCATGGGCATGATCAACAATCTGTTCAACGACGAGGCCATCAAGAAGTTAAAGGGTAACCTGGGCATTGGACACACTCGTTACTCCACAGCAGCAGCCTCGGAGGTGGTGAACTGTCAGCCCTTTGTGGTTCACACGGCCCACGGAGCCCTGGCGATTGCCCACAATGGAGAGCTGGTGAACTGTGAGTCCCTCAGGCGAGAGGTCCTGGAGCGAGGAGTTGGGTTATCCACGCACAGTGACAGCGAGCTGATTGCCCAATCCCTGTGCTGTGCCCCCGAGGACGTTTCCGAGCACGATGGACCCAATTGGCCGGCCAGGATCCGGCATTTCATGACCCTGGCTCCGCTCTCCTACTCGCTGGTGGTGATGCACAAGGACAAGATCTACGCTGTGAGGGATTCCTATGGCAATCGACCGCTTTGCTTGGGTAAAATAGTGCCCGTGGATGCGGGCCACGCGAATATCAACGATCAGTTGGCCGAGGGTTGGGTGGTCAGCAGCGAGAGTTGCGGCTTCCTGTCCATCGGAGCCCGATATGTACGCGAAGTGGAGCCCGGCGAGATCATCGAGCTGTCGCGGAATGGCTATAGAACGGTGGATATCGTGGAGCGGCCCGATTACAAACGCATGGCCTTCTGCATCTTCGAGTACGTGTACTTTGCCCGCAGCGATTCCATGTTCGAGGGACAGATGGTTTACTCGGCGCGCCTGCAATGTGGTCGCCAGTTGGCCAGGGAGTTCCCCCTGGATGCGGATCTGGTCAGTTCGGTGCCGGAATCGGGCACAGCAGCTGCCCATGGTTATGCCAGGGAATCCGGATTGCCCTTCGGCGAAGTCCTGTGCAAGAATCGCTATGTGGGACGCACCTTCATCCAACCCTCCACAAGATTAAGGCAGCTCGGAGTGGCCAAGAAGTTTGGTGCCCTGGCTCAAAACGTTGAGGGCAAGAGGATCGTACTTGTGGATGACTCGATAGTGAGAGGTAATACCATTGGACCGATCATCAAGCTGCTGCGAGATGCCGGAGCCACCGAGGTGCACATCCGGATTGCCAGTCCACCGCTGCAATATCCCTGCTATATGGGAATCAATATTCCCAACTCAGGGAGGAGTTAATTGCCAACAAACTGAACGCCGATCAGCTGGCCGACCATGTTGGGGCGGATAGTCTGGCCTACTTGAGTGTGGAGGGTCTGGTGAAGGCCGTCCAGATGAACAAGGCCCATGTGAATCCGCTGAAGGCAGGTTACTGCACCGCCTGCCTGACGGGCGAGTATCCTGGCGGATTGCCCGAGGAGCTCAGCTGGTAGACCTCCGGGCATTTGATTCTCTTCTTTAGGTTTAACGTAGTTCGTAGCTTGAGAGTGTATATAAAAGAATATATATTTTTATTTCGGGTCTTTGACCCAGCACAAAATGCATTGTTTTTAATTAAACAATCAGTGGGGGGACTTTTTGTGGAGATAAGGAAAATAAATATGACGTATCATATTTTAAAGCTTTAAAATTGGGTCAGAAATATTTAAAACAAAATGAAATATTAATTAAAAATAAAAATATCATAAAAATAAAAATTTTACCACAATTAGAAAATTATATTTACTATTTTAAATACTAAAAACTAATTTATTTGGATTTTAGTTTTATGAATAATTTAACAGAATTTATCATATAAATTCTATTACAAAAGATTAAATGGGTTTGCGTTGAAAAAGGAGCCATTTTATCAATTTTCTTTTCACTGGCAGAACTTAATTCCTGACTTTTATACAGCTTTATCGCGGGTAAGAAACACATACTCTAAATGCTAATGGGCCACATCAACGTCTGATTATTTCCAAAACTGTCTAATGCCATAACTTCAATTCATTTCAATTTATATTTCCAAGCTTTGTTTGCCGAGGGATCCATGGGGAGGAAGTAATGTCGCCCGCTTCCGGTTATAGCCGAGCTCTCAGATATGGCCTCATATCATACAATATGGTAATCGTGTTTGCTTTTTTCGCCCTGTCTCTTTCCGGCTCTCTCTTTCTCTCGGAGACTCCCCATTTGGGGCGTTGCAATGTCTAAAGCGGGGCGTTTAGGGCGTTTAATCCTGCGGAAGATGTCCTTGCGGTTATGCAGAGGGGGCTATCCTTCGTATCCTCTCTCATCGTATATAACTTTTTTTCTTTCTTTTTTTTATGACTCGCGCCGGGTACTGGAGTCAACAATGTCATCATTATTCTTGAATATTGTGTTGTATTTTCGCAAACAATTTCGCTAAGCTGCGCGGCATTGGCAAAGCCGGAAAAGGGGGTGGCGGATTTGGGGGTGGGAGCGGGTGTCCTCTGGCTGAAGTGTGGCGAGGACATAAGAGAAGAAAATAATATGCACTGTCATTGTAACTCGCTTGATTAATTCTTGTGTAGGGTATCCATCCCTTGAAGTTCGGTTTTGAGTTTTTTTCTAAATAAGAAAATAATTAAAGGAAACATTACGATTTTCAATTTAATCTTTTCCGATGTTTATAAAACAATAAATCACTATGGACGGCAGTCCATGTAGTGACGAAGCGCACCATCACTCGGTCCCGGATGCGTATCCATTACCCCGGATCGGCCATATCTTGGAACGGCTCGTGAATGCGAAGTTTATCCCAACATTGGACCTCAAAAGCGGCTACTGGCAGATCCCATGGCTGCAGACAGCCGTGAATGTACCGCTTTCACCGTGCCAGGCCGAGAACTCTTCAGTGGAAGGTAATGCCGTTCGGTTTACACTCGGCCCAGCGAGCAATTTCAAAGGGCACTCGATAGCGTGATTGGACCAGATATGGGCAACACGCGATCGCCTACTTAGATGATATTGTAGCGGCTTAGTCGCCCGTAGGGGTTTTCCCATTCGCCCTGTTAAGCCCGACGGATACTTTTAACGAGAGGTGGTCAATCCACGTTACGACCAATGTCAAATAACAACGCAATGGTTCTTCAAGGGTTAATTTTAGGTTTTTATTAAGCAACATTACGAATCGAGCTTGCAGCATGGCAGACAACCGGAAAGAAAGAGACACCAGAGAGAGGAGGCGATCAGTATGATCGCTATTCTCCCAAAGTTTTTCTGCTTTTGATAAACTCAACAGGCTCGGATCGGAGATCGTAGCGGGCTTTGTTGACTTTGGCCGCGGCTAAGAAGATGTTCTCGGGCGGCCTGAATTGTGTCTTTCGTAGGTTCTCCTGTAAACTTTCACACGTATTCGGGGTAGCTTTGCGAATCGGGGGAAGGACGTCCGTAAATCAGCTCTGCAGGTAGGCGGGGTTCACGTCCCAGCATGAGTAAGCCTGGTGAAAATCCAGTGGCTTCCGACGAGGGGCTGAGCGATAGAAAACTTGCTACGAAAATGCCCGGAATTACTCGCAGACGGCGCAATCGGAGGTAACACTGGCGGTCCTAAATATTGTGAACAGGCCCGGAATACTCACAGACGGCACTGTCGCGGCTGATCCTGCTGAGAAACCTCTACGAAAATGCCCGGAGTACTCGCAGACGGCATAATCGGAGGTATGTAACACTGCCGGCCCTAGTTATGGCGAACAGGCCCGGAATACTCACAGACGGCACTGTCGCGGCTGATCCTGCTAAGAAACCTCTACGAAAATGCCCGGAGTACTCGCAGACGGCATAATCGGAGGTATGTAACACTGGCGGCCCTAGTTATGGCGAACAGGCCCGGAATACTGACAGACGGCACTGTCGCGGCTGATCCTACTGAGAAAACCTCTACGAAAATGCCCGAAGTACTCGCAGACGGCATAATCAGAGGTAACCCTGGTTGCACAAAGTATTACCGTGTTTCGATTTTTGAGTTACTGGTTTTATTTTAAAGTATTTCCTTTCCTAAGCCCTGTCTGTCCCTGTCGCACTCACTATGCTCACCCTGATTGCCGAAGCCAGTGTCCTGGTGTTTTTCGCCAACTTTTTTACTCCTTCGCCAGTTTTCCTTGGGTTCCTTTTCACAATCGCTCTCGACGCGCGTCATTCCCGCTTGAAGTCTCCGAGCACAGTGTGGTCGTCGCTTTCTAGTCGGGAAAAACTGTTTTTGGAATTTCGTCGTGGTGGTTCGTTTCTAGTATTTTCTGTGGCGTGATCGTGGTTTGTGTCCTGACTTCGGCGGGGAAACCTAGCTATTCTCCTAGCTTATTCGATAGTTTTTGCGGTCACTTAGGGCTAATTTAAATTATATACTTCAGGATTCATTTCTCTTAACCTACTGCCGTATATACTTAGAATCTAAACAAAATCATAAAACTATATTTAACTCAAAAAAAAGGTGATTCTTCACACCCCCCTTTACTTCGGGGTGGAGTGTGGATGAACCGTGACGCGTCCGTTTTTGGACAGGTGAATCCGGTACTGCGCTCCGTCGACTTTCTCCAAGCGTCGTATGTCCCTCGTCCGGGGTTGCGCTAGTTCCTGTTCAATCCGGGTTCGGAGCATGGTCGGGATCTCACGTCTGGTTGTCTCCACTCGCCACTGGTCCGGGGCTACCACCATGGATGGTTCCTGGTGCTCGACCGCCCTGGTGGGTGGTCTGGTCGGTCCTGGCCTCGGCTCGGGTGAGCTGTCTGTGGACGAGTCACTCCTTGATCGTTCGGCTCGGCGACGATGACTGGGACTTGGACCGGTCCCTGGGCACTCGACTTCGCGCACGGCCCCACATGCGACCTCTTCCCATGTCTGGTGGACAGTTTCCATCCGTTGGCGTTGAACCCTTGCCCTGGCTCCATTGCGTCGACGTTTCCTCTTCGCGGCCGCTTGCGGTGGCGCCATGCGGGGTTGCCGTCGAGTTCGCTGGGCATTCGGCTGTCGTCGGGGTCCGGATTATGGAGGTTTCGCCGTTGTAGTTC